>LNAC01000608.1:349717-409463 GCA_002007465.1 Ailurus styani | reverse complement strand
GGCGGCGCCGGGGGCGCGGCGGGGCAGCCGGGAGGCGGGCGACCGCGTGGAGGCCCGGAAGCAGCTGCCTGGTCAGGGACGGCCCGGTCCGGGGGCTTCGCTCCCGCAGCGGCGTCCCCCGCACTCGGCGCGGCCCCACTCGGACGCCGAGGGTGCGCAGGCGGAGGCCACCCTGCGCACGGTTCCGTCCTGCCCTTCAGTGGACGGCCGTCCTCCTGTCCTGGATCTCCAGTTTCGTCAAACCACCTCAGTCTTTTCACAGTCTTTGGGGTTTCTGTTCCTTTCTCCTTTGTTAACTCGATGCTGTCTCTGATGGCTGCTGCTTTCCGATGTCCTAACTTAAAGCTGTGGTTTATAACCAGGGCCTTAAAACAACCGGGTTCGAATTTAGATTCTTTTTTTAAAATGCTCTTCAGAAACCTCACGCCGTTTCTCTCATGCGTGTTGTATTTCACCTTCTTGTGCTGACCGACTAAGTCGCAGTTAGAAATTATGTTAGATACTGAGGTCGACGTTTGGACTCTTTTGTATTTTTTATCGTTTGAATCAGAGTTGTGAGGTATACAGGCAACTTGAAAATCATCTGAAAACAAGGGCAACTCTTCCGCATTACAGTGAAAATATATTAACTTCTCATCTTTAACATTTGTCAAGTCTCCGAACTTGTCAGAACACTGCACTGGCTCCACTTCTTTTATATGCACCCCGCCCCCTGGTAAAGGCCTCGCCGCCTGCCTGTTCCAGGGCAGAACGATGCCTGTTGCCGCAGGCACAAACGAAGTGCTTCTGCTTTCTGGGGTTAATTCAGAAGTGTTCCCTCGGTCTGCAAAAGCAGGCATTTCCGGTGTTAGCCGATCTGGAGTGGGCCCGACTCTGCTGAATTTAAATGTTGGGCTCTCGGTAACAAATGGTCTCTCCCTTTTGAATGTTCCAGAAGAGGAGTCGGTTGTCCTCACAGTGCTGGTTTCAGAGACCTTTCTGCTGTTTCCATCTCGTACAAATATGGGTGGACTATACACAAAGGCTACTGAATGATCGGCACTATTTGTCCCTCTTTCCGCAGGTGGATTTTCTTCTTCACTGTTAAAACATTCACAAGAAGGCAGAACATTCTGTTTACTTAAAATATCTGAGAAAGGTCTGGCAGACTCAGTATTTGGATCATTTACATTTATGAGCCAATTATTTATATGCTGAGTTTTGGAGAATGACAGTTTATCTTCGTCAAAGCAGCTTAGATTAGTTGGCTGCAGATTTACTGATTTGCGAGAAATGGAATTCTTCTGGTTTGATGTGGAGGGCTCCCTGTTAAGTGTTAAATATATTTCTTCATGTTCCCCAGCCTCAAGACTGTCTATACTTGAGAGGGTTTCAGAATTTGTTATTTGATTAACTTCATCACAAAATTTCTGAAAGAAAAAAAACACATTGTTATACAGCTTAGAGCTTTTTAAACAACCAAAATTAATGATTCGATACACCGCTGTTACTGTTATAGAGCCCTATAGTCCCTGGCATATAAAATAAAGTAATATGACCAGAAACAGTGTAAGTTTCTAAATAATCTATACTCCTGGAGTAGTCCTTGCAGTGAAAAAGAGGGAGCCAACAAAGACGTACAGAAAATTGTGTTTGCTTTAATTTCTATGCCTCAAGTAATTACCTAATTATTTCTAGCCATGGTTATAGCTTAGAAAATAATTTTACTATTGCTATTCCATTTGAAGTATTGAGTTTCTGAAAGATTTTATAACACCATGTGAAAAATAGTTATTTACAAAGGATATTTTTTTCCCTGAAAACTTCACTGGACTTGAATGAGGCTCCTGAAAGCTCTGTGACCCTAATGTGAGTTTCCCGTTGGTAGGGCTGCATCTCTTGAGAGCGGGGAATCTCATGGCCTACGCTGTGGAGTTCTAGACTCTGACTGCATGTTACAGTCATGGGAAGAGCTTTGTAGAAATAACTATGCCTGGGTCCTGCTGATTTGATACCTGGATGGGGTCCATGTATTTGTATTTTTATTTTAAGTACTCCAGGCAATTCTAGTGAGGATGTAGAATTGACAATTATTGATTTTAATGAGTCCTTTTTTGAGACTTAGAACAGTAATAGTTTCTATGAATTTCATAGAAATTCTCATGATGATTTCAGTGAAATTTCATGGAACTTAAGAGTCCTTAATAAAATTTCATGATCACTTCAAAGTGTGGCATGTGTTTAAAGATATTTCTAAACTGTCACATATACCTAAAATGCATTAATTTGTATCACATATAATAAACATATTCAAGAGGATTTCAGATTGTAAACCTTGTCAAAAAGTTAAATGGATTCAAAAGAAATGGAATGACTGTCCCTTAAGATTTTTCACAAATTTTAGAAAATTTAAATGTTCTGATATTAAACGAAAAATCTTATTTTTCTAGCCCATTAAATAAATGAAGAAACCCAGGAAATCAATTGCAGAATAAAAACATTTTAGGTTGTATAGTTAATGCTTATTGATATATTATCATGAAATAATTTTTGAAAATGATTCTCTCAGAGTTTGACATTACTAGCATTTACCACCTACTTATCACATCCTCAGTGCTGTGGTGTCTTTTGAAAGTAATGGTCACTCATCCTAATCAGGAAAACAAAACAGGGCATACTCCATCAACACCTGTTTCTGTGGGTTGCTTTAATAGACAATGGCAATGAAACTCTGGAGTGCTTCCTTTGAGATGACATCTAACCAGATGTAGAAATCTGGGTTTGAGGGTCTTTTTAGATGTATGTGAGATATCTATGGCTCTAAGATTTTTGTTGTTACAGGTCTGTGATGGCCTCATACTCCAAAGCACCTGAGAAGAAGTTTAGCAACTTCTGATTTCACTGTACGTTTTTCCCCCAGATTTTTTCTCATCACTAAGAAATGAAACATTATCAGCTTCAACTTTTGCTTCTAAGTTACTGATACGTGAACTGTACTGTTTGTACTTTTAGTTTGTCTGTGTTTCCGTTTTAAAATCAGTGTCATTGAGGTAGACCTTTCTACCAAATGCACCCATTTTAAATGTGTACTTTGATGGATTTTGACAAACTATTCACCCATACCCACCTTATCAAACAATCCATACAACCTTTCCATCTGCTGGAAGTCCACACTTATCCACCACTAACCACCACTAATCTGCTATCACTACAGATCTGAGTTTTTATCTGGTACCATTTTCCTTCTGCCTGAAAACTTCCAGGGGCATTTCTTATAGTGCAGATACTGGTGGACTGCAGTGGTGGTCAGCTCTTGTTTGTTGGAAGATGCCTATTTTGTCTTCATTCCAGAAGGACATTGTTAGCTGGATAGAGAATTCTAGGCCGGGAGTTTTCTGATCTTAGAACTTCAAAAATGCTCCACTGTATTTTGGCCTGATGTTAATGTGGTCTGTCTTATCTTTGTTTACCCACATGCTATGGATCTTTTTTTTCCCCCTCTAGATAAATTTTCAAATTTTTCAAAATAATTTTTTAAATTTGAGTTTGGTTGACACACAATGTTCCTTGAGTTTCAGGTGTACAACACAGGGACTTGACAAGTCTACACATCACGCTGTGCTCACCCTAAGTGTGGCTGTGTCTGTTCCCGCACGACACCATTGACTATGTTTCCTGTGCTGTCTAGCTTAATTTAATGTTCATGTGCCTCTGCATGGGGTGTGGATTTTTCCTGAGACTTATCCAAAGAATATGTTCAGGTAGAAAGCCTATGTGATTATAGAGTTTATCTCCTTGGTTTTCCTTTTTTCAAGATCATGTCCTATATTGCCTATTGTCTAATGTCTAAAAATATACTCAGAATTATAGATGTTTATAGCAGGAAGGCATTTCATCATAGTCAGAAGCAGCCTCCTGCTTTCCTTTTTTTTTTTTTTAAGCCTTGTCATTATTCCTTAGTTACTGGATAAATCAGGCCAAGGTTATGAATTTAATCTTGTTATCAGCCTCCTAAGAATCTCATAAATGTGTGCAATTACTCATGAAAAATAAAGTGCATGAACATTTCAGGAAAATCAGCTGAAATCCATACTTTGTGGGGAAAAAACCTAAGTGAAGGCATGACCAGAGATAGAATAGGAATGCCATTTTTAGCTAATTGTAACCTATTTTCATTAAGAACCGAATGTCCACATGCATTATAATTTTCAGGATGCTTTCTATAATCCACTCTCTAGCAATGATACTCATATTACATTGTAGTTTTAAATAACTTTCATGTTTGATCAGAAAATAACATTCATAGAACATTTTTTTACAAATATGAAAGATGGAAAAAGAATAGAGAAAGCAGAGTGAAAAGGAGCAAAATGTAGAAAAATCTAAACAATTATTTCTGTAGTATCTATGATGAATTTTTGTCAACTCATTCACATCCTATCCTTGGTTAATGGCATACTTTTCCTTCGTGTAGATCACTGCAGAGATGGGACAGAATTACTGCTAGATACTAAATTATTATTAACGTATTTATAGTTTCATACTTGCAAACAGCTTAGATGCTGATCTTCTAGGAGTTTCTGAGTTTCTTCCAGTTTAAGCTGGAACGCATCTTTGTTAGTAGCCAAGTTTGCCCTGTTGTTTTCCTTCATTTCTTTACCACAATTGATTTTGGATAAGAGATGTTTCTGAAGCTTGTGATCATTTTTTGACAATGATGAAGGCAAGGCATTATCTATAGCTCTGTGAACCATACATAAAAAATATTTAGTACATTTAAATAAAGTTAACCTCTCTCTATCTATACAAATGACACATTTCTGTTGTATGGGTGTGTGTGTGTGGGTCTGTGTTCAGATAATCACATCTAAGGATATTGGAATGGGAATTTAAGGCAGTCAATAGTACAATAAAAATGGTTGTGGGATTATAGTGCCAATTAAGCACTCCACCTTCATGTAGGAATACCCAATTATTCATGGCTTCGATTATTTTTTTAAAGATTTTATTTATTTATTTGACAGAGAGAGATCACAAGTAGGCAGAGAGGCAGGCAGAGAGAGGAGGAAGCAGGCTCCCTGCCCAGCAGAGAGCCCGATGCGGGCCTCGATCCCAGGACCCTGAGATCATGACCTGAGCTGAAGGCAGAGGCTTTAACCCACTGAGCCACCCAGGCGCCCCATGGCTTCAATTATTAAGTCCTATTTTTTTTTGTTTTGTTTGTTTGGGACAGATGTAGCAGGAACCCTTGTAGATATGTAGAGTCATTCCTTAGTTCTGTAAGAGCATTCCTATCTGGATAAAAATGTGCTGCACTACCCTCAGTTCTGAGCTGATGTTACAGCCGGTGGGTAGGTATTCCTGTAATCCAAATAAAGTTGGTTGAAGAGTTAAGCAGATAGAAAATATGAAAACTGTCTGTTTGGGGCAGGCAGGAATTTCCATCCCACTTTACTAGGTTTGGAAGCCTGGATCTTCCTTGACACTTGTTTTCAGCTGTATCACAAATACAAGCATGGTTTTCAGGCCGCACAAGGGGTATCTTTAGTGCAGGGTCTGCCTGTAGTGTGCTAAAGTGCCACCCACAGCTTATCAATAGGTGATGCCACTTTCTATTAGGAATCTGCGTCTTCTGGAGATGTCTAGCAAGTTCTATTTAAGCATATGGACAGGTTGAGAACCAAAGAGTAGAGGAGCACAGTTTTGGGGGGATGGGAAGGAAGTGTATCGAACAGCTGACTCCTGCTGCACGACACCCAGTAGTGTGGTTCCCGAGAGCATTCAGTCCCAGCTCATTTCAACGACTCCTATTTTAACGAGGATAACAATGTTTGGAGGATACGTGGCCACATGTAGCATATACCTATCTCCAATACACATATATACCTTTATTTGGACAAACTGGAATAGTCAAGGCCAACAGTTACTGAATTCCAGCCTATCTTTTTTGTGACCGCAGGGAGGTCATGGAGAGCAAGACGGTATTTAACACAAGTTCCTGAACGCCGAGAGTATGTTTCTCTCTCTGCTTTTTAGGCTTTCCTACCCTCACAGAGTCCTTCCCCTTCAGTCGCCCTTCCCAGACAAAAATATTGCTAAATCTACAAAATATCTAATAAACCCAATTTATTTACCTTCAAAGTTGACGTCTCTCAACTTTTTCTTCTCTATTTCTTTCTTCTCTACTCCACTTGCTTCTCTTCTCTTCTCTACTTTCTTCCCCCAGTGAAGAGGATTGAGGGGATGAACAGGAATAAAAGAAGATGGGGAAGTAGGAAGAGAGGGAGAGTAACGCATGGGGGGGAAGGAGGAAGACGCAGTATGGCTTGGAGAGGGAGCTGAACGCAGAGGAGAGGAAAAGAGAAGGACAGATGAAGGAGGTGAGGAGGGAGAGGCAGGAGAGGAGGGTAGAGAAGAGTAAAGGATGGAGGAGGACTGCACAGGGGATGAGGAAGGTGTGGACGAAGAAGGTGACGAAGACAAGGAAGAGCACGGGGAGCGACAGGGAGGTGGGTGGGAGTGAACTGAGGCAAGAGGATGGTCTGCAAAGGCCTGGGCCAGACCTGACAATGTGGTGGTGTGCGCAACAGACCGCTGGACAGACCAAAGAGGACCTAGGGTAGCAGGACGTTCAGGCAACGGACTAGTATCAGAAAGAGTGGGGACTGGTTGATGAGGGGGATGACTGGATACACAGGAAGGCTTCAAAACGGGGAGAGCTTCCAAAGGGGCTGGGGAAGCAACCAGTCGAGCTGGAAGGGAACGACGAACGAGGGCAGGCGTTAGGGGGGCTGGAGTAGAACACTGTGGCGGGAACTGTTTGGGTCTGAAAGTTTTGTAAAATAGCTTGCTCTGTGAGTCAGGAGGAGGGATGGCTGTGGAACTTCGGGGTGGGTGGGGTAGATGGTCAGGTGGGCCAGAAGGAATTGGGGCTGGTAGATGTGGGAAACTGCTAGAGAAGCCGGGGGTCGCTGGGGCTGGAGGGTGAGGAAGATATTTGACTGGGTAGGAGAGTAAGGGGGCTGGTAAAGAGGTCTTTGGGAGAGCAGAGGGGACAGATGGACGGACAGGCAGGGTTTGGGGCTGGTGGGGGACAGAAACCGTTGGACAGCTAGGAAGAAACTGGGAATGGTGAGAGAGCAACGGGGCCCGTGGAGGAGGCAGCTGATCAGTTAAGTAGGGATAAGGTGTGGAGACAGCTGGACAGGCAGGAATGGATCTGCACAGGTGGAAAAGCATTTGGACAGGCAGGTAGACAGACAGCCTTATTAAGATGTCCTTTTCGTTGTTGACGCTTTTTAAGCCTCTAGGCTTTTGATTCCTAGTATACTTTTGTCCTGAGGGTCCATGCACGTGTTCTTCTGATCAACCAGTGTCCTCTCACATGTGCTGAGAAATGTATGTAGCTTATTCACGTTCCCCTTTTCTGATTCCTCTCAAGAGTACTTTCACCTTTTAGGAGTCTGGTAGTCATACAGGTAATGAATGTGGGCTAGAGAATCTGGTTTAAATTACTGGTACAAAGGGAAAATAGAGGTCAAATAGATCATTGCACAGCTCTGGCCAGATTTCTCAGGGTTGCATGTGGTTCAGGATCAACTGTGTCACCACAAATACATGGATATTGGAGATAGATATCTGATACCATCATTTTAAAGTATAAAAACTTAATATGGAGGAAAATACAGCTTCTTTTACCTTGCATCTATCAGAAGGGTGAAGTATATTATCTTTGTGGTAGGATTTGATTGTGAAGGAAGGCTGATTACTTGTATTTTTAATGTTAGTTCCTTATAAATATTCTTATATCTCATTATTTCCTGAGGCAACTTCTATCTTCATATGGGTATATTCTCTGGTTGGTCTTGAGGCTTTAGCTTTGAATGCCCTCGAGTTTTCATACAATTTTTTGCCTTTAGATGATCACATTACTGACATCTTCAATTATTTTTATCTGCCACTAATATTTTCCACATTAGAACAATTGTTTCTGAGTACTGATAGAATCAACTACTTTGGATGTTCCCTGTTTCCTGCCATTACTTTATTCCTTAACACATTTTAGGTTTATATTCCACATATAATAGATTTTTAATGTGACAATAGCTTATCGATATTGTAGCTTAATCATATTTTCAATAAATAATAAATGTATTTCTATTAACCTAACACCTGATCCTTAATATTCCAATATTTCATATTTGTATAGCATTTTATAATTTACAAAGCATTTTCATACATATTATAGAATACTGTTAGTTATCTGTGGAGAGAAATTCAACGTTTTAATAAGTAAGTCATAGTGTTCTCTCTGTAAATTGTATACATTTGTTGTTTTCCAAATATATAACATTCGTGTGTGTGTGTGTATACATACAGATAGGTGTAGATCATCATAGTCAAAATAGTGCATTACAGTAGTAAATGAAAACGATGTACTCTAATGTAGAATGGAGGTCATCTCTTGTAAAACAAAATGACATATGTTATTTAGTGGCCCTAGCACAGATTTGGATAACGCTGACTCTATGTTTGTGTGCTACAGGAAAATCAAAGTTGTTCGGACACTTCATCTTTTCTAAGACTTTAAGGAACTATACAGTGTTGAGTGAAAAATAGTCTATACTTTCATTCCTAGCACTACAGAGTCTTTTTTTAATTGAAAATATAACGCAAAGGCTAACAATTGATACGCAGGAAGAGAAACCTGTGAGTAAGGAAAACCTGTATATAACAATGCACACTGCTTTTATACTAAATGGTTTGGAATTTTTATTGCTCCAAACTCCCCGCTAACTGTCTGTCATCTTGCCTTCCCCGTGGAGGACTCTAGAGTCCTGCTGCCTTCACCCCCAACTTCCTCGGCCACCGCTGTCCAGCTTCCTCCTGTGGCTCCAAGGTCCTGCTCTTGTTTGTGATTAACTAGACATAGGCACTTCTGCACCGCTGTCTTTCTGACTTTAATCCCCTTGGTTTGCACGTCCCCACGCTTTCCTGGTTATTTTCCTACTTCTCCAGTTGCTCCTTCTCAGGTTCTTTCTGAGCTCCTTATTTGCATGTCCTTTACATGCTGGAATTTCTTTTTTATAGTAAACTTTAAAGACTTCATTTCAATGTCATTCACTTGTATTTCTTGGAATGGGGATATATGCATTATTCACCAATAAATGCTTCGTGCTTTAAATTTACAATTATCCTTTTTGTAGAAACTTGAAAATTATTCTAATTAAGTGAAAAAAGTACAAAAAATTTCTTTTGTCTTTACAATTCAAAATGTATCTTATTTTATGTTTTAAGATTTTATTTATTTAATTGACACAGAGAGAGAGAGATCACAAGTAGGCAGAGAAAGAGGAGGAAGCAGGCTCCCTGCTGAGCAGAGAGCCCGATGTGGGACTCGATCTTAGAACCCTAAGCTGAAGGCAGACGCTTAACCCACTGGAGCCACCCAGGCGCCCCTCAAAATGTATTTTAAAACAACATTTTTATAGCAGCCAAAACCTTTAACCCAAAATTAAGAACTGTAGTCTCATAAGCGTAACAAAATGGACATATTCTAACGTACTTATCTTGGTTATTGACAGTGGGGAAAAAATGCCGCGGCTCCTATATGAAACAAAGTGGACTGATGACCAGTGCTGATTCCCGTCGGGCACTCAGAGCTCCATCCCTGATCATTATTTTTATTTTATCATTAACAAATAATTGCTGCNAGTCTTTAAAAAAAAAAAAAAACAAACAAACAAAAAAAAAAACAAATAATTGCTGCAACTTTAAAAAAAGTTTAAATGAACTCTTGGTATTTATTATTGGGATTCTTGCTAAGATTTAAGAACCCCAAAAATGAGAATCAGAAAATGAAACACAATTAAAAAAAAAATCTGGAAGGACTGACTGCCACACGGTGTAATCTGGTGTTCCACACCAATAGTGTTTTTGAATTAGATGGTATTTTTTCCCAAACAAAGTGCCTCGTTAAACATCTGGTAAATACCTCACAGTCATAATAAGTGCTGGGGAACTAAGTTCCAAAGAAAAGTAATGTTATTTGCTTGACCTAACGTGGCAAGACAAATCTGAAGCATCATCAAGATTAGGAACTCAATCCGTTGGTCCCCACGCCCTTAGGGGAAGCTCATCTACATGGGCACCGTCTTATGGAGACTTGGTGCTGTGCTTCTAAAATCCAGAGAGTAGCCAAACATTGGACTGGACTCTTGCTTTATAAATGATCTATTAAAGATACTGGTAAAACTAAAAGAAAACTTCCCAAAAGGTCAAAAGAGATATAATTATTTTATCTCCTTACTCCAGGTAATTCTGTTAAAAAGATATTGACTGAACTCCAGTTTTAATCTGTAAAGTTTTGGTGTAAAAGCAAATGTACTGGGGTGCCTGGGTGGCTCGGTTGGTTAAGCATCCGCCTTCAGCTCATGTCATGATCTTGGAGTCCTGGGATCAAGCCCTGCATCGGGTTTCCTGCTCAGGTGGGAGTCTGCTTCTCTCTCCCTCACCCTCTGTCCCTCCCCACTGCTCCTTCTCTCTCTCTCTCAAATAAATAAATAAAAACTTTTATAAAAAGCACTAATGTATTGAAATCCAGTAAAGTTTTGAACTTTCATCTAACTTAACAAACAACTACGCATTTTGGTGAGTTTTTACAAGGCACACTCTTGATCTGAAGAATCACTTTTTTTTATTATGCTGGAATTTGTGAGAGTTATGGGATCCTCTTCTTTGCTTATCCATCCACACTCTGTGTAACCCAGAGGACTGAATCAACCATAGAGAGCTGATATGAAGCTTCAGCTTTGGTGTTCCCCAAGTGTGGGGATTTTTATGACTGGCCATGTCTCTACCATGGACCTACGTGTTATCCCCATGGAGCCATTACCAGGAATACTGGTTCTTGTTTGGAACACGGGGTTTCTAGCAAAGGTGGCAACACACCCACACCTGTGATCTTGTTCCTCGTAGCTGAGCTGTCATGTACGGGGAGAGGGGCATAGCAAAGACTGACTGCTTTGTGGTCTGCCAGTAGGATTCCGCCTACTGAAGAATGTTGCCTGTTGCCGTGAAATGTTTTCTGCCCTCTAACTGAGGCCAAACGTGGCTTGCTGGGAGTTTCACTGTGTAGCTGAACTCATGAACCAGGTCTTTAACTTCATCCACTCATTGGCAATTATCATATCTCAGTCTGTGGCTGAGAGTTCTTACCGTGAGAAACTGGCTCGGGAATATCCCAGAAGTGTCTCACACTTACAACTTACTATCCTCTTGCCAGTCAGTCACTCTCTCCTTCACACCTCTTCTTCCCTAATAGTTCTTATGGTTTCACTACCTGTTAACTGGCCAATCCCAATCTCTAGTCATGCTTCACTCCTCCTGCACACCTTGCAGTTTTTAAACAGTTACTAAGTCATCTTGCTTCCACCTCCTAAACAGCTCTCAAGAAGTCTTCGTTTTTATTAACTTCAGCATCACGTTAGCTGATTTTCCCACTTCAGCTGTACCCTACTGGTCCCATTCTGGCAGTATTTCTGAAGTGTAAATGTTGAATGCTTGCTTCAGTAATTATTTGTAGGACAAACCCCTTAACAAGGCTCTTCAGGAGTTAACTCATGGCTTCCTTTCCAACCAAGCTGTCTGCTCACATACCCCCTTCTCACTGTGCACACGGGCTGGACTGAGGTCGGCTGGGCTCCCTCACCGCAGCAAGCCCTTTCACGCCCCACACCGCTGTCCACGCTCCCCGCTGTCCCTGCTCGAGTCCCTCTCGGTGCTTGTCCCTCCACTCGGTATTTACTGAACGCCTCCAACATGCATAGCACCGCGCCGGAACCGCCGGGAGTACCTGCTTGTATACCGTTTAGCCACTGTTCCCTAGAACATTACAGTCTGGTTGGGGAGACATAGCTACATTTAAAAATGAGGCAACAATATACACAATCATGACTTTCAAGTGTATTTATATAGCTTGGGTCTCTCACTTCTTTTTAGGTCCAATTGTTTTTATACATTTCTACTTGGATATTTATCCCCTCAATTCAGATGCCTGCAAAGAAATTTAGCAGTATCTTGCCAAACTTGTACCGTTTCATTTTCTTTTTATTTTTAAAGTCAACAAATTCCCTCAATCATCAAGACTCAAAATTTCAGCCTCTTTGCATCTTTTTTCTTTTTTTCCATTTTCTTTATCCTGTCATATACCAAACTCATAATTTAATTTCCATAATCTATTTCTATGAAATGTCACTTCCTTCTTTCTTTTGACTTCACTACTACTATCCTTTTACCATAAGTCCTTTTAAATTCATGGCTGGATACCTCCTGATTTTCCTGCCATTAATCACTTCCATGCTCCACATTTTATCCTTCTACCTGGTCAACTTTTTTTGTTTTTAAAGATTTTATTTATTTATTTGACAGAGAGACAGCGAGAGAGGGAACACAAACAGGCAGAGGGAGAGGGAGAAGCAGGCTTCCCGATGAGCAGGGAGCCCGATGCGGGGCTCGATCCCAGGACCCTGGGATCATGATCTGAGCTGAAGGCAAACGCTTAATGACTGAGCCGCCCAGGCGCCCCTATCTGGTCAACATTCTTAAAACCTCTTTCTTATATCATTTCTCTGTGCTGTGAAAAGGTGTATCATTCCTTCTCTCATCCTCTCCTTCTAACCACTCACAATATTTTTATTCCTTTACAGACCTATCATTTCCTTTCTATACAAAATAGTACTATTTCAGTTTAAGCAGTAATGATCTATCCTTTGGGTTATCCTTTGGGTAATCTTCTCTTGTCCCCTTGCCTTCAGTTTCTTTCCATCCTTTTCATTCTCCAACATTCACACCAATTATCTTTCTACAATGACAAAGAGGATTTTATCAGTACCTGACTAGGGGGTCTGGGGGACTCGGTCAGTGAAGTGTCTGCCTTCTGCTCAGGTCATGATCCCAGGGTCCTGGGATGAAGCCCTTCGTCAGGCTTCCTGCTCAGCGGAGACTCTGCTTCTCCCTCTCCCTCTGCTCCTCCCCACACCACTCTCCTGCTCTCTCTCGAAAATAAATAAATAAAGTCTTTAAAAAAATCAGTCCTTGATTAAAAACCTTCATTGCTTCTCTACCAGTTATAGAACAAACTTCAGACTTCCCATCTAGACATAAAAACATTTCACATTGTATCTCAATCTGTACTTCTAGATTTTCCCTCCTACTAGCAACACACCCTACAGTCCTGTCACTCTGGACAAGCTCTACGTCCTTCTACAACACTGCAGGCCTGGACATGCTCAACCCAACCTATGCTTCCTCGTTAGACAATCAGTACTCGTCCTTCAAGCCTTCTTCCCAACTTTACATTTCATACTCGGGTCACCTGGTTAACATCTCTGTGAAAGACCCCCTTGCGTGTAATTCCATGTGTATCATACTGTAGCTGCAGGCCCATCCCGAGAGGAGAGCCGCATCTCACTCACAGGGGCAGCCGTGCCAATCACTGTCAGGCTCTAAAGACCCTCAACATGGCGTGCTATCTTTCTGGACTTAGTTCTGTTACTCATCAATTTGATGTCATCCTTTCAGACTATTATTTCATCACTCTTTTCCTTTCATAGACAAGCTTTTACCTTTACTTCCTCACTCTCCGTTCCTTTTCACCCGCGGCAGTCTCTTTTCTGTCCTCATCCTGTCACTGACACTACTCTGACAGAAGTTCCAGGGCGATCGTTTATTGTGAGACAGAGTGGACACACTGCCCCCACAGTGGATACCCTCTCTTTTCCAGATTCACTTTCCATGCTTCTCCACTTGTTTCTGCTTGGCAGAGACGAAATGATCTTTTGCCTTTTGATTTATGGCTCAGTTTGGCCCATGGAAGGCACTAGAAAGGGCCAGGATGACAGAAGAAAGACGTTTTTGATCATTAGTCTTCTAGCTTCCACTGTGCTGGGCTCTTCCACCGAGGACACAGGGTCTGTCTGGCAGCCCTCCTCTGCGGGTACACATGTCTCCAGGTCAGGTCTGCCGGGGTAATACTGACTCTGTGGTGGTCAGTTCTTGGGGGCTCCTCCAGCCTCTTCTGGCTTTCTAGTTCCTTCATGAACCCCTCTTCACCCCTTTTAAATGTGCCACCTGTTTCAGGCTAGGATAACAGCTGTGTTACTGATTCCCTAGGAGCCATCTGATCTCTATAAACTGCTTTTTTCCCCCAAGAAACTCTCTTTCTGTAGTTTCCACGACACAACCCTCTCCTAGTCCTGTATCAACCTTTTTGCTCCTATTTGGAGGCTTCTTTCTTCAACTTCCTTAAACGTGGCTGTTTTTGGTGCTCCGTCCGAGACCTGTCATCACAGTACACATCCTCCGTGGCTGTGTCTCATCCACTGGGCGTTGTTCAATGACCTGAAGCCTACATCTTTCTCTAGAGCTCTGAACTCCTGTAATTTCAACTGCATGTATTGAAATAGCCTCCTGTTTTGTCCTCTTTCAATCCATTATTCACATTTGTTCACAGTGGATTAGAATGACATATTAAAAAGGAAAAGCTGATCTACTTAAGATCCTTCACTGACTCCTCTTGAACTCTCAAGATAAAGTTTATATTCCTTAGCATCCAGATGCTTTTATTCTCCAATCTCTTCCCACCCCTGGAACACAGCCTTCCTTCTGTCACTCTGGGCTCCTGCACACGCTCATCCCTCTGTCTGGAGCCCCAGGCTCGCTTGTTTTATAACCAAGTCCTATCTTCCTTCTTCTTCTAAGCTTTGTTGAAGAATCTTTATTCCACGAGGTCCTTCCTGAACTATAATGAACTATAATGAAGACTGAGAAAATGAATTTAACTGTTCTTAGCTCTGATCAAGGGAACTACTGGCCACACAGTCTAAAAATGGAAGTACGTTAGTAAATATCATGTACAAGTAAAATATTAATATAACATCTGAGTTGTAAATGTGTTTATATAGATAAATGTTTTACAGCACTGTCATGACTCATTTGCTACTCTTCTACAGGTCTGGAAGCACTGTCCCGCTCCTCTCCTAGACTGTACACCAGAAATTGTCCTGACAGTATTAGACGCCCCGCAGCCCCTTCGCAATGCCTTATCTAGTGCTACGCACGTCGTAGCTTCAATAAACATTTATAACAAATAAATGGAAAATATAAGATGGTCGGGGGTACTCTGCTGACCCGTCCTACTGCTCCTAGATAATTCATTTAAGCTATCCTGCAGAGGAACCAGGAGACACGAACTTTTTCAAGACATCCAAGAAAGATTTTTCCATGAGGAAAAACCTATTTTTACCATAAATTATTCCTTTTATCTAAACTTAGATCACTACAATTCAACACAGTTTTTCCCTCTTGGTAAAGATAAATAATGAACATCAATATTTTAAAATGGTTTTAGTGATAGTTTCCATAAAAAATTATTCAACATAGGCAGCACTATAATACCAAAGATGATGAATTAGAATTTTGCCTTATTCTTAGGCAATTTATATTCTACTCTACCTCAAATTAATCTGTGAAAATAAAATAGTAAACTCTACAACAAAGGTGAGGGGTAACTGATGAAAAGGCCTACAAACTCAGCAGAAGAAAGCTATTTAATTATTATATATTAATAATTATACATTATAATAATAAATTACTTACCTCCAATTGATTGTTGGTTTGTAGGAAGGGAGGAGGTTTACTTCTGATTTTAAACTGGATTCCTGAATTTGCTTGAGGGCTTCTTCCAATGGAGGAACTTGTTTTTGAAAAACTAAAGGTATAATAAAGAAAATTCAAATAGTACAGAAATACTTCATCTTCAATGATCTCTTTTTTGTATAATTTAATTGGTCAAGAATAACATCATACTCTAAAACTTTTGTAAAAAGAAAATGTTTTTTAAAATAATGCAAATATTTTAAATTTAGATATCTAATTCCCCACAGAGAAACTGTTACGTTGCCAATTTTAAGAATAGTTAACTGGAAAGAACTTTGAGAAATGTCCAGGCTCTTTATTCTGGCATACAAACCCCACTATATTTGATCTCCTGATTCCACAAATTTGACAAAATTTACGAATATTCTTTTTTTTTTTAAGATTTATTTATTTGGGGGGGGGGAGAAAGAGAGCAAGAGCGCACCAGTGGAGGGAGGGGGAGAGGAAGGGGGGAGACTCTCAAGCAGAGCCCCCCAGAGTGTGGAGCCGGAGGTGGGCTGGATCCCTCAACCCTGAGACCAGACCCAAGCTGAAATCAAGAGTCAGCCACTCAAGCAACTGCGCCACCCAGGTGCCCCAAAGTTTATTAATATTTTTAGGAAGAAAATGGGAAGGTATAAAAAACATCAACTACTGTTTACTGAGCACTTACTGTTACAGACATTATTTTTAAGCATGCTGTATTAGCTAATTTAATCCTCATACGGCCTATGAAGCAGATGCTATTTGAATCTCCATTTTGCAATGGAGGACACTGGGGCCCAGTTTAGGGTCACAGATTCTGCAGACATTTGTCTATGCACTATGCAGCACATCCTCTAACCAACCCTGCTTGTCATGTGTGCCTGCTCCCCCGAAGCCTTCCACTGTGCACAGTACTCAACACGCTCTACTTCTCCTACTTCTCTCAGGATTCTTCTCACCTTCCTGCTCCGGGCGAAACACAGCCATCTTCTAGGGATACCGCTTCTCTTGCAATCTGCTTAAATAGAGGCACTATTTTCCTACAAGCACATACAACAGAAAACTCAAGGCGTGGAGGTAGGGTAGCCGACTTTTGAGCTCTCCATTGACACCTCCAAATTGTCTCAGTTAACCTTCAAGATTTGGGACTAAACTAAACTAGTAGACAATTAAGTAAATAGTTGCTCTTCGTTCATAGCATTTGAATTTCCTTAAAATATTAATTTTATATTTTGCATGGATAATATATTTATATTCAGAAGTTAAAAATATACATGATACACATTTGGAAGTCTTGTTCTTGATCATTTGTATATACTTTCACTGTTTCTTTATGCAAATATAAGTATATATTATAATTTTCCCCTTTTCTTACCAGAAGGCAGAATACTATATTTTGTGCTCTGGACTTTCTTTTTATGATTAACAATACATCCTGAAAATCAGGGATAGACACAAATTTTATGCGAGCATACAGCTTATACAACCTGGGAGACTTTGCTAAGAAAAAATAATGCAGAAGTGCTAATATAAAATTAGGTGTAGGGGCTGTGACAGTGAGGGCTCCTGAAACTCAAGCCACCGTAGCTTCCCAGTAAACCTACTTCTGCTGGAGAACTTCCCAAATCAGCCCACAAAGAGATTCTCCATCAGTTTTCTAATAGTTGTATAATATTCCATTGTGTGAGTGTGTCATTTCTTTTTGCTAAAACTCCTGACTCTTTGTACCCAGACCTTTTGGTAATCAGCACCCTTTTTGGGGCAAAAAATTCCCATGAGTGGTAACTACTTTTCTCAGGCATTTAAACGTACCTGACCACATCCTCTTTCTTCAAACTACCTTCTCTTTTGCCTTCTTATACATTATTTGCTTTGTTTTTCCCATTGTGCATTCTTGAGAAGTACTACTCTAAATCCTCCTTTAGTTTCTCCTGCTCTACCTATAGTAAATACTAGTGTGCGTTAAGATTCTATTTTAGGCCCTATCCTCAGTCTGTGATCTATGCCCTGTGGTTTAGCTTATCATTCCCATGGCTTCATTTATCAAGTATATATCATTTACTAGTGACTCTTAAATATACATCTCTATTCCATATCCTTTTCTTAAATCTCAGAACCATATTTCTTTTCTTTTTTTAAAGTAAGATTTTATTTATTTATTTGACACAGAGAGAAAGAGAGAGACAGAGAACATAAGCAGGCAGAGTAGCAGGCAGAGAAAGAGGGGGAGGCAGACTCCCTACTGAGCAAGGAGCTGGATGTGGGACTCTATCCCAGGACCCTGGGATCATGACCTGAGCTGAAGGCAGATGCCCAACCGACAGAGCCACCCAGGCACCCCACAGACCCATATTTCTAGTTGCTGATTTGATTTTCCCATTTAGATGAGCCACAGGAGGCTCAAAATCAATGCATTAAATATTTAATGTTCGTTCACACCTCTAATCTGATTCTCCTTCTTTATCCATAGTCTTGATGAATATTATCATCTATCAAAATAATTAATTCCTTTAAAAAGTATAAAAATATGTGAGGCTCTCTGCTAAGTCCTAGGGGCAATGCTCTCCACCTAGACTTTCTTTCCCCACTCTCCATCAATTAGTAACTGAAATTGATTGATTATATCTCCTGAATATATTACCACTTTTCTCCATATGCAGTATAGCTTAACCCCTTTTGCCACAAATACTGTAATAGTATCTAGTTCAGTAGGTCTTTACTTCAATCTACTTCCTGTTGTAACTGTAATTATCTTTCTAATAAACAAATCTAATTGTAGTAGAGACCCTCAAATTTCCCATCTATTATCCGTTTTCCCTTTCTTCCCCCGCAACAGACCCCATATTAATAGTTAGAGGTAACAATACAGACTTATTAAACATTTTTATTTTTTTAGTCTCCCTCGCACATGGAGTTGCCAATTACACATAAGTAGACAGATGGATACTTTTAGGAAAATAATTTAAAAGGAGCTCAGAGGTACAACCTTCTGTCCTTCACAATTCTTCCTTCTTCCTGCCTATAACATTGGCATGACGGCTGGAGCTTCAGCAGCTAAAATGTGACCATGAGGGTGAAGATATAAATCATAAACTAAGGATAGCTGAGCTGAGAAACAGAAGGCATTTGAGTTCCCAGTGACGCTGCATAGTCATCAAACCAGCTGTGACTGCCTACCTCAGGACTTCACATTACACAAGAGAAAAATAAACCTATAACATATTTAAGCCATTGTTATTTTTAGGAGTGTTACTAGCTGTCTCATATTATCCTTACTTAATGTTATTCGCTTGCTTTTCAATTACAGTAGGCTCTCTTACTGACACAGTAATAGCTTGCTTTTAAAAAACTTTAAGTGGATTGTGTTTTGGATACAGATGAAATTTCTAGCATGATATGCCAAGTGCTTTGAGCATTGGTTCTAGCTTATTTTCTAGTCTCACATTTGTTCTTCTTCACCTTCTCCCATCCTATGCCTCAGGGTGCATTAAAATACATAATTTATTTGCAAAAGTTTTCCTTCTGTTGAGGATTTTAATTTTTTTCTCTTTGCTTGGCAAAATGCTTATTCTTCAAGATTCAAATTAAGTCATTTTTCCAGGGAGGATGTCCTTGATGTCCCCATGTAGGTTTAGTGTTCTTTCTTCTGTGGTCTCACGGAACTTTACACATTCTGTTACCACAGTGATTCTCAATATATTTATTGATATGGTTTATATTACTCTCATCTCTAAAATAAGCTGTGAGATCTTTAATGGTAGAGAATGATTACCTTTCTATCTCAACCCAGGGCTAAGTACAGTATAGTACAACATTCGTTTGCTGAACATGAAGTTCTGCTTGTCCTTTTCTTTTCCTTTCTTTTCTTTTCCTTCCCTTTCCCCTCTCCTTTTCTTTCTTTCTTTCTTTCTTTCTTTCTTTCTTTCTTTCTTTCTTTCTTTCCTTTTTCTTCCTTCCTTCCTTTTTTCTTTCTCTTTTCTTCTTTTCCCTTCCTTCCTTCTTTCTTTCCTTCCTTCCTTCTTTTCCCTTCCTTCCTTCTTTCTTTCCTTCCTTCCTTCCTTCCTTCCTTCCTTTCTGAGAGAGCACATGTGCGTAAGTGGGAGGGTTGGAAAGGGGCAGAGGGAGAGACAGAATCTTAAGTAGGCTCCATGCCCAGTGCTCTGAGTCAGACGTAGGGCTCAATCTCATGATCCTTAGATCATGATCTGAGCTGAAATCAAGAGTCAGATGCTTAACCAACTGAGCCACTCAGGCGCCCCTGTCCTTTTCTTTTTGAAGTTTTGACATTTTATACTTAATTCCGTGTTGCTATTTAAGGTATAAAAAAATGTAGGTATGGTACCAAAGAATCAACTGTAATTGTATTTAAATTCTTAATTGAATTGGCCCCAGATTGTTAGATTATATCATTTTGTACAGTTTTTTAAAAAATTTTGTCAGTCTCTTAAGTAAGAATTTGAACCAAAATGTGAATAAAATGCCAGAATGAATGTGATGTTAATTTGCTGAACCTAAACATTAAATTTTCTTTTTACTACATCAGTTTTAAAAAGATAAAACTTTGTAAGCCAGTATGAAGTAGAATCAAACCTGTGAACTTTCAAAGTTCACTAATAGAGCCAACAAAATATTCTCCAAATTAAACCTAAATCAAATTATAATTTTTCATTTGGTTAAGTTTTATTGCTCAAAAGGTATACTTTTTAGTTTGAATTTATACTTTCTTCCTTAATTTATCATTTGATTGTCTACTCAAGTTGAATATGATATCATTTTCATTTTTATTCTCATATTGTTCTAGAAGTTCAGATACCTGCTCTCCTCCGTTGTGAAAGAGGAATATGAGCACGCTGGAATTTTTCAGTGACCTCTTCAAACTTCTCTTTTCTTTGCTGAAGTATTTGTTCTCTGATTTGTTGTTCTCTTTCTTCTTGTTCTTTTCGTTTTTCTTCAAAAGCTCTATATGTGAAACACAAAGTAGATAACTGAATGAGGGAATAAATCTTAAAAATCTGAACACAGAAAATAGTTTCAAACTAATGATTTGTTATATAATGATGTTTTCATATTTCAAAAGTCTACTTACTTAGAAACAACAAATTTTAAATTAAAAAAAGGCCCTTAGCTAAGAATTTTAATATCTTTATATGTGGCAATTCCAGAACCTTATCCAGGCCTTTTGCAACTAAGGAAAGGCTCTTTATTTCTAATTTCTGGCAGGCCTGCATCCATGTTCTCACCTCTGAAAGCCCGCTGTGGAAGAATTCTTAACTAAAAAGCTTCACTATTTTCTGGAATGAGAAAAATTAATTCATTGGTGAAAGAAGCAGCCTTGCAAATTATAGGGCAGTCAAGATAATACCATAGGTTTTTCTTCTTCTTTTAGACCAAAAGTTTAAAATTGACTGTCATATTAAGTCTGAACTATGCTAGAAATCCATACAATTTACATAAAAATCTTGACTCCACCTTCTCTTGAAAATCTGCAAGATTTGTCAACCCTGAACTCCTATCCAGACATGACTACAAACACCTACCTGCCCATAACCTTTATCAGTCCCTATTTTTAACTTTCTTATTTCATTTATTTCTGATTGCCAGGGCACTTGAGTTCATGTTCTCTAGTTTCAACTGTTTCAAAAAATTAATTTTGTTTGTGGAAAACGTGTGTATGTCTATGTGTTTCAATAATTATTTTCTGGACAATGAGAAAAGTGAAGAAGGAAGCTGGTGACTCACTGGTTAAGAAACTGCCAAGTGGTTCTGCTCTTTGGAATGTATGGGCTTGAGAGGTGGTAGATAAGAATGAGTTACTATTAACCATCCTTCCAAAGACCTTCACTGGTCCGAGCATTATTATTGTTCAAATAACTCAGATTTAGGGAACTACAATTCTGGGAAGTAGGGCTACCAATCTTCAAACAGTCCTACCCCTGTGGTAGGTAGAAGATAGTGGTGTAGTGCCACAGGTAGGCACTCCCAAATAATCTCCTTCAAGAGTCCCCTCAAGGCAAGAGAAGGAAGCCTGCTTTCAACACTTGATTCAACATTATACTGAAAGTCCTAGCCAGAGCAATTAGGCATGAGGAGTAAATAAAAGGCATCCAAAATGGAGAGAAAAAAGGTAAAATTATCTCTGTTCACAGGTGACATATTATATGCAGAAAACTTGAAAGGTTTCACAAAAACACTATTAGGACTAGTAAATAAATTCAGCAAAGTTGCCGGATATAAAATCAATACACAAGAATCAGTTGTGTTTCTATATAATAACAATTAAGAATCTAGATAGGAAATTAAGAAAGCAATCCCATTTACAATAGCATCATAAAGAATAAAATACTTGGGAATAAACTTATTTAAAGAGGTAAAAGACTTGGACACCAAAAATACAAAACATGCTGAAATTTTTTTAAAAACACACATAAATGGAAAGATATCCTATGTTCATGGATTAATAGACTTAATTAAAAAACCCATCTTAAAATTTATATGAAATCTCAAGGGACCCCCAAATAGCAACAACATTCTTGAAAAAGAACAAAGATGGAGACCTCATCCTTCCTGATTTAAAGACTTACTTCAAATTTATGGTAATCAAGGTAGTATAGTACAAGTATAAAGACAGATATATCAGTGGAGTAAGATTAGAGAGCCTAGAAATAAACCCTTGTGTGGTCAAATGATTTTTCACAAGGGTGCCAAAACCACTCAATAAGGAAGGATCAGTCTTTTTCAACAAATGATGGTGGGAAAACTGGATATCCATATGCAAAAGAATGAAGATGGACCCTTATCTTACAGCATATGCAAAAATTAACTCAAAATAGATCAAAGGCCTAAACATAAGAGCTAAAGCTATGAACTCTTAGAGAAAAACATAGGGAGAAAGCTTCATTGGATTTGGCAGTGATTTCTTGGATATGATGTCAAAAGCATAGTTAACAAAAGAAAAAATTGGACTATATCAAAATTAAAAGGTGTTATGCATCAAAGAACACTCAAAAATGAAAAGGCAACTGAGAGAATGGAAAAACATATTTACAAATCATGTATCTGATAAACAATTGTTTCAGGAATATTTAAAAGAACTCCCACATTTGGACAACGACAAAAATAATCTGCTTAAACAACAGGCGAAGAACTTGAACACATATTTCTCCAAAGAAGATATACAACTATCAATAAGAACATGAAAAGATGCTCAACTTCACTAATCATTAGGAAAATGCAAATCAAAACTGCAATGAGATACCACTTTACACCCATTAGGATGGCTACTATAAAAACAAGACAGAACAAAAACCAGAAAATTATAAGTACTTATAAGGATGTGAAAAAAGTGGAATACTTATAAGTTGGTGGGAATGCAAAACAGGCAGTTGCTGTAAAAAGAATATGATGATTCCTCAAAAATTACTTAGAATTACCATATGATCTGGTAATTCCACTTCTGGGAATATACCCCAAAGGAGTGAAATCAGAGGCTCAAACAAATGTTTGTATACTTATGTTCATAACAACATTGTTCACAATAGCCAGAAGGTGGAAACAATGGAAGTGTCCCTTGACAGATGAATAAACGAAACGTGGCATACATGTACAACAGAATTAAAGAGGAAGGAAATTACATACGCTGACATACGCTACAACATGGAAGAACCCTGAATACATTCCGCTAAGTAAAATAAGCCAATTGCAAAAGGACAAATATTGTCTTATTCCACAATCATGTGACCTAGACTAGTCAAATTCAAAGACAGAAAGTACTAAGGTGGCTGCCAGGGGCTGGGTTAAAGAGGGTGTGGAGAGGTAAGTGTTTAATGGGTATATTCAGTTGGCAAGATGATGGTGACAGTTGTACAGCAATGTGAATGTACTTAGTACCACTTCAGTGGCACACTTACAAATGGCAAAAGTTGTGTTATGTATGTTTTATCACAGTAAAAAATAAGAATCCCCTCCGGGTCTTTCATACGAGTATGTTTCCTCAACCTTACATAATGTACAACGCAAGTGTAGCTTTAAGTTCCTTTATCCAACCAGGCTGAACCCCTGGGCCCCACCTACAGTGAAACATAATTTATCAGCGCTGTCCACTAGAAATAAAACGTAAGCTACAGGGGCGCCTGGGTGGCTCAGTTGGTTAAGCATCTGCCTTTGGCTCAGGTCATGATCTCAGATCCTCGCTCAGTGGGGAGCCTGCTTCTCTCTCTTCCTCTGCTGCTCCCCTTGCTTGTGCTCTCTCTGTCAGATAAGTAAATAAAATCTTAAAAAAAAACCCCACAAGCTACATATGTAATTTAAAATTTTCTAGTAGTCACATTAGAAAAAACAGTAGAAATTAATTTCAATATTTTGTTTACCTTATGTCAAAAATATTTCAAAATATATCAATATAAAATTATTAGAATAATTTATATCTTTTTTGCACTAAGTGTATTTTCTTTTCTTTTCTTTTTTTAAAGATTTTATTTATTTATTTGTCAGAGAGAAAGAGAGAACACAAGCAGGCAAAGTGGCAGGCAGAGGCAGAGAGAGAAGCAGAAGCAGGCTCCCTACTGAGCAAGGACGACCCCCCCCCCTTTGCAGGACTTGATCCCAGGACCCTGGGATCATGACCTGAGCCAAAGGCAGCCGCCTAACCGACTGAGCCACCCAGGCGTCCCCTAAGTGTATTTTCATACCTCAGTTTGGGTTAGTCACAGTTTAAGTGCTCAGCAGACACATGAGGTTAGTGGCTGTGTTAACAGACTAGAATCTCTGCTGGTAGGCAGTGTGGTTTTGTGAAGAAGGAATGGGTTTTATTTTATTTTATTTTATTTTTTATTTTTTAAAAGATTTTATTTATTTATTTGACAGAGAGAGATTACAAGCAGGCAGAGAGAGAGAAGGAAGCAGGCTCCCCGCTGAGCAGAGAGCCCGATGTGGGCCTCGATCCCAGGACCCTGAGATCATGACCTGAGCCGAAAGCAGAGGCTTTAACCCACTGAGCCACCCAGGCGCCCGGAATGGGTTTTAAAGACAGGCAAAGTCTTGAACAATTAGGGTGGGAGGTAAGACAAAAACCTACTATCCTACTCCTGCCCTTGATTTCCACTAGATTAAACGAAGGTAACCTTTGAGGGAGGAGGAAGGCCGAGGTTCAAGTTGCTCATGAATCTTAAGATACCTAAATTGGACATAGCTATAAAGAGAATTGGGAGTTGAGAAAAGGAAGATAAAATATATGGCAGAGCATTCATTTGTTTTAATGCAGCCTTTGAAAGGAGATAAAACAGAGGCAACTAAATGCAGGCATTAACTGAGTCTTCTAGTTTCCTTTAGGTGGAGGAGGCTAAGCTGTGCTGGGCAGAAGCCCATCGAGTCAGCTCAGGAAGTTCTAAATTCATATGCTCTCCCTTGAGACTAAGACGGCAGTGTCAGGGGCACGCAAACGTGAGTGCACTCCTCTGGTAGCTCATCTCCAAAGAACCAGGAGTATGCAGTCCTCTCTGCTCTAATCAGCCTGGTCC
The DNA here is from genome assembly GCA_002007465.1 of Ailurus styani. Taxonomy (NCBI): domain Eukaryota; kingdom Metazoa; phylum Chordata; class Mammalia; order Carnivora; family Ailuridae; genus Ailurus; species Ailurus styani. Next base: position 384,288 of record LNAC01000608.1, on the reverse strand, counting down.
TGTGACTCTGCTCGTCAACAGACCTTTATAGAAGTGATGCTAGCTTCGAAACTTTGCAGCTTCCTACTTGGTCTGTGGCATGCTTGCTCTAGGAAAAGCCAGACTCTGTGAGAGGTTTGGTGACCTTGAGATCACCACGCTAAGTCCACGCTGGCTAAAGGGAGAGGGGGCATGGAACGAGAGGCCTGGCTACCCTCCAGCCATCCTCGGCACCCAAGCCCAGAAGCATGTGACCAGAAGCCATGTCAGGTGTGCAGCTCAGCTGGCCTTCGGGTACCGCTCACAGCAGAGATCTCTGTGCGGCAGCCGCAGACAGACTTCCAAGTGAGCCACTGAACACAAACAACTGTGGCAAACTGTTGCTTGAAGCCGCTCCATTGCAGGGTGCTTTATTATGCAGCAGTAAGTGACCACAATAATAACTTTGAACCAAATTTTTCCCAGGTAATATTTATTTTGTGGGGATGGGGACAAATTTTTATTAATAAAATTATTTACTTTATTTATGTTGATTATGAAGGATTTATTAATCCACTTACTATATATGCTCTTCTGACTAAGGAGATTTAGGGGGCATATAGGAAGTTAGTATTTTTATAATAAAGAATTCTCAGTAAAGAGCACGAGGTCATGAATTCAGTTTCAGAGTGTCAGCGACGACAGCTGCCAGTGCACACAGCTGTCATCTTTACGTCTAACCGTTGAGGGTACAGCAAGGAACTGTACAAAACTACTTACACTTATTACATCTTTTTTTTTTAAAATAGAGAAGTCTGTTTCAGGTTTCTTTTTATTTTTGTATTTCTCTTCTAAAGTACTATTTCACTGGTAATAAGAACGATTTACATTTATCTAGTTAGAGAAGGAGGAACTCTTAGCTGGTATGTATTACGGATTTATTTTAGCGATGCCTCGGTGATCCTTAAAGATTCCTCTCCCCCGCCCCCCGGGAAAATGCTTTCTTTGAGGGTTGATATGGAGCTGACTCTAGACAAAATCATACACCTGTGAGTTGGCTTGAGAAATCCAGGGCTGTCTAAATGCTTAAGGGAATTTGTTAAATAATGGTTATGTAAACCCTCCTCTATCTCAAGTACATGAAGTTGTTCAGTTAGATCTCTTATCTGAGTCATCAAATTAAGACACTGAAAATTTATGTGGAGTATCAGAAACACAAAAAAAGAGCCAAAAGTTATTCATTGTTTAGTATCTCAAAACAGGCAAAATGAATGAATAACCGCCCCATAGGTATTGTAAAGATAAGAGATCCTGAAAAGATTCCAGTGAGGAAGGAATAACAATAAAAAATTTGTTACACATTATCCATTATTACTAGTATATGAGAGATAAAATGTAATTGATATTGACAATGGTTTTATATTAGAAAATGTAAAACAGTAAATGTGTGAAGACTTGTTACCGTTTGAGCACTTAAAAGACAAAAACATAGAAATAAAAATTACTAAAAAAAAAGAACCAAATGGAAATTTTGCAATTGAAATTATAAAATGTGAAATAAAAATGTTACTAGTGGGTGAATAGCAGATTGGGGATATCAGAAGAGAATCAGTAAACTTGAGGACAGATGCACAGAAATTATTTAACCTGAGAATAGAACCAAAAAGATGGAGAAAAGAATATGTAAGGGCTTTAGTGACCTGTGGGTCACTAAATGATAAGTGGTCATTATTATGTATAAGTGTACAATATATGTGTAACTGGAGTCCCAGAAATAAAAGAAAAAGAGGGAGAGTGAGGCAGAAAACATTTGAAGACTATGGTCTAAAATTTCCCCAATTTGGTGAAAAAATATTAAATTACAGATGAGAGAAGCTCAGTGAACTACTAGATAATTATCAACAACACAGACCTAAGCAGATTTTAGTCAAACTCCTGGGAACAAAAGATAAAAACAGTATCTTCCGAAGTCGTCATAGAAAAGACATACCATATACGGAGAACTCCCAATGACTGCTGACTTCTCAGAAGAAGGGTGGAGGTCAGCAGACAGAGTGGCCTTTTTGAAAGTGCTAAAGAAAATGGCTGTTAACTCAGAGTTCTATATTCGGCGCAACTATCTTTCAAAAACAAAAGAAAAATAAAGTTAAGTTCAGATAAGTAAAAATTGAGAGTGTTTATGGACAGAATCCTGCCTTGCAAGAAGTACAAAAGGAAGTTCTTCAGGGTAAAGGGAGAGGACCCCAGACAGAAACATGAACCTATGGACAGCAGCCAACAACACCAGAAACAATAAATTTGTGGGTGAATGGAAAAGAGCATGTTCTTCTCTTTGTCTTACTGGTAAAAAGACAACTGAGGGTTTAATGCAGAAATTACACTGTGAAACTTTATAACATGCAGATATAAAGAAATGCATTAGCACAAGGATACCAGTATGGGGATGGGACAAAATTATAAAGTTGAAGGATCCTTGTATTTATGTGAAATGGCCCAATTATAACTCTAAATAGTTAAGAATGAATAGTGCAATCCCTAGAGGAGCCACAAAAGAAAAGTAAAATTGAATTTTTTTTTTACTAACTCAAAGGCAGGCAGGAAAGGAGGAAAAACAAGAGGAAAAATAAAGAATGGATGGAAAACAAATAGCTAAATGATAGACCCACATTAAACTGTTTAAAGAATTGTTAGATGTCAACGGACTAAACACTCCATTTACAAGGCACAGTCTTGTTTTTGAGAGACAATTCCCCACAAATATTTCATATTTGTACACAGGCCAGATCCTCTGAATGAAGGCATTCACAGCCAAGTTAAAAGTGTTTGTATAAAGAGACAGTCCAGGATAGTAAAGGTTAGAGAGCTCTCCCCTCCTGGAGACTGGGGGAGTAAAGATAAACATCTCTCCTTCCCTTCTCCAGAGAGTGCTTATATTCCAGAGTAAAGATAAGGCTTCTCTCTGGAGAGGACGATGGGCAGCAGCCACATGTAAGATGAGAGTTTCCACATTTTGTGGTTCCTAGATTGTAATGAACAAGTTCCTACTCTGTGCAGATACCATCTGGCCTTCACTGCATTGCCCTCTGGGGACTAGAGCTTAGGAAACTGACCAAGATGTCGCTTTGGCTGCTGCTTTTCCCATGACAATATACAGTCTTTGTTTTTGAATTAGGGGATTTGCTTTCTTTCAGCCTGCCACAACACAGAGGAAATCGTGGTAATCATTAGCTTGAATGTAGGTCAATATCTCAGATCCTTTACAGTTCTGCACAGTTTCTGATTTAGCTCTTGCTAGAATGAATATAAAGTAAGACCCAGGAAGACAAATACAGATAGTTTCTGAAAGCAAAAGGATGGAACAGTAGAAGACATTTGACTGCATTAATATCAAAGCAGGCTTTAAGAAAAGGGGTGTTACCAGAGATGAAAACAACATTTGATAATGATAGAAGGGTCGATTCATCAGGAAGACATAAAAATCATAAGTATGTATACACCTAGTAAGAGACCTTCAAAATACATGAAGCAAACACAGAACTAAAGTGAGAAACTGATGAATCCACAGTTATAGCTGCATATCATAATATCTTTCAGTACTTGACAGCACAATCAGAGAAAAATATCAGCAACACAGATGATTTGAACAACACTATTGACTACCTTGACCTTGTTGGTATTTACAGAACAACTATTCATACCCAACAATTGCAATACACATTCTTTTTAAGTACAACATAAGAAATCTTATATGGGGCCATAAAACAAACGTCAATGAATTTCCTAAGACTTAAATCTTATAGAAGACGTTCTCTGATCAAAACAGATTTATATCAGAAATCAATTATAATATCTAGAAAAGCTCAATAACTGGAAATTAAAAAAGCCATGTTTCTAAATAAGTTACAGTTCAAAAATGAAACCAAAAGGGAAGTAGCAAAGCATTTTAAATTACATGAAAATGAAAATGCAGCATACCAAATTGATTAAGTGCAGTTGTTCAGAGGGAAACTTATAATCTTAAATGCCTATAGTGGAAAAGGAGAAGTTTAAAATCAATGATTTTAGTTCCCACCTTAAGAAGGTCCACCTTAAGTTCCACCTTAAGAAGCTGGAAGATGTACAAATTTATCCTAAAGTGAAAAGAAAGGAACTAATAAAAATAAAAGAAACTAATGAAACAGTTAACTAAAAAATAGAGACCACACAGATTAAAGTTGTGTATGAAAATTTTAGTAAAATTGATAAGCTCCAAGAATCATGAATAAAAAAAAAGAATAATAAAGAAAAAATAGCAAACAAAAATTATCATTATCATGAATAAAAGACAGGATATCACTACAAATAGCACAGACATTAAGAGAATAATAAGAACAACTTTATGCTAATAAATTCAACAACTTAGATAAAATGGACCAATTTCTTAAAAGAATCAACTTACCAAAACTGACAAAGAAAAATAAAATGTGAAAACTCTGTATTTATTAATAAAATTAATTTACAATTAGCAAGCTTCCTACAAAGAAAACTCCAGGTTCAGATATTTTATAATTATCTTTTGTCAAACATCTAAAGGAGAAATAACAATCATACAACCTTTCTCCAAATATAGAAGTGGAGGAAACACTTCCCTAACATATTTCATAAGGACTGTAGAACCCTGATTTTCAAATCTGACAAAGATATTACAAGGAATTTATAGGCCAACATCTCTCAAACATTACACAAAAATCATTCACAAAATATTAGCAAATAAAATCCATCAGTTTATTTAAAAACTCCCATATCATTACCAAATGAGAGTTACCCCTGGAAGGCAAGGGTGACTTGACATTGGAAAATTTATCAGTGAAATTAACCACATTGACCAAATAAGGAGGACAGGTATACGATAATATTCAACATATATACATGATAAGAACTCTATGCAAACTAGGAATGAAAGGAACCTTCCTCAATCTGATAAAGGGCATCTACCCAAATCTGTAGCTAGCAGGATGGTTAACAGTAAAACAGTTAATACTTCTCTCCGAAGGGATAGAAGGCAAAAATGCTCACTCATATTGCTTTGATTCCTCATTACACTGGAGTCCTAGAAAGTTCAGTAAGGCCAACATAAAAATAAAAGGCATATCAACTGGAAAGATAGATGTTAGATTCCCTGTATTTGCAGATGACGTGATTATACAAATGGAATATGCTGAGGAATTTAGAATTAATGAGTAGATTTAACAAGTTCTCAGAATACAAGGTCAACATAGAAAAATCAATTGTATTTCTATATATAACAATGGAAAATGAAATTTAAATAAATCCATTTACAACAGCATCATAGAATATGAAATGCCTAAGTTACATAACAAAAGACATGTAAGAACTCTCCAATAAAACCCAGGAAATACAGCTATGAGAAGTTACACACACATACACATAGGAAGGAGGAAGGGAGAAATATACTATGTTCATGGATTTCATGTATTACAATACTCAATATTGTTATGATATCAATTTTCCCTAAATTGATCTGTATGTTCATCACAATCCCACTCAAAACCAGGCAGGTTTATTTGTATGGAAAAGCAAAAATACCTAGGATAGGCAAAACAATCTTAAATTAAATATCTTTTTTTAAAAAAGATTTTATTTATTTATTTCACAGAGGGAGAGAGATCACAAGGAGGCAGAGAGGCAGGCAGATAGAGAGAGGGGGAAGCAGGCTCCTCGCTGGGCAGGGAGCCCGATGCGGGCCTCGATCCCAGGACCCTGAGATCATGACCTGAGCCAAAAGCAGAGGCTTTAACCCACTGAGCCACCCAGGCGCCCAAAACAATCTTAAATTAAAACAAAACTGCAGGGTGTGCACTACGTTATTTCACTATAAAACAGTGGTTCTCAGTTGGGGACAATTTTGCCCCTTTACCTCTCAGTAAACATTTGGCAATGTCTGGAAACATTTTTAACTGCCACCACTGGGGTGTGCTACTGATAAATAGTCGATAGAGGCCAGGATGCTGCTAAACATCTTATAATACACAGGGAATCTCCCATAACAAAGAATGAATTTACCCAAAATGTCAACAGTACTGTTGACAATTTCTGACATAATGCCACAATAATCAAGGCAGTGTAGTATTAGTCTAAGAATAAGTAGACCAATGGAATATAATACAGAATGCAGAAATACACCCTCACATATATTGATTTTTTAAAAAGGTGACAAAACCTCTAACTGTAGAAAAGATTTTTTTCTAAACAAATGCTGCTGGATGGAACAGCTAAATCAACTTAAAAAAAAATGAAACTCAACCTTACATAACACCACATACAAATAATTGAGATAGACGGTAAACTTAAGCCTAATATCTAAAAGTATAAACTTTACAGAAGAAAACAAGAAAACACTTCATAATCTTGGGGCATGCAAAATATCTTAGGGAGTTCAGAAAAAGCACTAACTACAGAATGAAAGACTGACAAGCTATACTTCATCAAAACTTAAAACTGCTTTTTGAAAGATTTCATTAAGAAAATAAAAAGGCAGGCCACAGATTGGAAGAAAATACTTACAATATATATCTCAGTGCAGGAACTGGCAAAACGAATTCTGATGACAGAAATTAGAACAGTGGATGCTGAGGGGTGGAGACCGACCACAGAGGATTTGAAAGTATATGCAGGGGAATGACAATGATAAACAATGGAGTAAGAAGCTCAGTTTGAATACAAGCGAGAATATGAGAAATAGCAACAACAAAGAAAAGATGATAAGAGAAATGGACTAGGATGGGGTCTTAGAATTGCTAAACTCAGGTTACTAGAGGAAGTGACATGGATAGGTACAGATCAGAGAGTGAGATTCCTGAAATTGATATTTTGGAGGTGGAGGAATAATTGGTAGTAGCTGAAGTGAGATGCCACTGAATAGGGTAATAAGTTCAAGAAAAAGATGGGTCACTATGATGGATGGATGATCTATGAAGAGACTGAAATTACAAAGAATGGTTACTGGAATGGTGGTAAGGAGGTAAAAAGAGCCAGGTGCTAAAACTTTCAAGCAATGACACAGAGGATCTATAGATCACTGTAATAATGAGAGATAGTGGTGAACAGTATAGTTAGATAGCTTAAGTTTTAAAAGAGCCTGGGGACCAGGGAACCCTCTGCCCACTCTGGCCCACACCCATTTTAGCTCTTGCTATCCCACCAGGGTAGGGTAGCTACAACATAGGTTGCCCTGGGACTCCCAGCCCATGCCAGCCATACCTCCAGTCAGCCAGCCAAAGTCACAAGGCACGCACAATCTGCACAAGGGACAATGATACACAAGATAATTCCTTTAGGTTTAGGAAAATTAGATGTTCCACCTAATTCAAAGAAATAAACACAGAAAGTCAAACAAAATGAAGACAAAGGAATATGCTTCAAATAACAAGACAAAAACCTCAGAAAAAGAACTAAATGAAATGGAGATAACAAATCTACCTGATAAAGAGTTCAAAGTAATCGTCTTCAAGATGCTCAGCACACTGGAGAGAAGCGTGGATGAACTCAGTGAAAACTTTAACAGATAGAAAATATAAAAAAGAACCAATCAAGAATCAAAGCATACAATAACTGAAATGAAAAAATACACTATCAACAGTAGATTAGTGGATACAGAAGAATGGATCAGCAATCTGGAAGACAAGTAATAGAAACAAAACACCCAAGCTGGACAGGAAAAAAAAAAGATAGGTTAAAGGATCTCTTGGACAACATCAAGTAAACAAATATTTGCATCATAGGGATCTCAGAAGGAGATGAGAGAGAGAAAGGGGCAGAAAGCTTATCTGAAGAAATAACAGCTGAAAACTTTACTAACCCGGGGAAGGAAACAGACATCCAGGTTCAGGAAGCACAGAGAGTTTCAAACAGGATGAACCCACAGAGATCTACACCATGATGCATAATAATTAAAATGTCAAAGATTAAAGACCAAGAGAGAATTTTTAAAGCAGCAAAAAAGAAGAAACTACTTATGTACAAGGGAAACCCCATAATCTGGAATCTGTCAGCTGATTATCTCAACAGAAACTGTGCAGACCAGAAGAAAATGACATGATATATTCAAAGTGCTAAAAGGAACAACCCTAGAACTAAGAATACTCTATTTGGCAAGGTTATCATTCAGAACTGAATGAGAGATAAAGAGTTTCCCAGGCCAAAAAAAAAAAAAAAAAAAAAAAAATTAAGNACTAAACCAGCTTTACAAGAAATGTGAAAGGGATTTCTTTTAGTGGTAAAGAAAAGGCCGTAATTAGAAGAAATTTATAAAAAGAAAAAATATCATGGGTAAAAGGAAACATACAATAAAGGTAATAGAGCAATCACTTTAAAGCTAATATGACAGTTAAAAGACAAAAGTAGTAAAATCAATTATATCTAAAAAATTTAGGGAACTCATACAATAAAAAGGATGTAAAATATGACATTTACAGAAAACATGGAGAAGGAAGTAAAAATGAAGTCTTTTACAATGTTTATGAACTTAAATGACATCAACTTAATATAAACTTTTTTTTTAAAGATTTTATTTATTTATTTGAAACACAGAGAGAGATCACAAGTAGGCAGAGAGGAAGGCAGAGAGAGAGAGAAGAGGAAGCAGGCTCCCTGCTCGATGCGGGCCTCGATCCCAGGACCCTGAGATCATGACCTGAGCCGAAGGCAGAGGCTTTAACCCACTGAGCCACCCAGGCGCCCAATATAAACTTCTATATACTTAGGATGTTATACATGAATATCACAGTAACCACAAGCCAAAAACCTAAAATAGACACAAAAAATAGAGAAAGAAAGCCAAGCATAACACTAAAGAAAGTCATCAATCACATGAAAAGAAAGCAAAAGAAGAAGAAAGGAAGAGAGAACTATAAAAATAACCAGAAAACAATGAACAAAATGGCAATAAGTACATATCTTTCAATAATTAAATGTAAATGGTCTAAATGCTCCAATCGAAAGACACAGGAGGGTCTCTAAGAGAGAATGAGGATTGGGGAATGAGGGAGTGCCTCCCCTTTGTGCTGTGGGGGCCAGTTCTTTCACAGGGGAAGGTTTGATCAGGTGTGGAGATCCAATTCTCCTCCCCACAGTGTCAAGAGCATATGATCAGTGCTGAGCTGTGGGTGTAGCTCAAGGACTTACCTGGAGTTCTTGGGGAGGACAGACAGACCTCACCATCTCCAGTTGAGGAAGACACATTTCCATTCAGACTAGTCACATTTCAAGGCCTCAGAAGCAGGCCTTGGCCAGTGTGGCTGGAGCAGCCTGGGGTGTGCGGTGTCAGATGCAGCAGAAGAGACAGTGTTAGCCATCCAGGACAAGCCTCATAATAAAAGTAGATGTGGGAGTCTGGGAAGATGGTGGAGTAGGAGGATCTCCCAGGCTCACCTCAACCCACAGATACACCTTGATAAAAGCCACCTCAGTCAGTCAACTAACCAAGAAACCCACCCCAAGACGGGCAGAACAGACTCTCCACAGTTGATGGTAGAGAGGAGGCCACACCAAAAAGGGTATTAGGGTGGAGGCGTGGTCAGTAGCCAAACTCCCAGGGACATTAACCATAATTGGAAGGGACAGGGCAAGCAAAAAGAAGGGAGAAAAAAGACCCCCACCAGGCACCCAGACAGGGGGGGTGGGGGTTGGGGGGTGGGGAGTGGTGGTCTTGTGCTGGGAAGACAAATCCCTGTAACATCAGGCCTTGAAAACCAGTGGCGCTTAACTTCTTGAGATTTTACAATCAGTGGGCTTAGCTCTGAGTACTTTAAAACCAGTGAGTTTAGCTCTGGGAGAGCCAGAAGCCAATAGGGAACTGAGTCTCTGCCCTTACGAAGGTAATATAACAAAGAACCCCACTGAGATGCAGCATACAAGCAGCAGTTTGGAAAGCTCCTAGGGCAGATGTGAAGGACATTTATGTACAAATCCCAGAGTTTGGGGGAGGGGAGGGAGTCTTCAGGAGACTTCTCCAAGAACAAAAGAGCTGGCAGAAAACGGAACAGCCATATGCAAAAGAATGAAACTGGACCACTTTCTTACATCATACACAGAAATAAACTCAAAATGGTTTAAAGACCTGAATGTCAGACTTGAAACCATAAAAATCCTGAAAGAAAACACAGGCAGTAATCTCTAAGACATCAACCATAGCAACGTTTTCAAGATATGTCTCCTCAGGCAAGAAAAACAAAAGCAAAAATAAACTATTGGGACTACTACATCTTTTGTAAAAAATCTTTGGAACAGTGAAGGAAACCTATGACAGAATAAAAAGCAATTTACCTGAATGGGAGAAGATATTTGCAAAATGATATATCTGATAAGGGCTGATATCAAAAAATATTAAAAAAACCCCACTCAACACCAAAAACAAACAAACAAACAAACAAACAAACAATCCCATTAAACGTGGTTAGAGGACCTGAATAGACATTTTCCCAAAGAGGACACACAGATGGCCAATAGACACAAAAAGCGTGAAAAGCGTGAAAAGATGCTCAACATCACTCATCAACAAGGAAATGAAAATCAAAACTACCAAGAAATATCACCTCACACCTGTCAGAATGTCCAAAATCCAAACCCCGAGAAACAAGCATTGGCAAGGACGTGGAGAAAAAGGAACCTCAGGCGCTGTTAGTGGGAATGCAAACTGGTGCAGCCATTGTGGAAAGCAGTATGGAGGTTCCTCAAAAAGTTAAAAAATAGAAATACCCTATGATCAATAATTCCACTACTGGGTTTATACCTCAAGAAAACAAAACACGTGGGGCGCCTGAGTGGCTCACTGATTAAGCGTCTGCCTTTGGCTCAGGGCATGATCCCCGGGTGTTGGGATCAAGTCCCACATTGGCTCCTTGCTCAGCGGGGAGTCTGCTTCTCCATTTCCCTCTGTCCCTGCTCCCACTGTCTCTCTCTCTCTCTAGTAAATAAATAAAATCCTTAAAAAAAGGAAATAATACATTAATTCAAAAAGATATATGCACTGCTATGTTTATTGCGGCATTATTTACAACTGCCAAGATGTGGAAGCAACCTTAGTGTCTACTGATAGAGGAATGGATAAAGATGTGTTTGTTCTGCCTGCCTCTCTATCTATCTATCCATCCACACACATGTACCCATGCACACACATACACAATGGGATATTAACCATAAAAAGGAATAGGCCTGCCATAGGCGACAACACAGATGGTACTAGAGAGTTTTATGTTCAGTGAAACAAGTCCGACTGAGAAAGACAAATACCATATGAATTCACCCATATGTGGAATCTAAAAGACGAAAGAAACAAACAAAGCAGAAACAGATCCATAAATAAGAGAAAAAACTGGTGGATGCAAAGGGAAGGGAGTGGGTAGATGGACAAAATGGGTGGAGGGCAGTAGGAGGCAGAGAATTCCAGTTATGGAATGAAAAAGTCAGGGGAATGGAAGGCACAGCATAGGGAAGAGATTCAATGACGTTGTGACCGTGTTGTGTGGGGACAGACGGCAGGTACAGCTGTGGTGAACACAAGGTATAGAGATGTCCAATCATTATGTTGTACGCCTAGAACTAATGTAACATTGTGTATGTTGACTATACTTCAATGAAAAAACAAAGGTTAAAAAATAAAAGAGCTGATGGATTTTAAAGAAAAGAGAGCCATAGTTAGAAGTGACAATGAGGAGCAGTAATGACTCTTCATGCTTCATCTTTGTATCTAACAAATACCTACTAGTCTTATCACACTTTCCACAATATCACCTCTCACATTCTTTTTTAAGATTATTTATTTATTTGACAGAGAGAAAGAGAGAACACAAGCAGGGGGAACAGCAGAGGGAGAGGAAGAAGAAGACTCCCCGCTGAGCAGGGAGCCCTACATGGGGCTTGATTCCAAGACCCTGAGATCATGACCTGAGCCCAGGGCAGACACTCAACCAACTGAGCGTCCCAGGCGCCCCTGCCCCTGTCACATTATTATAGACAAAAATAGAAGCTCTAAGTGGAGAATCTGTTACACACCTAAAAATTACTTATATCCATATTTACCTCAATTTGAGTTCTAGTAAATTTCTAATACAATCATATGTCTTCAACTGCTTCGTCATACTTTTCCTTTTTGGGGGGATAAACACTTTTCATGTCTGCTCTCTCTCCAAAGGCACTATATTTATGGGTAATTGTTTCTATAACTGACTTCTGTTTTCTGGACAGGGGATACAATCAGGATTCTAGGGGCTGATTTAGACAGAAAGTGGAAGAAGGCTGCTGGCCAAGTGCAGTTCATCACAGCACTGAGGATGAACGGTGGGGATGGAGGAAGAACAGTACTCACTCATTACAAGTGCTCACTACGGGCCAGGCACTCTACAAGGAGTTTATGCCTATTACCTTGCTTTGGCTCACAACAATTCTGTGAGTTGAATGAGTGAAAAAGCAGAGTCTTAGAAAGGTTACAGTTATCCAGGGTCACATAATCACTAAATAGAAGAACGGGGAGTCTAAATGAGGCAGTCTGCCTCTTTCCGGTTTTTAATCACGTTACTACAGACTGTGTAACCTGCCTCTTCTCTTTAAGACTTCTCTATCCCCAACATCCACACGTAACACAACTTTGTCTTCCCATGGGACCCTAAGCTTACCTTTATCATGTACTTATCTCATTCAATTGTAATTATTTACTTCTCTGTATTGCTTATTAGACTTGAAGGATCATAAGAAAGATAATGTCTGTGTCAGCACAAAACATAGTGCTTGAAACAAGCATATCCAGAACTACACAGAATTGCTCAATAAAATAATTCATTCATTTTAACACTCTATCTCCTCCACCTGACTCTAAGTTTATTGAGTGCAGGGACTAAAATTTTAAATTCTAGAATTTCTGTGTCTAACACCAAACCTTGCACCTGAAAGATGTTTAATAAATAATTCCCGAATGAATGCTAGACCATATATCAACTTCAAATATAATCAGAGCACTTTTAATGGTGGTTATTTATTATTTTGACTTATTATTATTATTTTGACTTATTATTTGACTTATTATTATCTTATTATTATTATTATTATGGGGATATAACAGTAAGCAAAACAGATGTGGTCTATGCAGTTATTTATAATCTAATGAAGCAAGCTAATAAAACCAAGTGACAAAGAATTACTGATTGTCGTAAGTGCTGTGAAGTGAAAAAAACTCTAGCCCAAGACAGAGAGCCAAGGGAAGTCACTTTTAATAAGGTGAAACAGGGAATATTTCTGGAAACATGACATTTAAGATAAGAAATTCAGAATAAGGCCAGTCATGAAAAGAAGTCAGTGGGGAAAAGTGCTCTAGATAGAAGAAACAGCATGCCAAGGTCCTGAGTTGGGGGAGGGGTGGGGAGGAGAGAAACTAGCATTTTGAGAAAATGAAAATAATACCAGTTCAGCAAAGTTTGGTAAGAGGAATAATGCATCTCTAAAGCTAACATGTGATCTTTTCCTTGCTATAACCAGAGAATGGTTTTGATAGTAAGTTATCATCACTATTATCTCATATTGTTCTCTGGACTCCAACGTATATAGAAAGTAATAATTTCACACACAGTACTTTCCAAGACCATAGGAAAGAAAGCATGTGCTAAACGGAATAAAATTAAATGAGGGATGGAACATGACCAAGAAGCAGAAGTTTTTGCTCCTGAACTCAATGATGGGCCTAATAATAAAAAAGTGTTAATAAGGAATTATAGAGATGATGGATATAGTTCTTTCCCTATTTCCCGAGTTCCCTTTATGCTGTTATGTGCCAGGCACTATGGGACATGCTACGGGAATCAAAAGACCTGGTGACAAAAACAAGAAAGACAGCTTCTCTGCTGTTGTAGGATTCAGAGTTGGAAGAGTATATTGCTGCTTCCCATTAACCCTGGAATTAGCATTTCTCACAGAAGAAAAATGGTCTGTCTTTGGAACTTTAAAAAAATGCATTTATTTTTGAAAAGTAAAAACTACATATTTAAGGTGTCCAACATGATGTCTGTATGTGGATGCATTGTGAAATGACAGCCACAACAAAGCTGTGCACATACCCTTCTCCCATAGTTATCTTTTTTTTTTTGGTGGTGAGAAAACTTGCAAGTTTCAGGCATATAATACATTATTAAATACAGTCATCATGCTGTACATTAGGTTTCCAGAACTTAGTCATCTTATAGCAGGGTACAGCTTGTACCCTGTGATCTTACGTCTTCTTTCCCCCAGCCCCTTGCCCCCGCCTCCGGTAGCCACCATCCCACTCTGCTACGATGAGTTCGACTTTTGTTTGGATTCCACATGTAAGTGAGATCCTGCGGCACTCGTCTGTGTCTGGCTCACTTCACTTAGCATAGTGTCCTCCAAGTTCATTTACGTTGTCACAAGGAGCAGGATATCCCTCTTTTCTTAAGGCTGAGGTCACATTACATGGTATATACCTCTCACATTTTCTTTATATATTCACCTGTTGATGGACATTTCGACTGTCTTCCGATCTTGGGTACTATGCATTATATACCTTAGCAAATTTTGAAGGGTGTGTTTAACACGTGTAACTGTGCCTCTGAAACATGTACACCGCCTGGGCCCAAAGTGAGCCCCTGCATCAATGATGGCACATGTCACATCGCTTGTTCTGGTTTCCCAGGAATTCACAGCTATGAAATATCATTTTCACCTGCTGGAAATACTGTTGAAAAGTGAAGAAATAACTGTCAATGGCACCAACTTTAACAACAGAATCGACATATAATATTAAGAGTTCCTGAGGCCACAGGAGACACAGGCAGAACTGGAAAGCTGGCCTTTTATAATGTAATTTTTTTTTCTAGATGGAACTATAGTTCAGATTTAGGTAGTTACAAATTTCTAGAGATATGATCATTTTTTTTACATATGATCATATTTAAGTTTAAAAACTAAATAGTTTAAAACTATTTTGAGATAATTAGAAATTAAAGACTTTTAAAAATAGACTATCACTCCAATTAAAAAGTACAACTGGAGAAAAAGTTTTCAGGAATAAAACATAACACTTTAAATAAATAATAATGCCAACTGATGTAAGCCATCTGCGTGGTAGAAGTGGTGAACCCCCTCTGCAAGGCATGGGGCACCACCCTCCTGCAAGGCGAGGAGAATCGCAATGGGTAAAGCATTAATCACCCCCTTCCAGTTAAAAGCAGCTTGCAGCTCAAATGACCCATATTAATATGAGTGGGAAGAATAGACTAGATTTGTTAAGCATATGTTGGATTTGCTATTTGTAGATCCTGTATTATTAATCAACGTAGATACATATAATATAAACCTAGTTACTAGAAAAAACATAGTCTGATTATAAATAATTCACTTTTTCCAGGTATAGATAATTTACTCTTTCTATAGATAAGCAGGTCTGAGTAGAGTCTGGGATGACTGCCAGAAATAGAGTCTGGTGCTATGCTGTGCCTCCCCCAGGCCAAGTAGCATTTAGCCTTGGGGCTAAATAACCTTGCACAAAACCCATGATTTTAAACCAAACTAGGAGTAACCATAAAAAAGGGCACAATACAGATAAGCAGAACAGGCTTCATCTATCAAGCTTCTGGGAAAAAAACACCAGGTGCATCTACAAAGTTTCCTTTGACCAGTAAATAATCATCTTGGTTATGTCTTTGGTCATCCTCTGTTACAATGATATAAATAAAGCACCCCGAGCCCTGAGTTTTGGGAGACTCCTGAACATCATTCGAGTCCGTCTCCTCATTTCGCATAGCTGTCGCCGTCCTTTCCTTCGGGGACCCTGACTGTTGCTGGAGCTGGACTCCAGCAGCCAACAGCCTATAAGAAATAAAATTAACCCCAAGAATATACTGTCACTTTTCACTGCTTGGCAAAGAAACAGGTGTCACAGATTATTAATTCTATACTTGCTAACACAATTATTTGAGGGGTGCCTCGGTGGCTCAGTGGGTTAAGCCTCTGTCTTTGGCTCAGGTCATGATCTCAGGGTTCTGGCATCGAGCCCCGCATTGGGCTCCCTGCTCGGCGGGGAGCCTGCTTCCCCCCCCTCTCTGCCTGCTTCTCTGCCTACTTGTGATCTCTCTCTCTCTGTCAAATAAATAAAANCGAGCCCCGCATTGGGCTCCCTGCTCGGCGGGGAGCCTGCTTCCCCAGCCCTCTCTGCCTGCTTCTCTGCCTACTTGTGATCTCTCTCTCTCTGTCAAATAAATAAAATCTTTAAAAAAGTTATTTGAAATTCTAAAAACCTATATTGAAAATCGTATTTCCAACTGATTGTCTTTTCCTTGACTAGAAAACAAAGTAAGTGCAAAGTTTAAAACAATACTTAACACACTACGGGAAGAAAAAACACCCCAACAACAAACATCTATATTCCAATTTGCCACACAGAATTAGTACTGCACATACCACAAAGGAAACTATAACAGTACGTCATTTCTTTTAAAGACTGAGATGTTACCCAAAATAAATGTGCCAATATCAATTAATGAAAGTTCATAAATTTTAATCATTAGAGTCTCTTCATATATTTTCTTTTTCAATTTAAATTCAATTAGCCAACATACAGTACACCATTAGTGTTTGATGTAGAGGTCAGTGATTCATCAGTTGTGCCTAACACCCAGTGCTCATCACATCACGTGCCCTCCTTAATGCCCATCAGGCGGTTACCCCATCCCTGACTCCCCTCCCCTCCAGCAACCAGCCTGTTTCCCGGAGTCCAGAGTCTCTCATGGTTTGTCTCCCTCTCTGATTTCTTCCCATTCAGTTTTCCCTTCCTTGCCCTGTGATCCTCTGCGCTATTTCTCATGTTCCACATATTAGTATTCACATATATTCTTAGATTCGGTTCTAAGAAGATCCTCTATTTACTAGGTCACAGTGTATTACAAATATAAAAGAGTAAAGTCTAAGGATCTGGTTCTTTTTTTTCTTTTTCTTTTTTAATATTTTATTTCTGCGACAGAGAGTGCCAGTGAGCAGGGGAGGGGTTAAGGAGCAGAGGGAGCAGGAGGAGCAGACTCCTCGCTGAGCACAGAGCTGGGCTGATCCAACTACCCTGAGATCAGGACCTGAGTGGAAACCAAGAATTCCGCGCTGAACCCACTGAGCCCCCCAGGCATCAGGCGCAGGAGCTAGTTCTCAACGGGAAATCCTGAGATCAGAAACAGATTCCGCTTCAGGTAAGACGGAGGCAGACTACTTTCTGCTAGTTCTCCCACTAAGTACAAATGCAAAGCCTGGACATGATAGATAGGAAAAAAGACGAGGACTGGAAACGGTGGAAAGCGGGAAGCAGACAACATGGGGCCTTGGGGTCTGACCAAGGACTTCAAATAGCCCATCAGCGGAAGCAGCAGGCGGCGGGTGTGGGTCAACAGGCGCAGCCCCCAAAGCCAGCCGCAGCTGAAGCTCGCTCCCTGTGCCCCAGGACCGGATGAGGAGAAGCCAGGCCTGCAGACAGCAGGGGAGTGCCGAGCCTGGACTTGCCCACTGCGACCCACACCCCCGGGGCTCCGGCTGGAGCGGTGGGCTCGCGCCCCTCACTGCGGGCCGCACGCCCCCCTCGCCCCCGGGGCCCCTGGAGGGTCCTGATGCCATGAGGCACCCAGCGCTGCCCAGGAACAGTCCTGAGACCGCTGGCACTGGGGCGCCCGTGAGAACCACGGAAGAGGCCAGTGTAGCGCCCACTAATGCTGCAGTCAGGGGGCCCTCCCGCAGCCGGGAGTCCGCCCCCACACTCCTTAATAGGACAAGGCCCAGGTTTTAACAGAAAACCACTTATTCCAAGAACCAGGAAGATCTCAAACTGAGTGAAAAAGACAATAGATGCCAATAACAAGATGACAGGTATGTTAGAATGATCTGACAAAGATTTTAAAGTAGCCATGATAACAGTGCTCAATAATTATGAACATATTTGCAAATGGAAAAGTACAAAGTCTCAAAAAAATAGAAGATATCAAGAATCAATGTAAAAAAGAACCAACTGAAAATTTTAGAACTGAAAAATGCAATAACAGAAATAAAAACTCAGTAAATTTATTAGGAGACTCAACAAAGAAAACATGTCAGTTATCCCCCACCATGTAGATACAAAGGTAGAAGGCAATTCCTGTAAAAATCTTATCAATATTTTTTACACATATAGATAAGGTTCTGCTAAATATATACAAAGGTAAAGAAATTAGAATATGTAAAACAATTCTAAAAAAGAATCAAGTGGGAGGAATCAGTCTATGTGATTTGAAGACTGACCTTACAGGTACACAGTCACAACTCCATAACTGTACAGGATACAGCGATGCAATCACAATTCCACAACTACACATGATCCAGCGACACAATCACAATTCCATAACTCATGATACGGTGACACAATCACAAGTCCATAACTACACACCATATGGTGACGCAATCACAATTCTACAACTACACAGGATATGGCGACACAGTCACAATTCCAGAACTGCACAGGATACAGCGACACAATCACAATTCCATAACTACACGATACGGTGACACAATCACAAGTCCATAACTACACACCATATGGTGACGCAATCACAATTCTATGACTACACAGGATATGGCGACACAGTCACAATTCCATAACTACATATTATATGGCTACACGATCACAATCAAAATTAAAGTATTGGTGGACACAAAGACATATAGATGAACAGAATAGAGAACCCAGAAATAGACCCGTATGAATATGCTCAACTGAATTTTGAAGATGGCATCCTAAGTCTTACATCTTATACAGAAATGAACTCACAACGAATCACAGACTTAACCATGAAATGCAAAAACAAACTTTTAGGAAAAAAATAGGAGAAAATGTTCTAGATCTAGGGTTAAGCAAAGAGTTCTTAGACTTGACACCAAAGCACAATGTATAAAAAGAAAAGAGGATAAACTGGACTTTATAAAAATAGTGTGGCTCCAGGAAAGACCCAGGAAAGATGAAAAGAGAAGCTTCAGAATAGATGTTATCTACAAACCACCATGTCTGACAAAGTATCTAGAATGTATATGGTCCTCTCACACTCAATGTAAAAAAGTAAGTAATCTGATTAGAAAACATACAAAAGATACTAATAGAAATGTCATTAAAGAGGTAAGCAGATACCAAATAAGTGCATGAAAAAATATTGTGCATCACTAGCCATCAGGGAAATGAAAATTAAAAATACAGTGAGATAGTACCACATACCCATAAAAATGGCTAAAATAAAAAACACTAATACCATCAATGCTAGGGAGGATGTGGAAAACTAGGATCAATCTGACAGTGTTGGTGGGCACAGTCACTCTGAAACACAGTCTGGCAATTTCTTAACACACTAACATGCAACCACCATATGATCCAGCAATTGTACTTCCAGTCACTTATCCAAAGAAATAAAAACTTACATTCACACAAAAAACTATACATGAATATTTACAGCAGCTTTATTCACAGTAACCTAAACTGGAAATTAGCCAGGTGTCCATCAGTGAAGGAATGGCTAAACACAATTTGATGCATCCACATCATGGAAAACACTCAGCAATAACACAATATGAACTACTGATGCACACGACAACCTGGATGAATTCCAGAGTCTTGTGCTGAGTGAAAAACGCCAATTCCAAAAGGTTACATACAGTATGACAGCATTTATATAACACCCTAGAAATGAAAAAAACTGTAGAAATAAGGACAAATTAGTGATTTCCAGGGGTAGGAGTGGGAGGGACGTGGGTGTCACTATAAAAGGGCAACGTGAGGAATCTTTGCAATAATGCAAATGTTCTGTATCTTGACAGTAAAGATGTCATTATTCTGGTTGTGAGACTGAACTATAATCTTTCAAGATGCTATCATTGGGGGAAACTGAGTAAAGGGTACTATGGGATCGCTATTATTTTTTTACAACTGCTTGTGAATCTACAATTATCTTAAAGATTCTCATTTTTTTTTTTTAAGATTTTATTTATTTATTTGACACACAGAGAGAGATTACAAGTAGGCAGAGAGGCAGGCAGAGAGACAGGGAGAGGAGGAAGCAGGCTCCCTGCTGAGCAGAGAGCCCGATGCGGGCCTTGATCCCAGGACGCCGAGATCATGACCTGAGCCGAAAGCAGAGGCCTCAACCCACTGAGCCACCCAGGCGCCCAAAGATTCTCATTTAAAAGAGAGAAATTTCACCTAAGAGTGAAAGAGAAAATCTTTAATAGATAAATGCACCAAGCTTACCCATCAAGCTACTGTCATGAACTAAATAAAGCTTAACAGCTCAAGGGAAAAACAGCAAGAAAACAAGTAGAATATTTGATGCTTATAATAATTACCCTAAGGCATAAAGGAAAACTTAAACAATATTTATTATAATCTGTATAAAAGATCATAGAAATGTACATCATAATTTAGACAGACTTATATGAAAAATATAAAAATATAACCCTTAAGTATTCCTTTTCTGACAATGCTCTCCATGTACCGCCTATACCTGACCTTGGACTCCTAAGGACCCTACCCACTCAGTCAGAACCCTGCCTCTGTGCTCACGTTCTCCCCAGGTCAGTAAAACCACTTTCTAACTTGTTCTCTCTGCCTCCAGTTGCTTTCATTTCACCCTCTACCCCTTTGCTGTAATAAGCTAAAATATAAATCGGATTACGACATTCTCTGATTTCCCTCCTTCAACAGCATCTCCCAAGTACTAAGGATAGGGTTTAATTTCTTTAGCTTGGCATAGAAGTTATATTATGAAATGTTTCTGACCAACTCTACAGCTTCATCTCCTGATACACTTTCACATTTTCCTGTGTAAATGACATAAAATTTTTGTCTTATATCTCACATTAAACTTTTTCACATATTGTCCTCTTTGTGTGAAGGACCCTTATTTCTAAGGACCCTGGATAAATCCTGGTCATCCAATAAGACTTCATTCTTCCGAGTTCTTCTCTTGTCCTGCAGCATGTGAGTGTGCTCCTACAGAACCTCACTGGCGACTGTCACAGTATTTGGTGCAGAGCACTGCCATGCTTTATTACTTCATCAGTAGTAATTTTAGGTCAGGAATCGTGCATTTTATTTTTTATTCTTTAGTATATGAAATCTTTAAGTTTCCCAGCAAATATGAGTTTGGTGAGGAAATGGGTGTCCTCTAGAACATTTTTAAATGGTCAAAAATTACTTGTAAATATCCTAAATTCCTTTAATTTTCTACTAATATATTATGCATAATATACTGACAGATATTTACATATACTGACATCTGACCTTATTTGAATCACTGTATATTTTTTAGCTTACAATATATATCCACATGATAAATATGACTTATTACTTAAAGTATAATTCCTTCTTATTTATTCTAAGGGTACACATTTCCTGCTTCAAAGGAAACTTCAAACTTCATCATTTTCACAAATAGATAATACAGATACCCCATTATTTCATGATCACCAGGTAATTCATTCCATGATTCTTTAGGTAATTTCCATCTGCCTTGAGGGTATTTAAGGAATATTTTTTATTATAGATTTTAGTTACTTTTCCCAAGTGCTTGTCCCTCATCTATTTTTTTTAAAGATTTTATTTATTTATTTGACACAGAGAGAGAGAGAAATCACAAGTAGGCAGAGAGAGAGAGGAGGAGGCAGGCTCTCTGCCGAGCAGAGAGCCCGATGCGGGCCTTGATCCCAGGACCCTGAGATCATGACCTGAGCCGAAGGCAGAGGCTTTAACCCACTGAGCCACCCAGGCGCCCTTGCCCCTCATCTATTACCTGGTAGTCTTTCTTCGCCTTATTTGGGCAATTTTCTGCATTCTGTCCTTTTCTCTTTTATTCTGCTGGTTAGTTACATAGAAATTTTGTCTGTTCATCACCTGAACTTTTAGGTCTATATGCTTACATTAGTATTTTAAAACTATCTGAAGGTTGAGCTGGGTTCAAGCTAACAGCCTAGCAAGATCCTGAATCACCTCTTCCCATGGACACAAATTTACAACTACATATGGAATAATTCCCTCTGAAAGGGACCTGAAAACTGAATGAATGGAGCCTTCACAACAAAAGATAAAAGGACAACATCAATAAGGGAAAGAGGCAGAAACACAAATTTGTCAGGAGAAAAACTGCACCCTAGTGGCTGTGAGTCATAATCAGAAGGGACATAAAAGGTATGGAATGTTTCCCTGAGGAGTAAGTGCTTCCAGCTTCATACCAGGTGCCTCAAATCTTAAATCCTGCACAGGAGAGATGAGCCCCAAAACACTAGGCTTTGAAAATCAACAGGGATTATGTTCAGGAAAACTATAAAACTGTAGGGAACAGAAAACTCACTCTCAAAGGGCTTTTGCAAAGACTCAAACACCAACCTGAACCGCACACAGACAACAGGTAAGAGTGATCCATTTGTGAACCTGTGTCTGCCAAAGGAATGGGAAACAATAGGGACTCTCCCCTGGGACTGAGATAATGGCAAAGCCATTTTTGCTGTCTCAGTTGACCTTACTAACTCCAGCACCAGGGAGCAGCCTTTTGGAATTCTCCCTCTAACCTCCTGTTAGCAGCAGTGGGCGTGTTCCCCAGGAGACACACCCACAGTGTGTGCACAGTCAGGAATGTGCTTCACAGCTGGAGTCAGAGGCCATCCCTGCCTGCGGACACATGGCAGTGTCTCAGCTGCTTCCTGCAGCCAGACTGAGCTCCAGCCCTGCCCACAAGCATGCACGGTGATGGCTTCACCACAGTAAAAGTGCACACAGCCTACACAGGAGATAGTTCCTGACTGCCTTGCTCTGGTGACCAGGGGAGACTGTGTTTCTTGGCCTCACGGGACATCTCCTACATGAGGCCACCCCTTCAAGACTGGGAGAGGTTGCTACCTTACCTAAATATACAGAAACAAACACAGAGCATTAGGAAAAAGAGGAGAAAGACAAATGTGTTCCAAAAGAAGAACAAGATAAAAGCTCAGAAAAAGCTAAATGAAATGGTAATAAGCAGTCTACCTGATAAAGAGTTCAAAGTAATGGTTATAAAGATGTTCGCCACACTTGGCACAAGAATGGATGAATATCAAGTAACAAACAGAAGTTGTAACTGAACTGGAAACTCTACCAGGGGGCCTCAACAGCAGCCTGAATGAAGCAGAACAAATCAGCAAGTCGGAAGACAAAGCAGTGGAACCCACACAGACTGAGTGGCAAAAATAAACAGGGATTAAGAAGAGTGAAGACACACTGTAAAGGACCTTTGAGACAAGAGCAGGCAGAATAACATTAGTACTATAGAGAGCCTGGGAGATGACAACATATAGAAAGAGCCGGAAAAATTTTCTGAGAAATAATGGCTGAAAACTTCCTCAACCTGGGGAAGTAATCAGACACCCAGACCCAGGAATCCCAGAGAGTTCCAAATAAGATGAACACAAAGAAATCCATACAAGACATATTATAATTAAAATGGTAAAAATTAAGGATAAAGAGAGAATTCTAAAAGCAGCAAGGGAAAAACAATTTTTTATATACAAGGGAAACTCCATAAACTCTCAGGAGATCTTCCAGCAGAAACATTACAGGCCAGGAGGAAGTGGCATGACATAAACTGAAGGTGCTAACCCCCCCCCAAACAAACAAACAAACAAACACACACACACACACACACACACACACACCACCTGTCAATTGAGAATTCTCTATAGAGCAAAGTTACCACTCACACTTGAAGGACAGATTTAGAGTAAAAGGAGTTCATCACCACAAAACCAGCCCCATAAAAAAATGTTAGAAAGATTTCTTAAAGCTGAAAAGAAATGACACTAATTAATAAGGAAACACAGAAAAGTAAAAACCTCACTGGAAAAGGTAAATATATAACAATGGTAGTAGATCAGTCACTTATAAAGCCAGCACGATGGTTAAAAGACAAGAGTAGTAAAATTAACTGAAATTAATTGAAAATTAATTAGTTAAGGGAAACAGAAGATAAAAAGATGTAAGGTGTGTCATCAAAAATATAAAATGTTGGGGGGGTTATAAAGAGGTAAAGCTTTGGAATGTGTTTATAATCAAGTTGCTATCAACTTAAAACAGACTGCTATTTACATAGGATATTTTATGTGAATCTCACAGTAATCACAAGGAAAAAAAAACTTATATACCAATAAATAAATAAATAAATAAATAAATAAATAAATAACCTAAACATGACACTACAGAAAGCCTTACCACAAAAGATGAGAGAAGGAACAAAGAACAACAGAAATAGCCATAAAACAATTAATACAATGGCAACAAGTATACATTTATCAATAATTATTTTAAATGTAAATGGCCTAAATTCACGAATCAAAAGACAAAGTAACTGAATAGATAAAAAACCAAGACCTATCTATATGCTGCCTATGAGAAATTAGCTTCAGAAATAAGCATACATGGACTGAAAAGTAAAGGGATGGAAAAAGATAATCCATGCAAATGAAAATGAAAAGAAAGCTGCAGTAGCTATGCTCATTATCAGACAAAACAGACTTTAAAACAAACTTGAGGCAAAGAGGGCACTGTATAATGATAAAGGGGTTAATCTACCAAAAATATAACATTTATAAATATGTGTACCCAATATAGAAGTACCAAAATATAAAAGCAAATATTAACAGACCTAAAGAGAGAAACGGAAAACAATACACTAATAGTAGGAAACTTCAATACCCAAGTTTCATTAATGGATAGATCATTCAGACAAAAAAATCAATAAGGAAACATCAGCCTTCAAAAACATATTAGTTGTTCTTAGATCACTGAAAAAAGAAATATTAGATGAGATGGAATTAATATATATGGAACATTCCATCCAAAACGAGCAGAATACACATTCTTCTCAAGTGCACATAAAACATTCTCTAGGATAGATCACATTTGGACTACAAAACAATCTCAATAAATTCAAGAAGATTAAAAGCATATCAAGCATCTTTTCCAACCACAATCGTATAAAACTGTAAGTTAATTACAAGAAGACAAATGGGAAAACTACAAGTATGTGGTGATTAAAGAGCATGTTACTGAACAACTGCTGGGTAATAGAAGAAATCAAAGAAGAAACTAAAAAAAAAAAAAACCAAACAAACAAACCAAAAAACCTAGAGAGAAATGAAAATAGAAACATGACATACCAACGTCTATATACAGCAAAAGCTATCCTAAGAGAGAAATTCATAGCAAGACAGGTCTACCTCAAAAAACAAGAAAAATGTCAAACAATCTAACTTTATACCTAAAGGAACTAGAAAAAGAACAAATCCCAAACTAGTAGAAGGAGGAAAATAATGAAGTTCAGAGCAGAAAGAAATACATAGAAACTAAAAGGACAATAGAAAAGATCAATGAAACTAAGAGGTGGTTCTTTAAAAGATAAACAAAATCAGCAAACTCTAAGCTAGACTAACCAAGAACAGAAAAGAGAGAGAGAACCCAAATAAATACAATTAGAAATGAAAGAGGAGAAATTACAACTAACTTTACAGATATACAAAGGATCATACCAGATTATTAGGGGC
Source organism: Ailurus styani (assembly GCA_002007465.1). Lineage (NCBI taxonomy): Eukaryota > Metazoa > Chordata > Mammalia > Carnivora > Ailuridae > Ailurus > Ailurus styani. Next base: position 358,710 of record LNAC01000608.1, on the reverse strand, counting down.
ATTACACTTCAACAAATTGGAAAATCTGGAAGAAATGGATAAATTCCTACGAACATACAATCTTCCAAGACTGAATCATAAAGAAATAGAACATTAGAATACACCAATTATTAGTAAGGAGAATGAATCAGTAATCAAAAATCTCCCCCAAGGAACACCTGGGTGGCTCAGTTGGCTAAGTGGCTTCCTTCAGCTCAGGTCATGATCCTAGGTTCCTGGGATCAAGTCCCGCATCAGGCTCCTCACTCAGCAGGGAGCCTGCTTCTCCCTCTGCCTGCTCTGCCTGCTGTTCCCCCTGCTTGTGCATGCTCTCTCTTTCTGATAAATAAATAAATAAATAAACAAACAAACAAATAAATAAATAAATTTTAAAAATCTTAAAAAAAAAATCTCCCCCCAAAACAAAAGTCCAGGACCAGATGGCTTCACTGGCATATTCTACCAAATAGTCAAAGATTTATTTTTTTAAGATTATTTATTTATTTATTTGACAGAGAGAGAGATCACAAGTAGGCAGAGAAGCAGGCAGAGAGAGGTGGAAGCAGGCTCCCTGCTGAGCAGGGAGCCCGAAGTGGGTCTTGATCCCAGGACCCTGAGATCATGACCTGAGCCGAAGGCAGAGGCTTTAACCCACTGAGCCACTCAGGCGCCCTATTCAAAGATTTATTATGTATACTTCTTAAACTCTTCCAAAAAATATTGAATTGAAGAAACACAAAAGCCCAAACATTTCTACAAGGCCAGCATTGCCCTGGCCAAAAACCAGGCCTAAAACATTGGCCTAAAGCCAAAGACTTCACAAAAACGGCCATTATCCTTGATGAACATAGATGCAAAAATCATCAAAAATTTTAGCAAACCAAATCCAACAATACATTAAAAGGATCATACAACAGGCTCAAATGGGATGTATTCCAGGGATGCAAGGATGTTTCAACAACCACAAATCAATTAAACTGATTCATCACATTAACAAAATGAAAGATAAAAATTATATGATCATCTCAATAGATGTAGAAAAAGCATTTGACGAAATTCAACATTTATGATAAAAACTCTCAAAAAAGTGGGTAGAGAGGAAAAGTACCTAAACATAATAAAACATAATAAAAGCCATATATGATAATCCCACTGCTAACATCATAATGGTGATCCTCTAAGAACAGGAACAAGATATGGATGCTCTCTCTTGGCACTAGTATTCAACAGAGTACTGGAAATCCCAGCCATGGCAATTAGTCAAGGAAAAAAGAAAGGACTTCGAATCAGAAAGATAGAAACAAAACTGTCACTATTGCCAGATGACATGATACTATATACAGAAAACCCTGAAGAATCCACCAAAAAAAAAAAACCTGTTAGAATAAATAAATTCAGTAAAGTTGCAGGATACAAAACCAATATACAGAAATCCATTGCATTTCTATACACTAATAATGATGCACCAGAAGGATAAATCAAGAAAACAATCCCATTTACAATTACATCAAGAAGAATAAGATATCTGGCAATAAATGTACAAGGGGATGAAAGCCCTCTACACTAAAAACTGTAAGACCCTGGTGAAGGAAACTGAAGATGCAAATAAATGTAAAGGTATTCTATGCTCACAGATTAGAAGAATTAATATTGTGACAATGTCCATACCACATAAAGCAATCTACAGATTCAATGCAATCCCTATCAAAATAACAATGGCATACTTTATAGAACCAGAATCCTTCTAAAATTTGTATGGAACCACAAAAGATGTCAAATAGTCAAAACAATCTTGAGGAAGAACAGAGCTGGAGGTATTACACTCCCTGATATCAAACTACACTACAAAACTATAGTAATCAGAACAGTATGTTATTTGTATAAAAAGAGACACACAGATTAATGGAACTGGACAGAGAACCCAGAAATAAATTACACGTACACAGATAATTAATCTGTGAAATTAATCTATGACAAAGAAGCCAAGAACATACAATGGAGAAAGGACAGTCTCTTCAATTAACGGTGCTGAGGAAACAGAAGAACCCCATGCAAAAGAATGAAGTTAGACCACTGTCTTATATCATACACAGAAATTAACTTAAAATGGATTAAACACTTGAATGTAAGACCTGAAGCCATAAAACTCCTAGAAGAAAACACAGGCAGTAAGCTCCTTGATCTTAGTCACAACTATTTTTTTTTTTTAAAGCAAAGGGAACAAAAGCAAAGGGAACAGCAATGACAAAAACCAAAAAGCAACAAACGGGATTACATCAAACTAAAATGCTTCTGCACAGCAAAGAAATCATCAACAAAATGAAAAGGCAACCTGTTGAATTGGACACCATATATCTGAATCTCAAACCACATATCCAATAAGGGGTTAACATCTAAAATATATAAAGAATTCATGCAACTCAAGAACAAAAAAATGAACACCCTGGTTAAAATGGGCAGAGGATCTGAAGAGAAATTTTCCAAAGAAGACATACAAGTGGCCAACAGGCATATGGATAAGATGCTCAGCACCATTAATTACTGGAGCAATTCAAATCAAAACCCCTATAAGAAGTCACCTCACAGTAAGAATGGCTATCATGAAAAAGAAATCACAGGTATTGGAGAGGATATGGAGAAACGGGAACTCTTATCCACTATTGATGAGATTGCAAATTGGTGCAAACACTATGGAAACTCACATGGAGATTCCTCAATAAACGAAGAATAGAACTACCATATGACACAGCTATTCCATTTCTGGATATTTATCTGAATAACACAAAAAGTAATTTAAAAAACATACATTCTTAGGTTCATTTGCAGCGTTAATTATAATAAGATATTGAGTGCCTATCGATAGATGAATGAAAGATATATTGATGCACTGGAATAATACTCAGCCATAAAATATAATGAAATCTTGCTACTGGCGAGAACATGGATGAAACCTCAGAGTATTAGGCTAAGTGAAATGAACCAAAAGGAGAAAAACAAATGCCACATGACTTCACTCATACCTGAAATCTAAAAATACAAATTGAAGAAACAAAATTAAGACAAACTAAAAAAAAACTATGTGAGGCTCCTTTTGCACTCTTCTTAAAATCTAGGGGCACTTGGGTGGCTCAGTTAAGTGTCTGACTTCAACTCAGGTCATGATCCCAGGGTCCCGGGATTGAGCCCCACATCGGGCTCCCTGCTCATCAGGGAGTCTGCTTCTCCCTCTCCTTCTGCTACTCCCCCTGCTTGTGCTCTCTCACTCTGTCAATTAAATAAATAAAATCTTTTAAAAAATTGAAGAAACAAAATTATAACAAACTTAAACTATCTGAGACTCCTTTTGGAAACTTCTTAAAATCTATTTCAATTTCTTTTCCTTATGAAGTCACATTAAATCGGATTGCCATTTCTGAAGTTTAATAATAGAATAAACAAAAATTTTTTTCTCCCAATACAATGGTTAATCATTGGTACTCAACCAGTTATGCTCGCTCAGGAAATAAATGCCTGTTCAGTTATTAACCAAAGATAGTTCCAAAATTGAAAATTTTTAAAATGTACGAAATAGTCAATTTCTTTATGTGTATGTGTATCTTAAGATCATTTATTTGGTCTACAAAACAGCATACTGGAGAACTCTGCGAGGATGTGCCCCAGTGAACTAATGCTGTAAAACCAAACAAAAGGGATGCTGCAGGAGGCAAGAGCAAAAAGGGAAGTCCCAGAATGCCAGTTATGCATTAGGCCTAAGGATAACCAGTACATACAGGGGCAGTATCTACTGAAGGAGGGGTGAAGGTAGAGGTCTTGGGAATAAAACTAAGGGGACTCCCTTTTACGGATACTGAATGAGAGAATGGAAAACTTGAGAACGTAATAAAAATGTGTAAGAAAAATACTGGCAAATAGAAAAGCCACACAGTAGTAAATAACCAGAAAATTAAAATGTGTGTGATTTTAAGCAATTGACGGCAATAAATAGAGAACCTGATACTGTGAACATTCTCCTTTGAAAACTACGGGGGCACAGCACTGTTATTGTCAAAACGTAACTCATTAAGAGTGGAAGGAGAACGTCTCTGCTTGTAAGGAAAGTAGTTTTTTTAAAGAAAAATTGTATGACCATAATGTGAGTGGACAGCATAAACTTAGATGATGTAAAACATAAATGGATAGATAATGGCAAAGTCAAAAAGGCCACGATAATAGACATATTCTGAAATTCGGAAGTGCACAAATAATTCGGCCCCCTTTTAAAAAGCAAAATGATTAGCATTTAAAAATAAATTTTTAAGTGTCTTTACACAGCACTGTAGGGTAGCAGAAAAATAAAACATAAATTATATTGGAATATGTTCTGCCTCTTAGATTTTTAAACCAAAATTTCTCTCCTTTCCACATCAGAATTCTATTTTTTTAATGAGAAAAGTGTTTGATGAGAGAAGACAGGAAGGTACTTTGTGCTATTTTACAAAGTAGCTCAATTATTAGAAAACACACAATTGACAAATATTATTAATCAACAAAATAAACGAATGAAGAAGCATTATTGGTCAGTGTGGTAAATATTTTCCATATGTTTTCAACTATTCCTAATACTATCTTTTTGCTGTACATAATAATCCCTTGAAATAGATGTTATTCCAATCATAACTGAGAAACCGAGGCTTAAAGAGATTAAGTTGCTCTAACTGATGGAATGGGGACTTAAACCTAGATCTCTGACTCCAGAGCCCGTGACTGATTCAACATATTACTACGCATCTTTACTGAACACCTGTCATATGCCTTTTATATGCTCCCAGAGATAAGAGGTAGGAGAAAAACAGTAAGACACAAATACAAAATACAAGTTTTGTTAAGTAACTTCAACTACACCAGACAATGAAAGAGTTAATCTAAAGAGAAATACGAAGCCAGAAAAAAATTACAGGTAAACAATTTTGTATTCCCCAAATGGGATTTGCAACACATGCCCAGTGATGTAGTTAATACACTCTAGGGATTTGCTATTGACGTACTGACGAAATACAGACAAGGTAGCAAAATATTATTAACAATCTGTCTAAAAAACAAAATCTAATCATTCAAAGAAACCTTGAAAAATGAATGGTAAGCAGTGACTGGATGGTTCATACTTCTACTTTATTAGGCTTTCAGCTTAGAAAGCTTTCTCTTTGTATGGCAGTCACTTATGATATTCTTTGCCTCATATTTCCACCATTATTTACATTTTCCCCCATTTTCTGATTGGATGAATGAGCATAGCTATATAGAAAAATTATATAGAAGTGCATATTAAATTAAAATCAAATTACATTCCATTAGAGACTAAACACTAATTAGTAATCTTTTAATTTACCATGAAAGAATACAGAAAACAAGGAAGATAGCACATTTTGCAGCCATCCTATGACAGTGTGATAAGTTCTGTGACAAGAAAAGACTGCTACGGTCCCACTTAGTGGAATGAGTACACCACCTTCGTGCTTTAGGCAGAAAAACAGTAAGAAAATTTATGAAGGAACACAAACGTTGATCAGTATTTCACAGAAAAGGAATGTCATGACTTAGGTTCATAAAATGCTACAAAGTAGAGAAACTATTAACTTATAATGACATTGAATTTCTGAAGAAAATACAATTACTTACTTTTTTCTCCGGTTTGATTCCACAAAATATTTCCGTGCTCGATTTCGACATATTTTTTGTTGCTGCAGTAATATTTGACGTTCTTCTTCTAAATTTTTCTCCAGATGGATTTTCATATCTCTAATGATAGCACAAAGTTAAGGACAGTGGCTTTTATCTCCAGTGGATGAGTGTCAGTACTATCTGATAAATTACAGCCTCATACTAAGGATGCAATGATTTTTTGTGGAACAACTAATAGGTGTACACATTAGTGTTAGTATGTGACCAGCAAATGTTCTGCGTTAAAAAAAAAAAAAGCTAACTTGGTATTAGAACTGAACATATATCTCACTTTCCCCGGGGAAAAAGTTGCACTTTTAGACATCATGAGCTCTGGTAAGGAGACTGCTATCTTTTCATTCATTATGAACCTCCACAACCCCTGCTAAATCCAAAGCTGACTGGATTTCTCATTCTTTGCTGTTTTCTTAAAGCTCCCTGTCACATTCACCATAAATTCTAAATCTCCTAAACCAGTTTATATAAAGGATTATAATCTGGTCTGTATTTTCAACTTCAATTCTCAACACTTCCCTGCATGAATCCTATGCCTCCGCACTGAAGATACTAACAGAACCAGCCACAGCACATCATGTCATCATCTCTCAGCACATGCTCGGCCAACTCCACCCATGGTTCAGGGCCACCTCAAACAGTTCCCTCCTATTTTCTAGGAGAATACCCTCACTGGATGACCCGACACCTTCATGAGTACATCCTAGAGTACGTGTCTCCTCCACATTTCTGTAGCTCCAATGCCTGGCACGGTGCTTAAAATAGAATAATGGCTTAATAAAGTCTTGCTGAACTATTTCCTTGGAGAAAATTAGCAGTAGATACATAGGACAAAAGATACATACATTTTTTTATAGCTTTTAGTGCCTTACAGACAAAAATAAGTTTCCGAAAGGGTTATACAAACTAAGGTCATTAAAAATGTATGTTATGTTTCAAAACCTCATGAGCAAAGGATAGTATTTTTTTTCCTAGAAAGACCATGTGGGAAACCATGTTTTATTATACATGTATTAACAAAACACACTACTTTCCACGTATGATTACTAATTTTTATTTTCCCCTTTGGTGAATTGTTAGCTCACAGGAATTGGCCATTCATCTATAGAGAACTTGATTTTTTTAAAAATCAATTTTAATAAATTCAATACAGATGGTGTAGATATTAATCCTCTATTATAGTGTTAAATATTTTCCCCAGAGCATTGTATTTATACAATTTCTCCTTCCACTAAAGTTTTAAATTAATGAGTTGCCTCTGAAATATTTTTCCCTTAAAATTTCTCTCCTTTCAAAGGTAAACTCTTTTTTCTGAATATGGAGACAGGAGATACCAGAATAAAGTTGAAAGGGTTCTTATGATCAAAGGGTTTGCTTGTTAGTTTACTTCGTTTTAAGGATGGCCAAGACCTGAGTGTGTTTATAGGCTGGAGGGAAAGAATTCCATTACAAGTTGAAAGTAAATTATAAGGTGGGATAATTTATAATCTGGCGGTACGGAGGAGGGAAAAAAAGGCTATATTAATAATACACAGGAGAACAGACTCATCTTCTATAGTAAAAGTGATAGCCCATCAGTGAGCCTGGAAAAAAAAGATGGGGTTGGGGGCAAGGGGCGGTGGTCGGTAGTATGGGAGTTTGCGCTGTTTGTGAAGAGGGACCTGCAAGCCTTCCTAGTGTCTGTTGTCTCATGACGTGGTAAGACAGTCTACCTAGAGCTGGGGGGAAATGATGAAGATCTGGCACAAGCATTAAGAGGCACAACAGAGATCCCTGTTCTTGTTCAGGCAAAGCTGGAAACCGTTCATCTGTGTGAAGCCAGTCTGTATTGTTTTGTGATGTTTCTCTAATAGCGTTTTTATTACTCAAGTGAAGGAGTAGAGAAGTAGGACTCTGTAGTTTTTGGGTGGTTGAGGCAGAGAAACAGGGGTGCAAAGGACCAAGGATGTCAGTGAGAGAACATGTGCAGGTAATCAAGTATAGGGTATAAACCAGGTAGAGGAGGGACAGGCAAGGGGGTGCTAAAATAAAATGAAAGGGGAAAAGAGATATTTATGAGAAAAAAAGCACAGTGTGAAGGGAGGATGAGAGATCTTCCACATTTTTTAAAGAAAAATTTATTCTATTTCTATTCTAGATTGAAATGACACAAATTTAATTTTAATTAGATGAACTTTATAGGGTTTTGTTCTTTCATAGCCTTTTGGAGTCAGGGGATTCTGACTTAAGAAAGAAAACATCTTCAACAGAAAGTTGGATGGTCTCTGAATATTGAATTCACATTCTGAAATTACGTGTAGAAATTTTACCAAGGTACTTGCTTATTTCATGACTAAAGTTTTTTTGTTTGTTCTCCCCCCATTTAGTTATTTGTTCAATAAATCTGTCCTCCTACTCTGTAACAGGCATCCAATGGAAAACATTACAGACACTAAGAACATTCAAATACTTCCAAAAGGTATTTAGGTGTTTTTCCAATTAGCAGTATAATGATATTCTTGATTTAGTGTCATAGCCCTTACTATGTTCAAAAAGAATTCCTCTATCCCAATTTAAACACATACATGTTATATATTTACATATATAAACTAGCAGAAGATAGATATGCAGATACATTTACATATATATATACAAACACTTTACCAGAAGTTGTTGGATTTCATTAAAGCCTCTTGGGCATCTATTGAAATAGTCATTTACAACTTTCTTAATTTCAACCATAAATGTAGTATTTAAGTATGTTTTGGGTAATATATTTCTTTACAGGAAACCATGATTACCATGATTCCAATTCTGGAATTAACGTTCGGGTTTGTTCCCTTGAGTTAGTACTAATTCTATTTACAAATATTTTCTCTGATGTTTAATCAGTGTTCTTAATACATCAATTTAAAAAATGAAGTCTACGACCATTTCGTTCATGGAAATGAGGGAAAGATACACTGTCAATGAGCCATGCACCCTGCTTCTCTATTTTCCGATTTAGGATACATCGGGGTCAGTGTAATAGGGTTTCAGTGTGCATGAAAATACAATGTCGAGGGAACAAGATCAAATCCGTACAGAAGGACTCCATTTATTTCAGAACACGTGTCTGAGCGCGCAGCTTTGCGGCCAGCAAGGGCCGGCGTGAATGAGGGCCCGGGGAAGCTCCGTCCACACCTGCGTCCTGTCACCGGGTCTGCACCCCGAGCCCAGCACGGCGCCGACCGGGACGCACGGGCTGTCAGAGCCTTTGCTCGACTGCAGAGAAAGGGCAGCATCTCAGAAGCGGGGACCGAGCTCGCGGGCGGGGGGGGGGG
>LNAC01000608.1:263287-348870 GCA_002007465.1 Ailurus styani | reverse complement strand
CCGCCCAAGCCGCCACCCCGGCCGCCGCCCGCGGGAAGGATACAGGTCGGCGACAGGCCGGCAGCGGCCGCGGCCCAAGCGGGGGCTGAGGGGAGCTCCGTCGCGGGCGTCCGACGACTCGGGGCCCCGTCCAGCGAGCACGCTCCGGGATCCAGGCCGCCAGGCCAGCATCCTTCACCTCAGCGCCGCCGCCCCGGCCGCCGCTGTCGCCTCCCTCATGGCAGCCCCGGCCTCCTCCGCTTCCTCCCTCCACTCCGTCTCTCAGGCCTCGCGTCAGGGGCGCGGAAGGCTTGGCCGCGGCAGCCCCGCTTCCCGTGCAGCAGCGACTGTAGCTGTGGCGGCTGCGCCGGCGACCTTGCCCGACACTGGCGGAGGGGGCGGCAGCGACCCCGCCGCCGCCGCCGCCATCTTGGCAACCAACGGACGCCGCGTCCTTGGCGACGGAAACCAGGGCGCGGGGGCGGGGCGGGGCTACGCGCCGGGCAGCCAATAGGCGGCGTGGGCGGGACCCGGCCTCCCGGGAACCGAGTCTGCGCCGCAGCCCGAGCTGCGTGGCGTGTTCGTCCCTGGCTCAGTCCTGCCTCCCTGGTCCTGAGGATGTGGTCATGGAGCTGTTGAGGGATGGGAGGGGTGCCGCGGGGATCCTTCAGGGTACGGGGGTAGGGACTGTCGATGGAACCACCGAATCTTGTGGGGGTCGAGCTGGGAGTCTTTGGGGGCGTCAGGATCCCCAGACACCGTCCCGTTCCCCAAGCTTGTTGAGGTGGACATTTCCCTTGCTCTGCATTCGCTCTCCGCCCCAGGATGCTCGCCAGTGCCTCTGCAGTCTCTTCCTGGCCTTTTCCCTGCCGAGCAAGTCTGCCTTCCGCAGCTCGCGATGATGCCCGCCCTGCCGCCAGACGCTGCAGACAGCCCATGGTCGCGTCGGCGGCCTGGAAAGAAGTCCAGATTTGATGTAGGAATCTCCCGGCAGGGCTGCCAGAGCACAGCCCCACGCTCGCATTGCTGCAGGCGCTGGGCAGCGCCGAATGGATTTCCGAGCCTTAATGTAAGGGCTTTGCAAGTGAAAATTTGAAAAGGCTGGAAATTTCTGTTGGAGCTCACTAGAAAAGTGCATATAAATTCCGACTGTGTTTCAGCCAGCTGTGTGTGTGTGTGTGTGTGGAAAAACTCCCAGATAGGAAGCAGAATGTGCAAACCAAATAAAAATCACTCACCCAGCATTGAAATGTCTCTGCCTTTGTGAATTAATTTGTTCATTTTTAGAGGTCAAATAAACTTTTCCAGTTGAAACGCCTTGAAACAGTTTTTGCAAAGTTGGATGCAGCGGCCCAAATGGAAATGTCATCTGGTGACTGAGTGTTTAAAGTGCCACAACATATTCGGTTTTGATTTAGCACACAAAGCACATAAGTTTCCTTCAGGACAATGCCAAGAATATAGAATATATAATTTTGGCAAAGAAAGGCTAAGTGTATATACATAGACCATGAGTCATCTTGGCAAGTTTTACTTATTTTTAGAGATTTTATTTTTATCTGAGAGAGACAGTGCACGCGTGCGTATGTGGGGGGAGGGGCAGAGGAAGAGGGAGAAGCAAGCTCCCCACTGAACCAGGAGCATAGGTGGGGCTCCATCCCAGGACCCTGGGATCATGACCTGAGCCCAAGGCAGTCACTTAACCGACGGAGACACCCAGGTGCCCCAGAAGTGTTCAGAATCGTAAACCTTGAGCCGGTAAGAGGTGTTGATGAATGGTTGTGGCAAGGGGGTGAAATGGCTGTTATTCAAGTGAGTGAAAAAAGGGTCAAATGTGACTCTGTGATTTGGGGCTGGACTAACTGGATGAAGGGTATTGCCAGGTACTAAGATGGGGAGGAACAGGCCAAAGGTGGAAGGAGTAAGGTTTGGGCTTCGGACATGAGCTAAGGAGGAGATGCCTAGTAGACACCTGATGCCTCCTGAATTGTTAATGATGCTCTGTTTACAAAAGAAACAATAATAATCCCTTTATGGTTACAAAGCATTTCCACATAACTTACTAATTTGAATACAGTAATAACCTTGTAAGTTATGCAAAACAGCCTGTGAGGGACAATTTCTTGAGCTTTCACTTTCATCTTGGCTGAGACCATTTTTTTTCCATCTTCTGCTGAAGTGTTTTCTTGCTCCAGTAAGAATTTCCTGGATTTGTTTCTGGGAAAGCTATGAAAGAACAAAGAATTTTAACATCTGGCTGATTTAAAATTACAAAATTCTGCCATATTCATTACAGTTTCGTAAGACTTCAACCACAGATTAAAGCCAAATGCTCATCAACTCCTCATAGAGATTATAAAGGTCATCAATATTGTCAGCAATGTTAGAACTGCATTACAGATCAAGTCAAATAGTAGTAATAATAGTAACCCTTACAGTCGAGTCCCTGCTTTCTCCCAGGAACTGGGTTGAGTGCTTAGGTATATTAAATCATTGAATCCACACCGTAATCTTCATTCTACAAAGGAAGTAGTTAAGCTATTGCGACATTATGTAACTTTGCTCAAGGTCCCAGAGCACAGGCGTGGCGGAATCAAGATTGGAACCCAGGCGGTTTGGTCTCAGAGCCAACCCTCCCAGCCACCTCACGCTGTCCCCGGGAGAAACTCAGAGTAAGGAGAAGAGAGTTCGGGTGTAATAGTGGGTGGTGAGGAAGGACAGTATGTAATTGTTTGAAGGTTTTAATTCATTAATCAGCATTTGAGTCCCTGCTGTGCGCCAGTCAGATTTATTAGCCCCAGAAACACTGATGCCATCCGTGCCCAGTACTTCTTGGTCTGGGAAAGGGAGCAGAGAACGTAATACCCGGAATAGGAAGCAAGACTCAGGAAAGGTCCCTTTATTTTATTTTAGTGTAGTGACTATTTAGGTATGCTTATATAAAGAAGAGAAGGAATCATGAAGAGGGGTATTTGGGGACTTATTACAGACATTGATCTATCAGCTCTCAGAGAGTGGTAATTTTCATTAATAACAGCTCCCTGACATTTAGAGTTTTTGAAGTTTTAGTAACATAGATGTAAAACATACATATTGGAGTCCTAGAAATTTGGCCTTTATGTGATTAATATGACCATCACTGATAGCTAAATTCAGGGGGAAGCTTTCTTTATATTGAATTAGCTGTCCCGGATGTCCACAATGATTAAATTTCTGCTTAGCGTTTTGTAAAAACAATTTCAATACAACAGTCTTTCTACTCCATCATTCACGTCTACTTCCTTACTATTTTTATGCAAATTGGGTTACAATTATTGAGGGATATTTTATCAAAGGTGTTTTTTCCAAAACCCCCAAAAATCCAACTCATAAACATTACGTGGGCTTATAAATTCATGCTTTATCTATTTACTTATTTATCCAGTTATTGCCCGTGTTCTAACAGCAGACATGTAGTCATAAAAAAAGGTTTGTATAACTTGAAAACGACAGGATCTCTGCAGGCTACCTTATTTTTCATATGAAGGGTGTTGTTTCAAACGAGGGCATGGAAACCAGTAAGTATTGGCTTCTGTTTTTGTTGAACACCTTCCAGAAGGTTTCAACTGAAGACTCTATGCACTGCAGTTCTTTCCACAGAGAGCTGACTGATATTTGAAGAAGTTTTTCATTTCTCCAAGAAGAATATGATGTATCTCCCTCAAACTTCACTTTTATTCTTAAATACATTTATTTTTATTTGTGGAGAAGTTATACAAGGTAACTGTGTACATCATTCCACGGTAAGAATTTCAGCAATATTATTTTAGCTAGGAAGTATGATTATATTGTTTTCAAGATATATTAAAAGTTTGAAAAGATTAATTGTACTACCCAATGTAATTATGGAAAAATTAAAGTGTTTAATTAGAAATGCTGAGACTCTGCTTAAATGATATTATTTTTAAACTTAGGAAACCATAAACTGAGGATTGACACTTAACACATTTCTTATGAAAAGAATTTTAAAGAAATTACAGGCCTAGGTTAAAAACTAGCCAGCAACTTTTGGGTTAACTTTGATAAGGAAATATCTGATAGGTAATAAAAAAATTCACTTTGCTGTTTAAAAAAATGAGTATTTTATAAGCGTTTGTATTTCAAATACAGCCTGTAAATGGTTACCTAGGAAATTAGAAACTTTCATTTAAAACAATGTCACACAAATATGAATAATACAATTCTCTAAAATATTAAAAATTTTAAAACCTTATTTAGATCTGAAAAAATGTGGTTGTCACCCAGGTTTTTGAAAACATCTAAATGCCAATTATTACAGGAGTAGAGGGGAAAGAGCCAAGTTAAAAATAAGTTAATGTAACAAAATGCCTAAGTCTTTTGGGGGCAAATATCTTTTATAATATGATTAGCTCTTTACCTTTCTCTCAATATCCAGGTCAAAGGAAGGTAAAGCTTGTTACTATTTTCTTTTAATAACAGTTATTTAAATCTATGTGAGTTCTACCAAAGAATGTTTTCATATTGGAAAACCACTATTTACCAACAGAAATAAATAAGTTGGGAAGGGCAGCTGTAGTTGGCTTTCCAAGATGACATCTGTTGTTGATTTTGCAAGGAAAATTCCATACTTTTTCTTTTTTTTACTGTTGTCACTGATATCTTTCAAATCAATGAGAACTTGACCTTTCAAATCTGTAAATAGTGTAGCTTATACTAAAGCAACAGGCCTTCCACGTATCCCCCACACCCTCAGGCCCCAATTTCTAATAGCTGCTGGCAGAAAGCCCATTTGGCATAGAAGTGTAGATATCTCAGGGAAACGTCTGAGTCCTGGTCAAGGAACTTCAGACAGCCGGATAGATCTAGAGGAGGGACGGCTGGGCATTGTATGGGACATAGAAATGTGCCAAAGTTCAAGGTCAAGGCCACAGAGCCACTATGGAAAGTAGACCCTAAATATAGCCTTTAGGAATTGGAGAAGAAAAAGGCAGAGCAAAAATATTGAATTAACGTATACTTTTTATTCTTACCTAAAATTTACCCATAAGGTTTATTTGTGGAAGTTTAACTAACCAGTTCATTGTTGTTTTCTTTTCTAACCATCAGCCTTGTGTACATCCTGAAATTTCATCTTTTCCATGCAGTCTTCTTATTTATTATGTGTTATGTATAGAATGTACTTCATATATTTTCTTATTTCTATGTTTTTAATGTAAAGGATTCTCCAGCAGTTAACGTTGTAGAAGATGCACCTAATGCAAAAGATGGGAGTAAAATTAATGACACTGTTTATAAGGAAGACTGTGAGGAGTCATGTGATGGTAAAATCAAAATTACACGAGAAGAAAAACATTTCATGTGTAGTAAGTATTAAAAGTGACCCCATTTATAAGGGTATATGATTTATTATTTCTAGGATATACATAGAAGGGAATAGACTTTAGCTTGGTTTGGGTCATATTTTTAAATTTAAATTCAATTAGTGTTGTTAGTTTCACATGTAACGTTCAACAATTCATCTGCTGCGTGTAACACCCAGTGCTCATTACATCGCCTGCCCTCCTTGTCGGGTTTGGGTGATTTTATGCATATCTTGATCATCCTAGGGCAGAGGTTTTCTGTGCTTGGCACATAATAGGTGCTTAGTAAATATTTGGTGAATGAACGAATGAATCCTTCTTGTACGCAGCCCCGTGGCATCCGCTGCCCACAGAGGGCGGAGGGCGTTTGATCAATCCACCAACGGTTACTTTCAACCTTCCCTCTGAGCCACCAGGAAATTGCACCTTAGTTCTGAGGGGGGAGTTCATTAATACTGAAGAGCTGCTACAATAGGCATATTGTAAATTCATAGCCAATTTATGTAGCAAAACATAAAGACAAATGTTTAAAGTCTTGATTTTTGTTCAAAACTACTCAGTAACAGTGCAGGGATTTTCAGGATCAATTACACGTGAGACACAAGAAGGGGGTTCAGCGAGGGAGGGGGCGATGCTCCAGTCTGGCTCTTCCCGGGGGACATCCCAGGCGAAACGATGGGCCGAACACGAGCGTCTCCGGCTTCTCGAGCTGGTGAGTGCCCGTGGGTCTCTTAGGACAGATGCATAAATCCAGGAAGAATCTCACAGAAAGTGGGAGGTGGAAAGTACGAAAGAGGGATGAAGCTGGGTTATGCATGTGATTCTGCTGCGAGGGTGAAAATCAGGACCACGGAAAAAGTCATCGTTCAATATTATGTAGCTGCTTTAGTTGTAAGGGACATTGTCACTGTGACTGGTCTGGGAAATACGCAGTCGTGGACGCTTAGTTACTGGTCTTGAGGGTTGTGTTGTAGGGAATGTCTCTGGTGGAAGAAGAACAGGTAGAAGTGTCCAGGGACATCACAGCAGCCTGCTCTCAACAGATTTGGGTTATCAGTGCTGCTCTGGCAACTCGTCTAAGAATACGATTGATTTAAAATAAAAAACATTTTTTAATTTTTTTTATAATTTTTTAAAAAAGAATTTATTTATTTATTTCACAGAGAGAGAGAGAGAGAGATCACAAGTAGGCAGAGAGGCAGGCAGAGAGAGAGGAGGAAGCAGGCTCCCCACTGAGCAGGGAGCCCGATGCGGGCCTCGATCCCAGGACCCTGAGATCATGACCTGAGCCGAAAGCAGAGGCTTTAACCCACTGAGCCACCCAGGCACCCTAAAATAAAAAACATTTAAAAAAAGAAAAATACACAAAAAGTATATAGTAAAAGTTTAATCAGAAACCAACCAACCGAAACTTTAACTAAGACTTAGTATTTGTGTGTATGTGTTTTTGCTATTTGTTTATATGAAAATATATAGCATTAATAGAACAAATTAAAGGAAAGATTCATTTTGAAAATTAACTTGCATGATATGGATTATTGCTTTTTACTTTCTTACATGGTAAGAACTGAGGACTTCTGGACCTCCTGCTTTTGTATCTCTCATCCTATGAAGTGAGAGTTGATATTCAGAATGTCGTCTCTCTGTTATGTGAGGTTAAATTATTTGGGGGTCATCTAAATTATTAGAAAGCAGTTTCATTAAGAAGTGTTAAGACAGTTGTTTTCTTGGTTAATCCCGAGTTAAACGAAAATTATACTAACTGGAGTATTTAGATAGATTGAGATATTATTGTGTCTACATATTTATCCCAAATCATGTAAAATTCATGATCTTTCACTCTATTTTCTCTAACAATCTAATATTTAGCAAACACTTTTTATTATGATTTAAGGAAATTTGCAAAATTCTATTGTTTCCTACACCCGAAGTACCAAAAAGCTGCTAAGAAATATGATGGACGAGCAGCAGAGTTCCTTGGATTATTTATCCAATCAGGTAGGGATCCGTTCCACTGCGTTATTGTTGCATGATCATCGATGTGGCTAGAGGTACAGCTCCTTCGTCTTGTAATTCGCTCCCATCTGGATGTGTTTCGGGCCTCCTCGGGAAGAGGCATGACAGCAGGCCTCAGGTAGACACAAAGCTGCTTCAGCCCGTGCTGGTGAGGGGGCCAGGGACAATGGGCTTACAGAAGCAGGCCCTAAGTGGCAACCCCTGGAGCGCCCAGTGTGAGAGCAGGGAGCTGGGAGGACCAGGCTGGGGGCCTGCAGGGCTGCTCACTGCCCTGGCGGCAGGGCAGGTGCCAGCCACACCTGCAGGGACCCCGTGGCCTTGCTGCAGGGGCAGGGGCCACAGCTGGGGGAGGGCAGAGGGCATTACTACATACTGTGGAGCTGGGTTTGTAAGAGGCTCAGGATGCCCGCTGTAGAATTCAGTGGGTGGGGCTTTGTTCGAGTATAAAATGTTTAAAGGTGCGCCCGTGTGTTTAGGTTAATGAGCTTATGAACCGGGTTCTCCTTCTGACCACAGAAGTTTTCAGAAAGCAGCTGGATCCTTTTCCTCACAGGCCGGTTCAGTCACATGGTGAGAACTTTGCTATTTCTGACTTTTCCTACTTGTCTTTAATGGCTTCGGATTTTCCTGGACAGCTCGGTACCTTTAGAAGATTTGTTTATAAAATACAGCTCGCTATACGGCAACAGGCTGGGGGAGTCCTACCTGCCATGGGGCAGGCTCCACCCCAGACAAATGTGCTTGCCTAAGACGGGAGGGTTCTCCAGGCCCCGAAGGCCAGGCTCT
This sequence comes from Ailurus styani, assembly GCA_002007465.1. NCBI lineage: Eukaryota > Metazoa > Chordata > Mammalia > Carnivora > Ailuridae > Ailurus > Ailurus styani. The sequence continues at coordinate 340,729 of LNAC01000608.1, read as the reverse complement.
CCCAAACACATCCTGAGCCATGGCAAACCCCACGGCTTTATGTGCGTTTCTGGGCTGACCTATGTTTTATTCATGATTCATCTTCAGTTAGAAGAAGGTTTCTGAGTTCTTTCCACCTGTACAGAGTATTTTTTGATCTGTTCCAAGTATTTCAGGCTGGAACGTAAAATTTGAAAAGAAAAAGAAACTCAAGACAGAAATAAAGTGGAATTTAGAGCTTTTTGTATAAAACTACAGTGTGGTAATTCCTAGAGGCCTAGGTTTCTAAGGAAAATACCGTATCATATCTTACAAATATGAATTACTCACAAAGAGTTCTGAGTAAGTAAATAGGATCGAGGGCCTAGGGCATGATCTTTCTTACTTACAATGCGGAGGAAATAAACAATGACTGAGACTCTCCTAAGTGTCAGGTATAAGACAGGCACGTCCATATGTTATTTCATTTTAAATTATCTTGTTGTACCTCATGAAGTTAGGGGCGTGGGCTCTGAGGCCAGACCGCCTGCCTTCCACTGACTCATGCAGTCTCCTTATCAGCACACTGGCGGGAGCCCTCACCTCCTACAGTTGTTGCAAGGATTACACAGCCAAGTGCACGAAAATCTCTTGGGATATTGCCTGGTGCACAGTAAGACCACATAAGGCTTTGCTGTGACGATGGTCATCAGAGCAGGAGGAACATGCAGCCCAGAAAAAAATCGAAAGAGTATGTTCACATTTATTTGGATGGTGATGGTATCGTTACAATGACAGAAGACGACACAGGGTTGAGTAACCTAGCTATGGGTTCTCGGCTGCTACGGAGTAGGGCTCGGACTCTAACCCAGGCTTCTGGCTCTGCAGTCTCGGGCTTGTGTGTGTTTGTTTCTGTGGGCAATCACCAGTATAAGGGCTGCACTTATTTTATTACATTTATAAAAGATACTACAAAGTATCTTAGAAGAAAATGTAATATCCATATCCGTGTAACATGCTTACAGTCCCCTGGGAAGTGGGATCTTTGGAGAAGGTGGTTATAGGGCGTTACAATTCCAACTGTTGGCCCTAGAGCAGGCTCTGGCCTCAAGCATAATTTCTTCTTGGTGGAGAAAGTGATTCCTCTTCCTCCCCCTTTGGCCCTTGGAGTGGTGCTCCCGCCTTGAGCCTCCAAAGTTTCCAACCGTCAAGGATGTGTCACTTGTCTTTTATTTATTCTACTGGGTTTCTCCATCCCATTCACATAGATTTCCTTTACACGTTATGCCCCCCAAAGAAGGCTAGATTCCGGAAAGAGCGTTATGTATTGGGTGAGAGAATGCATAACTATAAAATACATTAGATAAATGTGGATTCCAAATGGAACATTTAAGCAGTACAGACTACTAATCAAATAACAGTGATGTTATTAGTGAAGGTTTATTGCAAAATGAATTCCTTAATCCCATTTCTTGCGTGTATTTTCTCCTGCTTTCTAAAATCAAAATCATTTTTCATTTCTAAGGAGTTAAAATCATCATATCATTAATGGAAATGATGATTTCAGATAGCACCGTCCGATCTCTACAGTAAACTGATTAAGTCTTAAGTGTGCACTTGAAAATACCCTAACTCACTGATTTTACTTTTCCAGGTTTAGATTGTACTGATATTAAAGATACCGTTGGTTCTGTCACCAAAACCCCAAGTGGTTTATATATAATCTACCCGGAAGGATCTAGTTACCCGTTTGAGGTAAAGTTTCTCCTTATCATATGAAACACGATAAGCAGCCAATCTACTTAATTAATATTAAGAATTCAATTGTTTCAATATTTTTTTCTTGAAATTTTTCATATAAAAGGGTAGAAGTTCCAGTTTCAAAGTTTCGGTTTTCTGACGTTCTTTGCCCAAACCAGGAACCTGTGAAACCGCTTGACAGTCTTTCACTTCGCAGCTTGCGGTTTCCTGTTTATGTTCTTTGAAGTAAATCCATTTGGTGTTAAGAGCTTCTTTTATCTTTACGGTATGCAGAACTGTGCATATAGATGCCTGCTTTAATTAGCTGTGGCTACTAGGAAGTAGCGGGGTGCTCCGCCATGGAACTTGCTAAAAAACTTTGATTTCCCTTCCTATATCTGAAGGTGACAAATGGTTTCATGTGATTATATAAGAAATTAATAATTTCAAAAAAACCTTTCACTAACGTCTGAGACAGGTTGAGAAAATCTTTTTTAAATCAAAACCATTTAGGGGCACCTGGGGGGGCTCAGTGTGTTAAGCAACTGCCTTCGGCTCAGGTCATGATCCCGGAGTCCTCCTGGGATTGAGTCCCGCATCAGGCTCCCTGCTCGGCAGGGAGTCTGCTTCTCTCTCTGACCCTCTCCCCTCTCATGCTCTCTCTCTCTCTCTCGCAAATAAATAAATAAAATCTTTAAATCAAAACCATTTTAAAATTAAAACCATTTTGAAATTGAATAAGATAAATTACCCTCATGTCTATCTTTGGTAGTCCTATGCTATAATTTCTGGAAGAAACGTCTATCAGAAATTAGTGTTATTGACAGGATATATACAATATCATATTATCATAATATTAACCTAGTAGCATTACAGATACAATAACATAGAAATTATACATAATTTTCCTGATTACCCTTTTGCCCATAAGGAAGTTTATGATGTCACTATCACACCTTATTGATAATCTCATTACACAATAAAATAATTTTTCTCCTGAGTAGATACTGTCAGTTTCTCATCGTGAAGTTACTAAATTATTTATTTATTTTTTTACTGACATATTTTATCATCTATTGACAAGATGTCAAAAAATCAGGGTTTAGGTGGGAAATGATTTTAAAATTATCCAACCTGCTTCACCTACAGATTCAAAAATGAGCCTGAACATAGGTGGAGAGGGAAGGCTTCTAATTTTGTCAAGAGTGGGAAGCATAATTACCTTTTCAAGTCGTGGGAGCTTGTTGATCTCCTACCTTTCTCCACGCTGCCTTTCTCCATGTGCAGGGAGTCCCGGATGGGGACGCTTGCTTGGGTTTTCTCCCCAGGTCGCTTCTCTGCGTCTGTCCAGCTGTCCTCTCAGGGGCATCTACAGGTGCGGCCAGGAACACCTGGCGAGGTGGGGCACAGGTCCCAACCCTCTGCAGATCCCAGATGGAACACGGGCCCCTCAGGCTGTTGGAGAAAAGAGCAAAGACAGGTGCACGGGCATATTTTAAAGAACATGTTAAAAAAAAATCAGTGTTTTCATTAAAAGGAAAGGTTAATTTGCAGATGCCTCATTCTGGTACATCAGGTTGGTAGCATTACTGCTCAAATGAAAAATACCGGTGGCATTGAGGAATACGAGGATACGACAGTCACATATGTGAATGGATGACCGGCCCAGAGACTGTAATTAGCTTCACTACAAGTTGGTCTTAGAATAAATAGCGTGATTTCTGGAGATCTACATCTGAATGTATGAAGAGCATACAACTGCACCGAAACTTTCAGTGGAATGCTCTTCATTTGGTCTAGGCTTAAGGGTGAAGCATGAGTTTTATGTCAACAAGTGAAAGTGGTAGTATATGATTTCTGCCTTTTCTGGGTCTGTTTTAGGTCATGTGTGACATGGATTACCGAGGAGGAGGATGGACTGTGATACAGAAAAGGGTTGACGGGATCATCGATTTCCAAAGGCTGTGGTGTGATTATCTGGATGGATTTGGTGATCTTTTAGGTCAAGTCTTATTTCTCCTCTTTTTTTCTTCTTTTCGGCATGACACCTGTGTACTGTATCTCTGTTGGTCACATCATTAGCAAAAGCAGCAAATCCTCTGTCTCTCTCGAGTTACTTTCTCTTCATTTATATTACTTAGAACGAGTGGGTCTTCAGTTGGGGTCCGGAAATCCTTATCTTGAGATACCTGTTGAAATGGGGTTGAGTGAAAGAAAGTTCTAACCTGGATATTTATTAAGTACTTACTGTGTCCCCAGCAGAATTCCGGTAGATGCTCAACAACTATTTGTAGAATGAAACACCGAAGGGGCGGGCAGGGCTGTGGCGAACCTTGAAGTGTTTGCTGTGTGTGGTGTGTCTCTGCGAAGGGAGAGTTGAGGCGCACAGCGGTACAAATTCCAATGACATGACCCGGGAGTAATGTCTTGTAAAACTATCAGTAAGAATCCCTGTGCCCCGCATTTGAAAACTGCGCCCCGAGGGCACTGAGAAAGCTCTTCACATTACTGCCGCGCGACAGGACCACTGCTGCCGGCAGATAGGGACGCCAGTATTTCTGAACACTGGAATTTCAACTTGGTTGGAAGTTTTGCAGGTGATTTCGATGACCTTCCTGCTGTTAAGTTACTGTTGTTTCAATTTAAAAGCTTTAACATCCCGTAATAACATCATCCAAGGATGTTGTCAGCGATGGTGTTAGTTCTCTTGCTACAATCCCGACTGCACGCTAATGATTTTAGAAAGGACGTCACATGTAATAGAGTGTTATGAAGGGAGCTGGTTACGATATTGTATTTTCTCAGTGTTGCCTCTAATTTTCTGGCAAATGCTACCTCCTGATTTCAGTAGTCCTAGATCTGCAGGCTCTGAATTGTCATCCTTCCCACTCGATGCTTATTTCTAAGGGGAAATTATCAGAGTTTTGAGACAAATATCTTCAGGCAAGTGTCTATCAGGTGAACAGGCTATACTCGGTATAGTTTAAAAAATAAACTTGGGATTAAGGAAAATACCTTGTTAATTCAAATTAGGGGTTGAGTAGAGGGGCGAGATAGTGAGGACACGTATAATGGAGAGTCATAGACTGGAGACCCCAGGCGGACCCTGCCTTCCGGTCCTGCTTCAGGGTAATTTTCACTTCCGAGCGGGTGTGCAGTTAGAGCGCCCCCGTCAGCCCTGCAGGGGAACTTGGCATCTTCGCTAGAGTTTCAGCGGTGTGAACGCCGCTCACTCCGTTCGTGGAAGTTTGTTTCCACTAGACCCGTCCTTTCTTTGGTCATCTCAGGATTCGGCGGGGGGAACGTTAGAGCAGAGGCCATGCCAAGGTGGGCAGGGGGAGGTCCGCAGCCAGCGGCTAGAACGTGCGAGGAGCATGCGGTCCCAACGCTGAGTTTCCTAATTCATCCTGGACTTGGTCTTCATTCATCACATGACAGGACATGTTTATTCGTAGGTAGCAGACACACTGCATTCTAACGAAGAAGTGCTTATTCANCTGGTCTTCATTCATCACATGACACAGGACATGTTTATTCGTAGGTAGCAGACACACTGCATTCTAACGAAGAAGTGCTTATTCACAGAGCATCATTCTGAAAGACAGAACAAAGAATTTCAACTGAGCATGTTCAGGAAATGTTTCTTTAGGAGCTGCTGATTTGGAGGTTGAAACTCTTAATGTTTATGGGCACACAGCATTTTGTTACCTGTCATAATATTTCAACGGCTTATTTGTTTATATACCTTGAGGTAAATCTTGAAATTTTCATTAGTCAAATAAATTTTTGAATTTATTTTGGTGAGATAAAAATAAAACAGTCTAGTTACCCCAGTCTGGTAAAGTAGAAGTGGGAGGATTTACATACGTGCGTGCGTGTGTGTACATTGTATATTGCATGTATACATATGGATGCATATACAAATACACATATATGTATTTTTTGTAAATTAGACAAACACTGATAATTTGAGGAGGGCTATCTAGTCTTTCAAATAATTTATGTGAGCCATTTCAGCATTAAAAACTGAACAACACCAAACACTCAATAATAAAGGGTTATTCTAAATTATATTAAAATATGTTAAAAACCTTTTTTTTTAACAGGTGAATTTTGGCTAGGACTAAAAAAGATTTTTTATATAGTAAATCAGAAAAATACCAGTTTTATGCTGTATATTGCATTGGAATCCGAAGATGACACATTTGCTTATGCATCATATGATAACTTTTGGCTAGAAGATGAAACAAGATTTTTTAAGATGCACTTAGGACGGTATTCAGGAAATGCTGGTAAGTTTTTTATTCCCCAAATCATGCAGGATAGTTAAATATAGCTGACTCAGTATTAGGTGAAGCTAAAGTAATGCGTTTCTCCTGGTCTAGGACACCTAACTGATAACCAATAGATTAGAAAGGAGAAAGCCGAGTTTTGAGGCCCTGCTGTGATCACGGAACCACCTCGTGATTCTGAAGAGCCTATTTTCCATGTGTAATTGCAACTGACTCTTTAGAAGGAGAGTCAAGGGGGCAGGCTGGAAGGAGTTGCTGACATTTTCATGTTCTGACAGGCTGGTATTTAGAAATCGGGGAGCGTTAGAGCTGATCTCTGTTCCTCTCACTTCCCAGCTGAGGGAACCTGAGAGACGAAGGCACTTTCCCACAACTCCGGGCTCGTCAGACCTGAGCCAGTGCAAGGAGCCAGGATGATACAACAACTAGTTTAGTGGTTTGGTTTTTTTTTTCACTCTACCTTGGTGCATCTACTCATTTCCAAATAAATGTAATTTTAAGGAACTTCAAAATACTTCATGTCAAATTTATAATTTGATGCTGAGATCTTAAATTTGAGTTAATACCAAACTCAACTCTCCTAATTTGCTTATCATGGCGCTTGTTTATTGTGTGTATTTACGAGTGAGATACGTTCCCAGTTCTTTAACTGAGCAGAATACAGTGGGAGGATAAGAACACCCAAAACTTGGGACACTGAACATCGACAGAGCTTTGGGGGGTAAGAGAGGGAGTGAAGGATCCCAACTGACTGCATCCAGAAAATCTTCACAGAAGGGTAGTTTCTAACAAGGAGTTAATGTGAGATTCAACGTGGGGTTTTTTTTTTTTTTTTGAAAGTATAAACTACCGCAGAGCCAATTCAGTAAGTTTGGGCTCATGAGTTTGTATCCAAAGAGGGAGATGTTGGCATCTTTATAGTTTGAGAACCACTCGTCTGTACTGGGAGGAAGGGACAGGCTTTGCGGCCAATGGGTGCTGACAAAGAGAGCAGCTTGAGCCGAACACCGCAGGAGGCCAATAGCTGAGCGTGAGGAAGTGCTGGGTAGGGTTGGGGTCCCTGACCTCCGAGGGGGCTTAGCCCTGGGGTATTGGGTGACTGTCTGACATTCTAATCTCGACATATAAGGAAAGCTTTCAAGAGTTCCAGTACGTGATTTTTCATGCTGCATCTGTAAAAGAGGGAAGAACTCCCTCAGTGTGGAACCTGTTACGTTAGGGGACGTTTCTGTGGGTTTCCGTATTGGACGAGGGTCTAGAGGACACGATGTATAGTGGCACAAGTGTGTTCATTACAGAGCGCCCACACTTGCCCCCAGAAAACCCTGGGCATTTCCCCAGTAAGCTGAAGGACTTTCAACAATGATCACACAATGCAATGGAGATAAAGACAAGGTGTCAGTACAACATAAAGGTAGAAACATGGAGAAAAGCAGGGGGTTAAGTGTGATCAGGCGCGTGGTACAGGTGAGCTGCACATTGGGTTCTGACCTCAGAGCAAACGTAGAAACATGAAATTTGAACATTGGAGCAACACAGTTGTCGCAGGAGGACACATATTCTGGATTCTAAAGCTTGAGAGAGCTTTATTTGGGCTCTCAGAGAAAAGAGTGTCATGGTCTAAGCACAGTCTCACAGGAAACATGGCAGTGAGTTTTCCTGGGCTAGTTCTCAAAAGCAGACTTACGCATTATATTATATTACTGTGTTATTTTTAAGGGTTTTATCTGTAAGTCATCTCTACACCCAACGTGGGACTTAAAGCCACAGCCCCGAGATCAAGAGTCGCACGCTCCACCGACTGAGCCAGCCAGACCCCCCTCTGCATTTTATTTGAAGAATCATTTATTAAATACAACCCAGTGAGGAGCCCATATAACATATAATCCTTCTGGTGGTAGGTCTTTGTCGAGAGAAAGTATCTGCAGGGGGATCACATAATCTAGGCGATGCTCCTTAAGTGTGGTCTCTCACTTTGGAGAGTATAGGTAGCTCTGTGTGGGTGACAGTTAGGTTCTCCCCGCAGATCCCTGCAACGTGCGCATCTCGCTTCCTGCGAAGAGCGGCCTAAGAGGCTTTAATAACCAGCAGAGCTGGCATATAGGACGGGCTTCTACCTCTCAGGAAGCTCTCCAGTCTCCCCGAAGACCCGAACATTCGGAACATAATGAAACAAATGTGGGCTTTGGATTCCTCAAAGATTTCACATAGCTTCACTTTAAGTCAGTGTTTCAAACAGACTAGCAAAGTTTTTTTTTTTTTAAGAGATGTATTTATTTGTTTTAGAGAGACTGAGAGAGAGAGAGGGAGGGAGTGTGTGCGGGGAGTGGGCGCAGAGGGCGGAGAGAGAATGTCTCGCAGACTCCCCAGGGAGCCTAGAGCCCGGAGCCCAATGCGGGGCTCGATCTCATGACCCCAAGATCACGACCTGAGTGAAACCAACAGTCAGACGCTCAACCGACTGAGCCACCCTGCGCCCCCAGAGTAGCGAAGTTTACCTGTAAGTGAGATCTCGGTGTAAGGGACTAATTAGGACCTTCTGTTTCTAGAGTTTTAGTAAAACAGAGCATGACTCCTGCCCTGCTACTCACTCCCCCGGGCGACCTTGGCCCGAACACTGGCTCTCAGGGATACACGCCGCAATACCCAGCCTTTTCAACTGGTTTCCCTTGACTGCTCTCCTGGTGTCTGTGTCCTGTGGGGAGCCTGAAGAACAGGCCCACCTCGGTGGCTGACGACATGCTGGGGACGACCGGGTCTTTCATGTCCACTTAGCGGCCCCCGAGTCAAACCAAACGACGGTGCGTTTACAGGCGGGAGCCTCCGAGGGGAGGCAGCTGCCTTTCCACCTGCTGACGGAGGCGGCGGGAAAACCGACTCAGTGTTCTGCGCTCCTGTTCCGTAGAGGTCACTCTTGTCCCTAAATTACCGAGTACCCCGTGACCCTTCCCCAGAGTGTGACGGGTTGTACAGCACCGTGTTTGGCCTCACCAGTCTGGTTCTGTCTACAGAGCCAAAGTTCCGATTGGATCTATATCATATATGCACTGAAAGATGCCTGTCGCGTGCGGGGGTCATTTCCAGGTTCTGCCGTACTGCGGTCTGGAGGAGAGTTTTCACGTGACACCTCGTAGAAAATAATTCAAACCTTAGCTCTAGATGCCAAGCTCTCTAACAACAGTTTTGGTAAAGGTCAATTAAAGGACAAGAGGGGACTCTGAATGTAGTCATGCAAAAAAAAAAAAAAATCTGTTTTACCCAGGTGATGCGTTCCGGGGCTTCAGAAAAGAAGAAAACCAAAATGCAATGCCTTTCAGCACATCGGACGTAGATAACGATGGGTGTCGCCCCGCATGCCTGGTCGGGGGTCGGTCCGTGAACAGCTGCAGTCACCTGAGGAACAACACCGGCTGGTGGTTCAACCAGTGTGGTCTAGCGAACCTGAACGGCGTTCACCACTCCCCCGGAAAGCTGCTTGCAACTGGGATCCAGTGGGGCACGTGGACCAGAAACAACACGCCTGTCAGGATTAAATCTGTTTCAATGAAGATTAGAAGAACTTACAATCCATATTTTAAGTAACCTCCCTTCAAATTGCGTGCATTCCACAGTTATTTCTGATAATATAGAAGGGATTTTACACGGTTTCTCTTTTTTTACTGTTTCAAACATGCAGCCAAGATTTAACTATAGGTGACACCTAGGTGTTAAGGGTTTAATTAGAAATCTTTACTTTTGTGGAGTTTTATTTTTGTAGAGTTTTATAAAACTCAAAGCTCAATGTATGCTTTTACTACTAAGCGCATTAACAATATGTAATAAAACTTGTTTTAACTGATTTTCACCTTGTCGTCTTGGAGTCTGTTGTCCTTTCAAAGAATTGTCCCTTCTCTTCAAATCAGGTGTACTGTAGCGGTGAATGTGCTTTGAAGGCGCTCTGAGCCCATTCTACCCTCTCCAGCGTATTCCAGGCTGCTGACTTTTACTGTGATTGCAGATTATTTGTTTTCAAAACTATGACTGATCTGAGGAGAAGAAGTAGGAGTAGATCAAATTATAAAGTCACGAAGCTCACTGTTCTTACCAAAACTGAGCCATTCTTTCTTGAATAAATCATCCCTAGACTGTTGCGAGCCTTTAGTTAATTTCTTAGAGTTCTACAACAGTTGATTCTGACCATTTCCCTTCAGTGTTNAACTATGACTGATCTGAGGAGAAGTAGGAGTAGATCAAATCATAAAGTCACGAAGCTCACTGTTCTTACCAAAACTGAGCCATTCTTTCTTGAATAAATCACCCCTAGACTGTTGCAAGCCTTTAGTTAATTTCTTAGAGTTCTACAACAGTTGATTCTGACCATTTCCCTTCAGTGTTCTCCTTGATTTATAGATTTTTGGAGGATTATAGAAAGGAATAATTTTGGAATTATTTGTAGGAATCAGGTCCAAATGGAAGGATGTCTTGCAGATATTTTTAACTAAATTTCTTGGTACATTTTATTGTTGATATTGGTAGTATCATAAACTGTGTTAAAAAATCAACTTAATTGCTGGGCGGCTCAGCTGGCTGGGCATCTGCCTGCGGCTCGGGTCATGATCCCAGAATCTTGGGATTGAACCCCTCATTGGACTCCTTGCTCGGTGGGGGGGGGTCTGCTTCTCCCTCTCTCTCTGCTGCTTCCCTCTGCTTGTGCTCTCTTTCTCTCTCTCTGTCAAATAAATAAATTTAAAAAATCTTTTTAAAAAATCAACTTAATCTTACTAATTATACCAGATAGTGGTTACGTTATGAGTTAAAGTAAAATCATTACAAAATTTACTACTCATAATTACACTAATACTTTCTTACTAAAAGTGGTCCTTAATAAGTCATAATTACACTAATAATTTTTACTAGAAGTGACAATATACCAAATATTGTCATGGACTGGAGACTAAATCAAGGGCCGAGTCTCATTTAATTCTGGGTTGCAAATATCGTGGGCATACACATATGCCATGCTTCCTACTAAGGGTTATACTGACATGAGAGCTCAGTGGTCTTTATCTTTAAGTAAAGGTAAGCTTTTCCTGAATGTTAAAATGTTAATCAAGCTTTTTAAAAAAATACTTTATTTATTTATTTTGAGAGAGAGTGCACATGCATGTGAGTTGGGGCGGGGGGGGGGCGAGGCACAGGGAGGGAGAGAAATCTCAAGCAGACTCCACGCTGAGCATGGAGCCCTCCATGGGACTCGATCCCAGGACTTAAAGATCATGACCTGAGTTGAAACCAAGAGTTGGACGCTTCACCGACTGAGCCACCCAGGCGCACCACTAATCAAGTTTAATTGGCTTCCTATTCTGACTAGCTGCGAAATTGGGTACATCTAGTTTTTAGTTATGCATGGTGCCTTGGACGTTAGACAGGATCTATGCAAACTGTGCTCTCCATGAACTCCCACAGGCTGGGTGTCCACACATTCCGTGTACTTCCATTGCCAAGATTCCAGGCCATTTTCCTTCAACTCTTTCTGTCTCAGGGAACGTGCTCACTGGTCCATGTTGGGTCAGTGTGGTCCCTAGCATTCTGTCTAACTAGCTGTTGAGCCTTCATCGCTTCTCCAACACTGTGCCATCTGTCCAGGCTGCTTCTCATTCTTTCTCTTCCTCCTGAAAGAAATCTTTGGTAAATGTCGAACGTGGGCCAATAAAATTTTTCCTTAGTGTGTTTCTCTTCTTTAAAGACAAATTCGAACTTCTAGACCTATGACATTTTCACCCAGGGTGCTTATAGGGTGTTTTGACCAATGTTGGTTTATTTATCCAATGTGTTGTTGCCATAGAGTACTTACTGCTTCGGTAGATCTGAGTATATATTTTGGACCTCAAAATGTTGAGTTCCACATAATAATGCCGTATGGGTATCAGCGACCCTAAATACAGTGTGAGTATGTCAAGAGCTTCCCATAGATGCTCCTGGCAGACTGGCTGCCATCAGTAGGTTTATAAGCCCACCAAGCTACTGCGACTAACATTGGTTTGTTTTTGCCTAGTATTATTTACCTCAGATGATGGCCCTTCGTCCACAAAAACATGGTCTAAGGCATTGGGACATATGATACAAGGACAAATTTCACATGCTACGGTAGGTTCATCATGTCTGAATGTTTTTCTCTATAAGTCATCACACAAGTTAATAGATTAATAGTCACACAGTGATCTGTGGCTCTGTTATTAAGCAGTCTTTTATTTTTCTTGAGGGGCAAGAGTTTGTACTTGTCACTGGTGACAGGGGTCTTCTGTAGGAGTCATTGGGGGCAATAAGTGGTGAAAGGTACAGGCAATAGGAGCAGAGAAGAACAGTTATGCAAGAGGAATGAACACTGGCTACTATACAGAACTGATGAATCACTGAACTCTACCTCTGAAACTAATAGTACATTAAATGTTAATTAATTGAAGTTAAATAAAAAACAATTTTAAAAAGAGAAGTGCAATAGGAATGTGAGACAGGTCTGACACCCATGAAAGGAAGAGAAGGTAGGTTAGATAAGAAGAGCCTCATGTTGCAGTACCAGTCTGAGAAAGACTCGGCTAGCTCACCAGAGAGCTTCATGGCAAAAATCCTCCACTGGATGTGTGCGGTGTTGAGCAGAAATGGCCAGGCCTTATTTTTTTTAATATCTTTTTATTTTTTATTTTTTTTATTCTTTGCCCCAGGGGTACAGGTCTGTGAATCATCAGGCTTACACCTTTCACAGCACTCACCATAGCACATACCCTCCCCAATGTCCATAACCCATCCACCCTATCCCTACCCTCCCACCCCCCAGTAATCCTCAGTTTGTTTTGTGAGATTAGGAGTCTCTTATGCTTGGTCTCCTTCCCAATCCCATCTTGTTTCATTATTTTTCCCTCCTTATCCCCCAGGACCCCCCCACCCTGCCCCTCAAGTTCCTCATATCAGAGAGATCATATGATCACTGTCTTTCTCTGATTGACTTATTTCGCTCAGCATAATACCCTCTAGTTCCATCCACGTCGTTGCAAATGGCAAGATTTCATTTCTTTTGATGGCTGCATAGTATTCCATTGTATATATATACCACCTCTTCTTTATCCATTCATCTGTTGATGGACATCTAGGTTCTTTCCAGAGTTTGGCTATTGTGGACATTGGTGCTATAAACATTCGGGGGCATGTGCCCCTGAGGATCACTACCTTTGTATCTTTAGGGTAAATACCCAGTAGTGTGATTGCTGGGTCATAGGGTAGCTCCATTTTCAACTCTTTGAGGACCCTCCACACTGTTCTCCAGAGCGGCTGCACCAGCTCGCACTCCCACCCACAGCGTAGGAGGGTTAATGGCCAGGCCTCACTGTCTCCCCCCACCTGCCCTGCAATGATCCGTCACTGGCTGGAGGAAGGGTGGCTTTGAATCAAACACTGGGTGATCCTGGAGGCAATGAGACTGGAAGCAGTGGGTTTACTGACTGTACTTGGAGGCAGCGACCTCCGTCTGTCTCTCCCCACAACCACTGGTCTGCTTTCCACATCCATAGCTACATTATTTAATGCTGTTACAGAAATGAAATCATAAGGTGTATTCTTCTGAGGCTGGCTTATTTCATTCAGCATAATCTTGAGTTTCATTCAAATGGTCGTGTATATCAATAATTTCTTACGTATTAGTACCCCATGGCTGGATCTACTACCTGCTTTTTTTTCACCATTCTAAAATTGATTTTTGTATATTGATCATGTATCCTATAACTCTGATAAACTCACTTATTAGTTCTAGTAGTTTTTTTTATAGGTTTGATTAGATTTCCTACATAGATGATCACACTGTCCATGATCAAAGACAGTTTTATTCTTTCATTTCTTCTCCTTGTCTTCTTAAACTGGTAAGAACCTCCACCACGATGCTGAGTAGAAGTGGGGACAGCAGACTCCCTTATCTTGTTCCTGGGCATAGGGAGGTACAAAATCTTTGGGTTTCCCAATGACCTCTTCTTTGAAGTCAGGGAGAAGCTGTGGGTTAAGCCCCTGGTAAACCGGGCTGAGAGACGTCCATGGTCACAGGCAAAAAACACCTTATGCTGGGGATTGTCAACAGGGATCCTGACAACTAATCATCGGTGTAGAGACTGGGAACCTACGGAAGGGAGGCACTAAATTTTGCAAACCTTGCTTGAACGGCCAAGGGAGGTTTCCATCTTCAGAAAGTATGGCTGGGGGATGTTGATGTTAGAAATGAGAGACGTCAGGGTCCTGGCCATGTTCTCAAAAGTCCCATCGAGTCACCAGCAGGGAGAACAGCAGACAGGAAAGAATGGGCCCATTAGCGGGTAAAGTCGAGTCCTGCCTGGGATGAGGGTCAGCTCATGTACAGTGGCCTTGCATTCTCTTCTGGGAATTGTGCGCTCTACTTAAGGGTTGATTCTCTTTGCTGAGAAATGAAGGATGGATTGCTCTAAATCTCCCTAAAGCCTGCAACATCTGGCCCCAGATTCTGCATGGAGGTTTTAATTGGAGGACCCCAGCGGACTGGAAATGCCCGTGGAATTCTTCTGGAATTCTCCTGCTGGTTTTGGGCTGCTGGGTGGTTTGCCAGCGAAGAGCCCCATTGTGCAAGCCCGCTGCTTTTGTTCTCAATGGGCTCCCCGTCCTCCCCCGAGCTGCCAGAACAGCAGAAGGCAGTTAGCACAAACTTATTCTCCTGGGCTTCAGGCATGACTTGTCTCGCGCTCCTCCGAGCGGGGCTGCCGCGGAACTGACAGTCGCTTTGCCGAAGAGCGGGTTTCACGGTCCTGGTCGCGTAGGTGTCCTGGCCTGGGTTTGCCCTTGCTTTCCTTCCTGCTGCAGCCTTCGGCTTCGCTCGTGTCCTTCCTCATCCCCATGTTTTCTGGAACCGGCTTGGTAATAATACGCAGCCTGAGTTTAGAGCATTAGAGAAAGAGTGTGAGATTAGTGAGATGTTCTCCTCCTGTTTGTAGGGTTGTTTCTAACTCCTGTCGAGGCCTGACAGGTCTTCGTTGGCTCTGAGAGGGCTGGTCCCCAGCTGGGGTATACTACCAGGTTTTCACGCACAACAACGGTAAAGGGAGGGTCCACTTCATTAAACTTAAATTTTTCTCTCTTATTTTCTAAGATGTCTCTATAGTCAGTAGTGTCCACATCAGGAAAACAAGTGAGGATGTAGTCACAGATCCTTACCCTGAATTTCTCCAAGACATTAGAGATGCTTACACGGTTGAGACATTGCTTTTGATTGATTCGTGATGGAACTGGAGAGATAAAGGGGCTTCTGTTTAGATTTTTTTAGAAGATAGTATGCATTCATTTATTTGAGCCGGGGGAGGGGCAGAGGGAGAGAGAGAACCCCAAGAAGAATCCCTGCTGAGTGCCAAGCCAACTCGGGGCTCCATCCGCGTTGATCTCCCTGGAGATCATGACCTGAGCTGAAACCAAGGGTCTGATGCTTAACCCACTGAGCCCCCCAGGAGCCCATGGATTTCTGTATATATTGTTGTGCAGATTCTGTCAGTGGCCAAAGATATCTACTCGATAGAACTTTGAGGAACTGGGGAGATAATCATGTGGTGTCTTTGGGTCCCAGTAGGCTTATGATAGAGCAGTCTTGGGTCGAATATCCATTTACTTGATCCCTGCAAGTCTCCGTAATGATAAGAAGATGACAGGAGCATTTTATTTTTACAGGAATTAATCACCAAGACTACAAGCCAACAATCCCAGGAAGGTTTGGGTCTTTTCCTTTTTCCAGACACGGTGAGCCTTGAGCCTCTCAGCACGTTCCCCGGAGAAAGGTAGGACTGACTTCCATACCTATGTGATGCGAGGGTAGGTGCAGCTCCGGGTGACCCTCTCTGCCAGGGTTGACTTTGGGCAGATTGGAAAACAGCCCCTGGTCCTCAACCTACCTTATTGTCTTATGCTGCTAACCCGTCGCCGTAGTGACCGGTGTCCTCCAACGTTGTGCACTGCAGTGTGGCTATTTGTGTGCCCGGTCCTGCTGGCTTCTGGTTATTCAGAGGGCCGGTCTGTGACCTGGCAGGGTTGCAGGAATCAGGCGAAGGCCCGTGGCTCTCTGCACAGGAGGGTCAGCTGAGACCCTGGTTTTCAAGACACAGGATTTCTGTTACATGAATAAAGCTGAACACGCCTGGGCTGCCCATGTGTTCAAATAACAATGAGCAGAACCCCAAACAGCATCATTCCTGCAACAGGTTTGAGTGGTAGGGCCTGTAGGGCCCCGTGGTGGGGGCAGTTACTCGACGTCACTGCTCCGGAGGCTTCTTGCCTCTGAAACGAGGGGCACCTGACTCGGCGTCTCCCGCCAGCGGGTCTGCCCTGCGGAGAGCCGCCTGGGCCCTCCGACGACCCGCGCACAGGGTGCCTTCCGCATCCGCTAACGGGATGCCCTGAGGGTCGGCAGTGATCGTCTAAGTCATGTCATGAATCCACTCAGGACGTCCATCCTGTGAAGTCTGCAGTTGACAGAAATTCTCTGTTCACAACCTAGAAGCCAGAACGAGCTGGGGCCACCTTTGAGTTTAAATTTCTATCCATCAGTTGAGAAGCAAGAGAGCAACTCCTCGCTGCTCCTGATTTTATAGTTGAATCCTTAATCTGTAATTCTATCACAGAAGACCGCCTGCCTGAGTGTGGTGCTGGCTGGGCTCCGCAGCTCGGACCTGCAGCCGCGCCTTCTCGGACTGACAGGTGCACGTTCTGGGTCCCCCAGGTGCACGTTCTGGGTCCCGCAGGTGCACGTTCTCAGACCTGCAGCCGCGTGTTCTCAGATCCAGTCCCACAGGCCTTCCCCGGGGTCTGCCAGCTCCAGGCGGCAGCACCCTGCGGTGGTTTTCCCTCATCTCAGCCCGGTTCCCCTACTGCCACCGCGTGGTAGACGTGGAGCCGTGCGACCCACATCGCTCTGGGTCAGGATTCACGGTCCCCGCGTGGGGAGGGCAGGGTCCAGTCGGCTGCACGCTGCGGCCTCAGTGTTACCTTGCTCAGCAAGGTCACTCCCTGGTCTGGGAAGCTCGCAGCCAGTGACTAGGGAGCACAAAGCAAACAGCCAGGCTGGAGAACTCCCGTTCCCAATATCCACTCCGGAATTGCTGGGCCTGCACCACAGCTCGACTTCTTCTTCTGTCCAATTCTGCTTCCTCCTGTTCCCTTCATAAATGTTAATTCCTAAAAAAAATCTTGCAACCCCAATTCAGTCTCAGACCTAGCTTCCTGAAAACGCAGTGTGCAACAATTACTACCAGATGTGGTAAGGAGTCAGGAACAGGTGATGAGATGGGGTTGTGGAGCGGGGACTCTCCCTGCCCCTAGGGTTAAGAGGACCCCATCCCTGCTGGCAGGAGAAGTACCTACAAACTTTCACTGGGTGCTTGCTGCCATGGTCCGTCCTGGGAAAGGAAGACTCTAGCAGGGGCAAGCCTCCAGTGTTTGAGACACGAGGAAGGAGAGGCAATAAGTATGAATGAATTGGGTTCCTATCACTAAGCATCTTCAAGACTCAGAAAGATAATAAACAGGCAAATGAAATTAGGTATGAAAGCAGAAGGCCTATTAATTATGTATAAATAAACGTTTACCCGATGTTCATAGCAGCATTATCAACGATAGGCGAATTATGGAAAAAACCCAAATGTCCACCGATAGATGAATGGATACAGAAGATGTGGTGTAAATACACACACACACACACACACACACACACACACACACTGGAATATTACTCAGCCGTCAGAAAGAATGAAACCTTACCATTTGCAATGATGGGGACGGAGCTAGAGTTTATGATGCTAAGCAAAATAAATCAGTCAGAGAAAGACAAATTCCATATGACTTCACTCACATAAGGAATGTAAGAAGCATAACAGATGAACATGGGGGAGAGAGAGAGATGGAGAGGAACAGACTCTGAAGTACAGAGAACGCACTGCTGGTCACCAGAGGCAAGGGGCTGGGGGAGGGGGAGAGGTGATGGGCATGGGGGAGGGTGTTGGTTGCGAGGACCATCGGGTGATGTATGGAAGTGGTGAATCACTAAATTCTACACTGGATGCTAATATTTACACTGTATGTCAACTAACTAGAAGTTAAGTAAATACTTGAAACTAAACAAAACGGAACAAAACCAAAAACCCAAGTGTTTATTTCCTGCTATCAGGAAGGCAGAGAAAGAATGACCAAGTCCAGCATCCAAGTGCTGGAGCTGATAGAATGTTGAAAAGGTTAAAATGTCCATCCAGGCAGACCCATCATGTCACGTTCAGGGCCCTCGTTGGGAGAATCTGGGCCGTAACACCTGAGATGGGGCCATCGGGGTCGATGACCATAAATTTTGGCTCCTCAGGTTCCCTGACTCTGCAGACACGGCCCACGCCCTCCTACTAGGAGCTCGTAGTTTCTCGTGTGGAAAGACAGTGAGTGTTCTGTCTTTCCCTCCTTCTCTCCCGCAGAGTTACACATGCCCCCCTCAGAACCTGCTCCCCGTTTCTTGTCCTGGCTGCTAGGTCTGTCACAGCACAGTGACAGAATAATCCAGTTTGAGAGGAACCGGCTTTGGTAAGGGAGGAACGGGCACCAGCCCGAAGGAGCCGCAGAAGTATCCAGCAGGAGACCCTCGGGCTGGGACACATAACTGAACACGAGTTTCTGGAGTCGGCTGTGCTCTCCTGAGAGAGGGTGGAAGGCTGGCGAGGATACCGAGAAAGGAGGCAAACGTACCATTAGGATGGGTCTAGAAGCACAAACGACCTCATGGCTCAGGCTGTGCAGCTGCAACGCTGTGACCCGCACGCAGACGCGCGGTGGACTGGGAGGCTCGGGCAGTGGCACGGCCCCGGGACGTGGTCTGCAGAGCTGTGACACTCAGCCGCTGACTACGTTCACGGCGGCAGCAGAGCCCCATTCTCTCGTCGGCCAAGACTGAGCCTTAGGAGGGCAGCCGTGACATCGCATCAACTTTGCCGTGTTGCCTCGGCCCGGGCGACGGTCACGGGCTCCACCCACGCTCGGGGGAAGGGAGCTTTGCCAGGCGGCCCGACCCACTTGCAAGAGATTCCTAAGGTGTGTTGACGGCAACCTTCTAGATGCGGATTAGCTTTAAAAAAAAGGGCAGATGTGTGTAGAGCAGAATAACCTTATCACGATCTCAGGTACTTAGAATATATTGTCAAAGACGTCAATCTCCCTGTCTGATGACTAATGTGGCTTTATTGGTTACTTCATGTGGAATAACATCCCTCACTTAACCTATAAATGGCCTTCTTTATAACTTAGCTAACATTAATCTAATACCAGGCATATTACTCAGGAGTCCCCAGAAAAAACCTATTTTTCGATTAAAGCTTTCAACTGATTGGATGAGGCCCACCACATTAGAGAGGATAATCTGGTTTACTCAAAATGTTTAAATGATTTAAATGCTAATCTTGTCTAAAAAGGAAGTTCATACAAATATCTAGAATAGTATTTTAACAAATATCTGAGTACCCTGGCCTAGCCACATTGACACCTAAAGTTAACCCTCACACCACAAAACCGAGCTGCCTTCCGTAGTCAGGCCAACAGATCACAAAACCAAGACGAAGTGACTCAGTGACTCGGCCTGACCTCCCTGCAAGGTATGGGTAATCTTGGTTCCTCACTCCTCCCTGATGCCATCGTCCATGGATTCCCACGAGGGAGCAGCTGGAACACGTTCCCTTTCTGTAGGGGACTTACTTTTTCACTTAGTAGTGTTCCTCAGATCCCACGTCGGTTCCCTCTACGGGATAACAATCCTATTATGACCATCAACACCAAAGAAAATCCATCACTTATGAAGAAAAACCCAGAGTTCTGAGCTCCTGGTGTAGTTAGGCTTTGTTTTCATCTAACTTCTACCGAAACTTGTGAATGTTAGCTATTTGTGTCGGTCAACATTGTGAAATTTATCATTGAACAGATACCTGACGACCTAAACACAGGGGCGCCTGGGTGGCTCGGTTGGTTAAGCGTCTGCCTTCGGCTTAGGTCATAGTCCCAGGGTCGTGGGATCGTGGGATTGAGTCCTGCATCAGGCTCCCTGCTCAGCGGGGAACCTGCTTCTCCCTCTGCCCCTCCCACTGTTCTCACTCTCTCTCAAATAAACAAATAAATTCTTAAAAAAAAAAAAAACTAAACACTGACCATAATGCTAGCACATGCCCATGCTTCATCTCTATGAAGAATCAGTAGTTCTCGGAGCCTCCTGCTGGCATTCAGGATGTGAGGTCGTCTGCATCAGTGTTTCTGTGTCTGTGGTGAGGCTGTAAGGGTCTTGTCAGGGGTCTGAGGGACCCCATAAGTTTCCCGATTTTGTATATATTTTCTGTTTCTTTCTGCTTTTCTTTCTCTTTTGCCACCAGTTGCTTTCATGGGACCATTGCCATATGGGAGCTTTCTATGGCAGCATTGCATGATTCCTGGGAGTCCTGGACTTGTCTGCTTTCTCAGCTTCCGTGACTTTGCTGGAGAATATTCTTCACCCCAGGCTTCTGGAATATTCTCCACCCAGGCCTTGGTGGACGGTCTTGGCTTCCGTGACACGACTGGGTGTCCTGTAGACCAGACCTGAGGGGGATGATGAGCCAAGCCCACGTGTGTGTCTTTCCCCAGAGCCTAGTTTGTAATACGCCTTACCTGTGCCCCAGATTTATATGACCATTCAACGGTGTTCTCCTATGAGTTTTCCAATTTTAATATGAAGTTTACATTCATTGAAAACCATAGCAAGAAGGTTAAGCTTAATTTAAAACAAAATAAGCATTCCATCATTATGGGATCATCTTAAAATATCCACCAGCAGATGGCAATATAACCTTTAATATTACTGGTCATAGGAGATTAAATAATTGATTAAAATAATTAAGTTTAATTAACTAATTAATGAAAATAAAGATGTAGGAGTTTCCTACACCAATATTTTGTCTTTTTAAAATGTCTTTTTAAACCCATAAAATTTTTTAAAATTAAGTTTCAAAATTCCAGTTCACATACAGAGTGTCATATTGGTTTCAGATGTATAATACACCGATTCAACAGTTCTATTATTATTGAACAATTGTTCAGTGCTCATCATGATAACTGTACAGTTCATCCCCATTACCTTTTCCCCAAAAGCCCCGCCCACGTCCCCTCTGCTGACCGTGTTCTCTGTGGTTCAGAGTCTGTTTCTTGGTTTAACTCTCTCTCTCTTTTTTCCTTTGCTCATTTGTTTTACTTCTTAAATTCCAATATGAGTGAAATCATATGGTACTTGTCTTTCTCTGACTGAAAAAGTCATTAATTTTATGAGTTTAAAATATGTCGTATCATTAGAATGCACCTATGATTGTAAAATAAAATAAAATTATATACACTAGTTCTGAATTTGTGATAATTCATAGATTATATGCTATTATTGATTTCCAAGATTCAAAATACCCTTTTATTAATTAATTAATTTATTTTTAAAGATTTATTTATTTATTTATTTATTTATTTTTAAAGATTTTATTTATTCATTTGANTATTTATTTTTAAAGATTTATTTATTTATTTATTTATTTTTAAAGATTTTATTTATTCATTTGACACACACACAGAGATTACAAGTAGGCAGAGAGGCAGGCAGAGAGACAGGAGAGAGGAGGAAGCAGGCTCCCCGCTGAGCAGAGAGCTCGATGTGGGCCTCGATCCCAGGACCCTGGGATCATGACCTGAGCCGAAGGCAGCGGCATTAACCCACTGAGCCACCCAGGCACCCAAGATTTATTTATTTTAGAGAGAGAGTGCATGTGCAGGTGGTGGGGAGGGGCAGAGAGAGAGGAAGAGAGTGAGAAGCTTACGCGGACTTAAGGTTAACTGCAGAGCCCGACACGGGGCTCAATCTCACGACCCTGAGATCATGACCTGAGCCAAAATCAGAAGTCAGAAGCTTAACCGACTGAGCCACCCAGGTGTCCCCAAAATATCCTCTTTTAAATGTCAGGTCCTTACTTGTTAGGAGAGGCCTCTAAAATCTGCTGCTTTCCCCAACCAACTAAGTAATTCTTAGACACTTTTGCAACCAGCTGGTGCTAACTGGGGGATCTGGACACTTTGTAACTTACAGTGTTTACACACGGGACACACTGTTAAACTCTATTGCTTTCTTTCATAACACATTATAAACTAAACATGTACATGAATACAAAATGAAGTTAGCAAAAAGTAAACTTATTCTAATATTCTATAATTTATCTTGAATTTCTTCGGTTAGATTTCTTTTTAATTTATAGGACAATTGGAAGTCCTAGCCAGAACAATTAAGTAAGCAAGCAAGAAAAGGGATTAAATTGGAAAAGAAGAAGTAAATTTGTTTGCAGATGACAAGTTGTTAAATATAGAAAAGTCTAAAGACTCCATTAAAAAACTATTAAAAGAAACAAATTCAGTAAAGTTGGAGATACAAACTCAATAGGCAATAGTCTGTTGCATTTCTTTACAGTAATAATGAACTATCAGAATGAAAGATTAGGAAACTGGCCCATTTAAAATTGCATAAAAAAAGAACAAAATGCCTAAGAATAAATTTAACTAGGGAGGCAAAAGATCTCATTAATGAAAGAAATTGAAGATGACCCAAATAAATGAAAAGATGTACCAGGCTTGTGAACTGGAAGAATTAATATTGTTAAAAAAAAGAATTAATATTGTTAAAACATCCATACTACTGAATGTTATATACACATTCAATGCAATCCTCATCAAAATTCCAATGGTATTTTTCACGGAAATAGAACACAAAATCCTATAATTTGTGTGAAACCACAGAAGACCTCAGATAGTCAATGCAATCTTGAGAAAGAACTAAACTAGATGCATTGTGTTCCCTGATTTCAAACTATATTACAAAATAATAATTAAAACAGTATGGTATTGGCATAAAAACAGACATAGATCAGTGGAACAGAATAAAGGGCCCAGAAATAAACCCACAGAAATAGGGTTAATTAATTTGTGACAAAGGAGCCATAAATATACATTAGAGAAAGGACAGTCTCGTAAGTACATGGTGTGAAAGGAACAGGCCAGCCCCATGTGAAAGAGTAAAACTGGACCACTATCTTACACCACACACAAAAACTAACTCAGAATGTGAGACATATACCTGTTAAAACTTGAATTAAAACCTGAAACCATAAGACTCCTAGAAGAAAACATAGGACGTAAGCTCCCTGACCTAAGTCTTGGTGATGGGTTTTCCAATGTGCCACTAAAAGCAAAAATAATAAAAGTAAAAGTAAGCACTCTTGGTCCCTATCAAATTGAAACCCTTCTGCACAAAAAACAATAAAAGTCAAAGTGAAAAGGTAACATACTGCAGGGGAGACAATTATTGCAAATCGTGTATCTGACTAGGGGCTAAGATCCAAAATATATAAAGTTAGACAACTCAACATTAAACAAAACAAAACCCCCAATCTGATTAAAAAATGGCAGAGTATCTGAATAGATATTTTTCCAAGGATGATATACAGATGGCCAACATGTACATGAAAGATGGTCAATATCACTAATAATCAAGGAAATGCAAATAAAAACCATGTGATAACAATGAGATATTACCTCACACCTGCTAAAGTTGCTATTATCAAAAAGATAGGAGAGAAGAGATATTTGCAAATGTCTTATCCGATAAAGGGTTAGTATCCAAAATCTATAGACAAGTTATCAAACTCAACACCTGAAAAACAAATAATCTAGTCGAGAAACGGGCAGAGGACATTTCTCCAAAGAAGACATCCAAATGGCCAAAAGACACATGAAAAAATACTCCACATCACTTGATATTAGGGAAATACAAATAAAATCCACAGTGAAGTAAGAAATATACTTCACAGCAGTCAGAATGGCTAAAATCAACCAGTCAGGAAATGACAGGTGTTGGGGAAGATGAGGAGAAAGGGGAACCCTCCTACACTGTTGGTGGGAAGGCAAGTTGGTGCAGCCACTCTGGAAAACAGTATGGAGTTTCCTCAAAAAGTTGAAAATAGAGCTACCCTACGACCCAGCAGTCGCACTACTGGATATTTACCCAAAGGATACAAAGGTAGTGATCCTCAGGGGCACATGCACCCGGATGTTTATAGCAGCAATGTCCACAATAGCCAAACTATGGAAAGAGCCCAGATGTCCATCGACAGATGAATGGATAAAGAAGATGTGGTGTACATACGTACATATGTGTGTGTGTGTGTGTGTGTGTGTGTGTGTGTGTGTATGCATGCAATGGAATATTACCCAGCTGTCAGAAAGGATGAAATCTTGCTATTTGAAATGATGTGGATGGAACTAGAGGGTATAATGCTAAGTGGAATAAGTCAGAGAAAGACAAATACCATATGATTTCACTCACATGTGGAATTTAAGAAACAGGACAGATGAACATAGGGGAAGGGAAGGAAAAATAAGATGAAATCAGAGAGGGAGACAAACCATAAGAGACTTGTCTAGGAAACAAACTGAGGGTTGCTGGAGGTGAGGTGGGTGAGGGGATGGGGTAACTGGGTGACGGGCATGAAGGAGGGCACGCGATGTGATGAGCACTGGGTGTCACATGCAACTGAAGAATCACTTAATTCTACCTCTGAAACCAATAATACACTCTATGTTAATTAAATTGCATTGGGAAGAAAGAAAGGAAGAAAGAAAGAAAGAAAGAAAGAAAGAAAGAAAGAAAGAAAGAAAGGAGAGAAAGTGTCAGAAACTATTTTTATTCACATGAAATAGGCAAAAATGTATGTGACAGTTTTGCCTTAGAGCTTTCTGTCATAATATAGTCAGAAGAGATGTGGACCATCTGAACATCCCACAGAACATCACAGTGATCCATTCCACTGATGACATCATCTTGATTAAGTCAGATGAACAAGATGTGGGCAGTGTGCAGGAAACCATGGTAATAAACCTGCTTTCCAGAGCATGGGTGATAAACCTTCCAAAGATTCAGTAACCTGCCACTCAGGGAAAGCTTCCAGAGGGGCAGAGGTCATAGTCCTGCCAGGAAATCTACTCCAATGTGAAAGATAATTTGCTGTGTCTTGCATCCTCTCCTACAAAGAAAGAAGCCCAGCATCTGTTTGGTCTCTTGGGGTTTTGAAGAAAGCACATTCCATACCCAAGACTTGTATTCTAGACCATACAGACTTGTATTCTAGAACAAATGATCCAGAAGCTTCCTGATTTGAGGAAGGCCCAGGCAGGAAGAGTCTCTGCATAGGGACCAGGCTGTGGTGCACTTGGCTTCGCTGTTCGGCCCTATCATTTGGCTGATACCCATTGTGGGAAGAGATGTAGTGTGTAG
This sequence comes from Ailurus styani, assembly GCA_002007465.1. Lineage (NCBI taxonomy): Eukaryota > Metazoa > Chordata > Mammalia > Carnivora > Ailuridae > Ailurus > Ailurus styani. The sequence goes on along the minus strand of LNAC01000608.1, from coordinate 315,361 downwards.
TTTATGACAAACCCCAGTGGGAGAATTACAGTGCAAGCCCCTGGGTTTCTGAAGCAGAACCCTGCCTTCTGCAGCAGAGTTTATGCCTTTCAAGAAAGAGCTCCTGATGTGTCCCTAGACCCTGGCAAAGTAGAAACACTTGCCTGTTTTCACCAAATGACCACACTTCCAGAACTAGCCATTATGATCTGATTCTCTTAGATCCAGAAAGTTGTAATATTGAGCGGGCCCAGCAGCAGTCCATCTTAAGATGGAAATGGCATGTCTGGGATTGATCCTCTTCTGAACCAGAGCACATGAGTCAGTTATAAGAGCAAGTAGCTATTGGAGGAGGTCACTGAGTGGACATGACCACTGGTTGACCTGGAAGCTGGACCTGGGCAATCAAGGGCTCCTCATCCCTGCTCCTGTCCTTGGAATGTACATCTTGTCCACCATTTCCACAGTGGGGGCCATTTTCAAGGCCACGGCCTTGAGAGAGCAAATATGTCGACATCCTTGGGACTGAATACCTGACTGAACTCAGTGGAGAGCTCTATAGAAGCCATTGACATTCGGATGGGTAGGTGTGGAGAAGTACTCGTTTTGTGTCTGCCCAAGACAAGAGTTGTCTGCAAGTCCCATGTTTGTTAAAACCACCACTTCTCAATCTGGAGTGGCCCACCTCTTTCTTTGATCTCTCCTTGCCCTTCAAGCATGGGGGCCAGTTTGCAAACCAACAGTCACCCAGACTCCCATGTCACTGTCCAGGTTGGTGCTACATGGCTCCTCAGCTTGCACCTTTGTGTAATTGAGTGATTAAGTAATGTACACAAATTAAAAGAGCTCAAGCTGGGCTTATGGATTGGTTGGGTTGGTATATGACTGAAATCCAAAACTGAATAGCTGGTCGACTTGAAGTCCCGTGGTCGGGAAAAATCTCCCTAACTGTGGAGCTTTGTGTATAGGACTTGACTATGACCCGTGTGTAAGAGTAAGTGGCCTGAGGTGAGACTAGGAAGGGGTGTGTGTGTGTGTGTGTGTGTGTGTGTGTGTATGCACGCATACATGCATATAGGCACACATACATACTCCTGGGCAGTGGTAGATGGTCTGGCTGCTTAGCCAGAAGCCCAACAGGAAAGAGCTGAAAGACTGCTCACAAGAAAGCTTGTGAGAAGTGTGTGAATGGACATACAGGAGTGGAACCCAAGTCTGACGAGTTGTGCATCACATACAAGCCCCGCCAGAAAGCAAGCACCCACCGTGGGAGAGGAAACTTGTTTTGATCAGTTGACATTAGCTGGCCTTGCCATTGTCCCTCTAAACTGGAGTGGAGTGGTCATGGGCACCAGGACGGTGACTGCAGGTGGGACCAACAGCATGACTCCCATTTACCAACCGCTCCATGAATGGAGTAGATGGAGTAGATGATGGTGGTCATGGAGTTCCACTGCTTAGATATTCCTTTAAGAAAAAACCTGCTGATGAGCTGTGAGGAGTGCAGGTAGCTGGCCGTCTTCTCCTGCAGCACCTTCTGGGTGTATCACAGCAGCTGGACTGCAGTCACTCCCTCTTCCCAGGCAGCCCAGGCACTGGCTGAGCCCCATGGGGGTAACAGGGCCCTTTCTGCCCAACACGGGATTCTCCAACCAGCAATCTTTGCTCCAGAGCTCAGAGTGGGCAAAGTGAGAGTTTCACAGAGCTGCACCTCAGTCTAGTGCATTTCTACTCCATCCTCCTGCCTTCTCCCCTTCTTTATACAAGTCAAAAGGCTTACATCACTGTCTAAGGCTTGCCTCGCCTGCTCCTGCTTCCTTTCCCCTTTATTCTTCATAGACGCCTCCAGTAAGTCTCTTTCCCCTCCACCTTCTCCTGGGCATCTGCGTCCTAGAGGACTCAATAGATACAGAGGCATTTCTGTTTTTCATCTTTACAATAATGAATAGGATTTTATTTTTCAAAGTACATGTTTGAATAATTCTGTTCCGCTTGTCTCTTTGTATTGAATATTTTATTACATAGTACTCATTTCACCCTGAATGTACTTGAGTACTCACACAAATCATTCACAAAAATATACTTTAGTGTGTCAAAAGTATAACAATCCTACAAAGGAATTGTTAATGATATAAGTTTGTACTAGTTAAATGTGCCTCCATTTTATGATGTACAATATATAGGTAGTGCAGACAAATGTGTTGAGAAGCAATACACCCACACGAAGGAAATAAAATCACAAGATTTGTTTTTTTCAGATCTCAGAAATGAGGGGGGGGTGTTGCTCCTGGGATGAGCTGGAGAAAGGCAGTCTTCTGTTCTAGGCCACGGATTAGTAGAAGCGAGAAAGCATGGTAGCAAGTATCTATTACTTATAAGGTGGTTGGGTAGAGGTCACTAACTTTTCATAGGCTCAATTCTAAGTGGTTATTTTATATAGTGCCCTGAAATCAGTAAGCAAAACTCTCCCAACAAACAAAACTTCAGGACCAGATGGATTCACAGGTAAATTTTACTAAACATTTAAAGAAGTGAATACCTACTCTTCTCAAACTTTTCCAGAAAATCGAAAAGGAAGGAAACTTTTAAATTCATTCTATGATGCCAGCAGTATCCTGACATCAAAATCAGACAGACACTACAAAAAAAGGAAAAAGAAAAAGAAAACTACAGGCCAATATCCCCAATGAACATAAATGCGAAACTCCTCAACAAAATATTAGCAAACTGAATCCAACGATACATTAAAAGAATAGTTTGCCACAATTAAGAGGGGTTTTATTCTATGATGCAAAGGAGTTTCAGTTTTTACAAATCAATCACTGTGATACATCACGTTAGCAAAATGAAGGATAAAAACTATATGTTCATTTCAATAGATGCAAGAAAAGCATTTGACAAAATTCAACATCCATTTACAATAAAAGCTCTCGACAAAGTGGGTTTAGAGGGAACATATCTCAACATAATAAAGGCCATATATGGCAAACCCACAACTCATATCACACTCAGTAGAAAAAGCTGAAAGCTTTTCCTCTAATATCAGGATAAGACAAGGATGTCCACTCTCAGCACTTCTATTCAACATAGTACTGAAAGTCCTAGCCACAGCAATTAGGTAAGAAAAAGAAATAAAAGGCAACAAAATTGGTAAAGAAGAATTTAAACGGCCACTATTGGCAGATGACATGATATGATACATAGAAAACCTACAGACCCCACTGAAGAACTATTTGAATTAATAGATGAATTCAGTGAAATTGTAGGATACAAAATTAATATACAGAAATATGTTAAGTTTCTATACACTAATAACAAAGTAGCAGAAAGAGAAATTAAGAAAACAGTCCCATTTAAAATTGCACCAAAAAGAATAAGATACCTAGGAATAAACTTAACCACGTAGGTAAAGGAACTGTACTCTGAAAAATAAAATATTGATGAGAGAAATTAAAGATGATACAAACAAATGGAAAGATATACCATGCTCAGGGATTGGAAGAATTAATATTTTTAAAAGTCCATATTACTCCAAACAATCTACAGAATCAATGCAATTTCCTTCAAAATACCAACAGCATTTTCCCACAGAATTAGAACAAATAATGCTAAAATTTGTATGGAACCACAAAGACCCCAAATAGTCAAAGTAATCTTGAGAAAATCTTAGGAGGTACCATGATCCCAAATTTCAAGCCATAAAAAGCTATAGTAATCAAAACAATATGGTGCTGGCACAAAAACAGACACACTGATCAATGGAACAGGACAGACAGCCCAGTAATAAATCCATGCTTCTATGGTCAATTAATCTATGAGAAAGGAGGCAAGAATATCCAGTGGGGAAAAGACAGTCTCTTCAACGAAGTGTTGGGAAACTGGACAGCCACACGCAAAAGAATGGAACTGGGCCACTTTCTGACACCACACAAGAAAATGAACTGAAAATGGTTTAAAGACTTAAATGTGAGACCTGAAGCCATAAAAATCCCAGAGGAGTGCACAGGCAACAACTGCTTTGACATCAGCCAAAGATTTGTCTCCTAATGCAAGAGAAGCAAAAGCAAAAATAAATTATTGGGATGACATGGAAATAAAAAGCCTGTGCACCATGGAGGAAGTCATCAATAAAACAGAAAAAGCAATGTACTAAATGGGAGAAGATGTTTGCAAATGACATAGCCAATAAGGGGTTAATATCCAAAATATATAAAGAACTTCTACAACTCAACATCAACAAACCCTAAAAATCTGATTAGAAAGTGGGCAGAAGTCATGAACAGATATTTTTCCAAAGAAGACATCCAGATGGCCAACAGACATATGAAAGATGCTCAACATCATTCATCATCAGGAAAGTGCTAATCAAAACCACAATGAGGTATCACCTGACACCTGTCAGAATGGCTGAAATCCAAAAGACAAAGATAACAAGTGTTGGCAAGGATGTAGAGAAAAGGAACCCTCATGCACTATTGGTGGGAATACTAATTGGCACAGCCACTGTGGAAAACAGTAGGAGTTTCTTCAAAAAACTAAACGTCAGGGTGTCACTATGGCCCAGGTCAGGCCAGGACGGTGAGGCTTCCTGCCCACTTCCTGCTCCCTCAGTCATGGGCGGCAGGGTGCCCCAGGAGGGACAGGCCTGGGGACCGTCAGTGTTCAGGACCGGTCTCAGTTGCAGAGCGCTGAGGGACAGCAAGCCTTTCTTGAAGGCAAACCTGGGGCTCTTATCTCTATGGCTATAGTGCGTGGTATTGTAGATGGTCACTTTTTTTTTTAAGTTAAAATCTGTTGTTTTATTGTATGTAAATTGTAAGTGTGTGTTTTGATAAATATAAGTATCCATGTTCCAGTTAGGACAGAGGACATGCTTGTCGCCAACATAAAACCCCTTCTTTTCCTCTTCCTGGTCCATCTTTCTTTTGTGCATTGTTTCTTTAGTCTGATCTGATGTTTTTGAAGTTCATACACTTGTGTGTTCTGGTATTTTGTTCATTATTGTTGCTGGGCAGTTTTCCATTCAATGAATGCACCCAAATCTGTCCACTTTACAGTTGGTACAATATGTGGGTCGCTTCTTTCTTTCTTTTTTTTTTTTTTACTCTTACAAAGAAAGTAGTTACTTACACATTTGAGACTTGTGTAAGTGCTTTTGTGCACAGATATTTTCACTTCTCTTGGGTAAATGTGGTATCTGCACACACACAATGGAACAGTATTCAGCCATAGAAAAGGGAAATGTTGTTATTTGGCAAAACCTTGATGCACCTGGCAGGTATCATGTTAAGTGAAATAAGTCAGACAGAGACGAATACTGTGTGATCTCAGTTATATGTGGAATCGAAAACAAACAAACAAACCAATAGCCAAACTCACAGACACTGAGCACAGACTGGTGGTGGCCAGAGATGGGGGCGGTGAAGCTGGTGAAAGCTGCAGGAGTTGGAGCAGAAGGTCCTCCCTCTAGAGAAATTACTGATACAATGTTTAGTTGTTAGACTGCGGGGGAGACAAAGAGGAGGGACCTCTTATGGTTCCACGATGCTCACATCCCCCCTGCACCCCCAATAAAAATGTATTTTATGAGAATATGAAAAGACTAGTTTGCTGAGCCCTGCTGCAGATAACATACAGATTTGATTAAAATTTTAAATATTAATCTTCAACCTCTAAGTTATCCTATGTTGGTTTTATTTTTCCTCTTTGAACACTTTTAACTGACATAGAAATAGAAAAGAAGTGTAAACACCCACATACAAAACTTTCCTTCGATATCTCCCTCGCAGCGTCCGTGCTTAACCTCCATGATCACCGGGGGGCAGGGCAGCTCACCCTTCCACCTCCTATGAGGAATCTGAAAGTCTCCAAATTCTCATGTGAGAGTCCGAGCGAATAATTTGACTAAATCTATTCCTGCATGCTCTTGCTGCTGTTTTCTCCCAAACAGCTGTGACTCTTCAAATACTGTGTTCCTGGCATCTTTAAAACCCCTGTTTTTGGGGCGCCTGGGTGGCTCAGTGGGTTAAGCCTCTGCCTTTGGCTCAGGTCGTGATCTCAGGGTCCTGGGATGGAGCCCCGCATCGGGCTTCCTGCTCCACGGAGAGCCTGCTTCTCCCTCTCTCTCTGCCTGCCACTCTGCCTAGTTGTGCTCTCTCTCTGTCAAATAAATAAATAAAATCTTTAAAAAAAATAAAAGTCCTGTTTTTGATGGGACACTCCATCCTTTGCTGGGTCTTTTGCTGCCCTCTTCTCAACCACCCACCAGTGATTTGACAGTGGCGTTTCTGGGCTGAGGGGGTTTTGGCAGATGGGGGAAAGGGAGCAGAAGTGATTTCCCACTTCCTAATTTTTATACCACAGGAAGCTAAGACTGGACGAGGTTAAGTGGTTTGCTCAAAGAAGATGAAGAAGCTGCTTGGTCTCTCCTGTTTCATGTCTGGTTCCTATACTGAATGTAGTCTATTCGGATTCTAACCGAGATTATTTTTGCTTTTTAAAATGGAAGTGACAAACTGGAGGAAGGACGTCTCCACAATGTTGACACGCGGCCTGAGATATCTGGGGGGCTTTCCTGTGATGTAGGGGCCACGCGGCCTTCCGGGACGCGAGCACACTTGCCCTTTGCCCTTCTGCCCTACGTTGTGATGTTGAATCCATTCCTCCCTTCAGTTCCAAGATGCAGTGATACCAAGACAGAGAGGATGAAAATATTTATTTCAGTATTGTCTTAAAAATAGAGGTGAATTTCATTCTTTTCTTGAAGCTTAAAATAGTATGTAATTACAGTCCAATCCACGCTAATTGTGAAATATTTGACTGCAAAAACCTAGCTGTTTATAATTGGCAGGTTTAATAATAGAATTAGAGGGTTTTAGAGTAGAAGAGGCTCAGAAGATCATTTATGTCAGTGGTTCTTATCCTCTTGAGGACGACGGGTCGTGCTGCGTACCTTAAGACTTGGGACCCTATTCCCCGGGAGATTGTTTGTGCATGCATCTTTATTTATGTCAGCAACTGTATAGAGAGCTGAACTGTATTCATAGGTCTCCCCTGGCTTCTAAGAATATCTGATATATTTATGATTTTGGAAAATAGCACTTGAAAGGTTTTGAAGAAGCAATTTATTAACATATGGGCAGGGCTGTACTTAAACCGTTTAAATAAGCTTTGAGTCACAAAGACAGAGCAGGGACTGGCCGTCGCGGGAGCAGAGGGGCGGGGCGGCGGGCCCCCAGCCAGGGAATGAGCGCCGCAAGGGAATGGAAGGCGTACGCAGGGAATCCAGTCGGGGGCTGGCCATGGCCTGCGTGGGGACAGGGGGCGGCTACTCGCGCTGAGCCCGGCTTCACAGAGAGACCTCTCAGTCACCGTGCTGGCCACTGGAAACTCACGGGACACCGCATGCCAACGACACTCAAATAAACAAAATTTTAAAAAGCACGAAAAAACCAAAACCAAATGACATTTGTCCTTTACCAATCTGCTACAAGAGAAGGAAGGCAATAACGAAAGAACCAACTGACCCTTCAAATCGCTAGCTGTGTGTTTGACCTCATCCCTAACCCCTCCGGGCCGGGGTTTCTTCGTATGGGACGCCATCCCAAACTCAAATCCTAATTCACACATGGATTTTTCAATGGCATTTATCAATTCCAAAATGTCAGTTTAAAAATATCAATTCTATTTTAAAATATCAATTCTATTTCTTTTTCTGGCTCCATATTGAACAGTTTTACGACATTATATGAAACCCACTAATGGAAAACACAAAAGACCACTGCTTTGTTTAACTAAAATTCACAGGGATATTGCTGCTTCTGTGAGAGTTTTAGAGAACATTACTTCAAATGCCAAATTAAAAAATGACAAAGGGCTGGCAAAGGTACGCTAAACATATAAATAAATATTTATATTTTCTTCTTTCTGTAGGCCCTAACCAGTTGTTCACATTCTTTAATATCATTTTTTTTTTTTCAAATTGTGTCACTTTTCTCTGAGTCTCCACTGCTGCTGAGCTCCTAGGAGGCAAGGACTATCTTAGTGCACGGTATAGACCCTGTGGATAACAGGGAGGGAGCATGGATGAACGGATGGATAGATGAGCAAATAAATAAAAGATATGAAGGGCGAGACAGAAGAATTCATCTGTTTAGCAAAGTTAACTTTTGGAGAACCCTATTATATCAATATGTTTGCAAATATGTGTTGCTTTGGATGTTGCAATTTTTCATGTGGATGGAGTATTTCAATAAATAATTTAGGACTCCTTACTTTCCAAGGTACAAAGATATACTTGAATTACCTTGAGGATAAGGATGTTTGTTTTCAGAATATTAAATGGAAAACTTCCAAATATCAAAAAGAAGTTTTAATAACTTATACATTGAAATTTAGAAATACCCAAATAAATGAAGTCATAAGCGATAGTTGTTTTTATATATTTAACCAATTATTACCCCAAACCCATTATTATTGATTCTTCAGTTTTGAACAATTTCTAAGGATTCTTGAGTTTCTGTTTCCTCATCTAGAGAATGTTTATATTTTCCAGTCACTGCGAGGTTTAAACGAGAACTATTAAAAAACAAAACAAAACAACTCAGTGATTGTCTATGATAAGGGCTAAACTATAGTGTTAATTTCTTTCTCCATTCCTCTACTTAAAAACAAAAAAATTATGTTTTGCCTGTGCAACGTTATCTGAATTGAGGCTCACAACAATAAATTATGTGAACAGCTTGTGAAAATAGGAAAATGCTTCATGAATACTAGCTTGGTACTGATATCAAAATCACTCAAGGGAAAAGCTGGGTAAGGGCCAGGAACTTTGAGAAGTGATCTTCTTTTTTAAAAAAATTAAATCAAGGATATGAATTCATTTGAGTACTCAAAAATGAGGATTAAACTCAGATACATACAAACATAAAAATTAAATATAGTCTATAATGAAATATTTAAACCCAGTCATTCATGAGCTTTAATTTTAAAATAGACGGAAAATGGCCATTTATGGTCATAGGCATTTCCTTAGTGTTTGATTTCTTAATAGGAAGTTGTCTTTTATTGCTTAGCTCAGAGCAAACAATGCCATTTCCAACAGGGAGTCTTTATAAATAGCTTTATAATTGTTTCCAGTTTGTATTTTTAAAAAGCGTCCACTGCAATAATGTGAATTATTTGTGTAATTATTTCATGTCTTCGGTGTTTTTGTAAAGTGAAGAATACTTATTGAGCAATGAGCAGTGCCTGGAATAAAAATGTCAGAGCCACAAAAACCTTGTGCTTTAGAGATCATCTTTTCCAAACTTCTTTTCCAATCACCTTCTTGAAACAATTCTAGCTGAGGTGTCTGAGAATCTAGAAGCTAGAATCCACATAGCCGTTAGTGGAAACTCTGTAACTAGCACCGGGAAGCAGGACGGGGCTGAGGCAGTCTTCACTCACCGCGGATTCGCTGTCCGGATTTTAGGCTTGGTCAGAAGTCAGCCTGCGTGCGGGTCAGCGTGGCAGGGGAGCCCCGGAGCTTCGGCATGAAGGGGACCGATCCGCCCTGCAGAACGACCTCTGAGCTCCTGACCAGGCTGGATGTCCAGGCTGTCAACAGTGGGCTCGCTTACCTCCATGGACAACATCCGAGCACTCAGTAACTAAAGGAAACTACGTTTATATTCTTTCATGCGTAGGTCTTGGAATAGTTGGCTTCTCATGAGCAGGAGTATTATCTACTGGACACCAGATAAAACCCAAATCCCACACCGACTTTGTTTATCTTTAGTAAGAAAGGGTTGTATGGAGCAGAATCCTCATAGCCGAAGAGCTTCTTTCAATGAAGTGCTGTGACTTGCTTTGAAGGCTGGTCAGGTCTGATTCACCCGTGGGTATTTTCATTGGGAAAAAAGGGGTTTTGTTTGTGAAATGGAGTTAAATTGTCCTGTTGAATATTCCCACTGATCAACTTAGATCACCTTCTTCCTGTTGTTGGTGAACAGAGATCTTACCATCCTGACACTAACTGACCCAAAGCATTTATTTACAGGTGACAATAAAATGAACTTTTTAAAAGTCTCAGTTGTCTTCATTATCTTTCATGGAATTGGAAGTTTATACTCATAACTATTTTAGAATATTTAAGGAGTTACCTGGGTGACTCAGTCGGTTAAGCGTCCGACTCTTGGTTTTGGCTCAGGTCATAGTCTCAGGTGGTGAGACTGAGCCCCTCGTCAGGCTCCACGCCCCGTGGGGAGTCTGCTGGAGGGTTTGCTCTCTCCCTCTGTCCCTCCCCGCCTATAAATAAGTAAGTAAAATAAATAAGTAAACCTTTAAAAACATAAAATATTTAAATGATTCAAATTTTGTTTTTCTTATTGTAAAACTAATGCAAGTAAGTGTAAAAAAATTGAACACGTGAAAAAAGCATTAAAAAGTTATTAGTCTCTAAATAGTGATATCGGAGACTAATATTTTGGTGTTTACTTATGGCCTTCCACATATTCCTATCACGTTTTCCCAAAATTAATAACTTAGAGCACACTGTTTAAATTTGTGTTTGAGAATGTAATACCATACCTTAAATATCTTCTATGCTAATTAAAAACTCAACTACAGTATTTAAATGGTTTATAGACAGAATTTTAGTGTTTTAAAGTAAACACCTCTCTGACAAATATCCACGTCGCTAAATGTTTGAAGACAAATTCACGTTGATTTTCCTCAGAATAAATTCCAAGAAATGGATTTTCTGGGTCAAAAAGCATATACTCCTAAGGAGCTTTTGACTTCCACAGCCAAATTGCCCTCCAGGAATGCTTTATAACACGAATTCCCTTTAAATCAAACCACATGGAGCGTATCACTTTTAGGTGGCTCTGAGGATGGTGTGTAATTAAAAAATGGGAAGTTTCCACTGCTGGGAAGTGGGAAAAAGGCTGGAAGCCAACCACAGTCACAGACCCAGGCCTGGAAAAGTTCCCTTCAGTGGTAAGCCAGGAGTCACTCGTGCAGTCTGCAACAGACTCTCCCGTGCTGATGGGCTGGGCTGTCCGGGCACCAGACTCCGGGTGAGCCTGTGTTTTGCCTTTTCAAGCCTCCCGCTCTCACAGCCCCCTCCCCCATGCTCGCACTTGCTCCTCTCCAGATCTTCTTTCCTTCCTGAACAGCCCCGGTGACACATGCCTGGGTGAAGCTCATGTCACTGCAAGTTGACCCATCACCATGGGACAGCACCATGCTCTCACTGCTGTGCCGGCAGCTGACCCCGGATAGGAATCCCGACATCATCTTGTATTTTGAAAGAACTGTTTTTTAGATCACCTGACACACATTTTCCCTACCATTAGCAGAACGTAATAGGAGCAATTTCTGTTTTCCATTTAACTGTAAACTTCTTGTCACAAATCCTCAGTTTTAGACAGTGATGTCATAAACACGGTAGCCTATTATTTAAGCCTCCTGTAATTCCCGAAGTGTGCTCCCTGCATCTTCAACCGCGGACTCGCCTATGCACCTGGCGGGACTGTGAATTCTCAGGCCCCCTCCTGCTCCCACGAATCAGAAATTCTGGGCATGGGGCTCACGGCTCTGTCCAAACAAGCTACTTCTGACACAGGCTGACGTTGCTAAGATAATACTCTGACCTGGGAGCCTTCCTTAGGTCCGGATGACTTTGCAAGAATGTCACTGAAGAGCAGGGAAGACTTCTTCCCCATCTCTGAGCAGTTGGGAATGAGTTGGTACCCAAAGCCTCAGAGGAAACGAAAATATGTGTGGGATCAAACTCCTCTCCTTGGAAAATAATAGGAAAATTACTACTTCTAAAATTACTGGCAAGTCATGTTTCTTGGGAACATTTTGAAGTTGTGTTCCCCATTTAGCTAAGCACAGCTGAAAGGATGTTTTCTGTGACTTCTCTGCTTGTTCCCCAGGGGCTGGATGTATCCCCACCAGATTTCTGGCTGCTCTGAGTAACAGCCCTGACGTCATCACTCACTCGGGACAACATACACTATACCCATTAGTGTTTCCCCATGTTGCACAGTTAAGTCAGTGGAATGAGTTTTTGATATGTGAGGGTATCTTTGCTCGGGTTAAAAAACAAGGTTAACTCTCTTGGAAAAGTGAAGTCACTGCTAACATTTATAAGGTGCTACATAGCTTCTGGATCCCAAGGATAAAGAAATCAATGTACGTGAGACAGAATGTTCGCGGGCGGATGCTGCTGTCACTCTTGAGCCAGGTAAAGGATCCCAGGAAAAGTCAGCTCCCCAGCGAGAACAGGACCTTTTTTTATCAGCTAACTTCCCAACTAGGACTTTTCTAAGGACGACCACAGAGAGAAACATGGGGAGGCACAGGCTTCCAGCACCAGACAGAGGAAGGCAGGAGAAGTGGGCGGTCCAAGGTGCACCTTGCCTCTTGAACTTCACCAGGTCTCAGGCTGTTCCGACAGCTGTGCTGGGTGTGGTGAGAACTATGCTTCCTACACTTGGGGACGGAGGACGGGGATGGGGCTGGTGGGCTGTTGGGGTTGCTAGAGGGACAGAGAATGGGAGAAAGGGAAGAAACATGAGAGGTGCGGAAAGGATGTTTCGCGGCTCATGCCTTCCCATGACGCTTTGTTTCCCTGTTGTTCATAAATGAGGTGAACAACTAGGTGAATGAAATAAAACAGAGTACACAATGATTCTGTTCCATTCATCACACTGTCATTTTGCTTTTCTCATGAGTGAGCATAGTGTCTCCTCATAAATGTGGGTAATATCATCACGCTGAATTTGCCCATGATGTATGTGCAAACGTGTGAGCCTGAAATCGGTCTGACCCTAGTCAAGAGTGAATTAAACTGTACAAAAGACATTAGAGCTTTCTGTTACCGAGAGTCTGTTAGATTTACACGAGATGTGCGTACAGAAAGGAAGCACGGACAGGGTGGAGAGGTACACAAGACCCCTGCGTGTTTGCCCATCATTGAAAACAAATGACTAGATAAGAAATTGGTGTCAACTCTTTAAAAAAAAGCAGTCCTATAAAATAAACTTTTGGAAAAGAACTCAAAATATAAAAAACAGTTTGGACGATGTCTTGCACTTACTTTATCATAGTCAAGCATGGATTCCATGATAAGGGCTGACTTTTGTCATTATAGTGTGAAGTCACGTATGCAACAAAAATTGAGCAAGTATGGACATACGAAGAAAAAGTGAATTTAAAATGAAGAGTCCATTACAATACTTAGTTGTTTTACAGAAAAAAGAGAAAGCTTTACTGTTTCCTAAATTACGATTCTCAAACGTGGAGTCAGTTTCACCGGCCAGGGAAGGACTGGCCCAGTGATATCAGCTACTACCCTGCGGACAGTGTTCAGAGAGAGGCAGGTCCCTGTAAGAGCCCTTCGCGCGTGGGCAACACCGAATTTCATTTTAAGCATAATCTACATTGTGGAAAATGGTTGGGATGCTCTCCTAGAGATCATATGATGACAAGGATACATCAAGCATTACACTTAAAAGGATAGAAAACCACATTCAAAAATAACATTAAGAGAAAATCGGATTTCTAAGAGCACATTGATGATGACATTCAAAATAGATCTTGATACAGTGATACTGGGACCTACCAGGTGGGATCAAATTAGAAATTTCTCATTGGTTTATTAAAGAGTCTCAATTTGCTGAAGAACGGCTCACTCGTATTTTTTCATGTGAAAATATGAGGATAGAGCTTGATCCTTCCCATTATTCGTTCTGAGCAACTATCTATGACAGTTACTAAAAACAACAACTCCAGGATTGGCTTGGGCAATCATCTACTGGGATTTTGCTGACTTGGAGTAAAGGGAAAGAAAACCAGTATTTGTTGACCAAAAGAGCTTCCCCCTGAGGTTTTTACAACATTTAGGTCTTAGAGCAGCATTCTGTCCATGTGTATTTGTGGTGCGGGAAGTTGCCTCACAGGATGCGTTACAATTGTGAGACTGTCTACAGAAGGATGGGCATTGTGATTTCCCTGGAGAGATGAGCACTAAGGTTAGCATTTTGTTCTCAGTGATTTCAATATGTAACCCTTTCTATTAAGTAATTAATAATTTGGGAATATACAGACTCAAAAGCATCCTTGGAGGATAACTACCTTTTGGAGTTGTCATGAGGGGAAAAGTCAGAATGCGTGTTATATGTCTAGAATACTGTGTGGTACACAGTGGGGCTCTAAACATGCTTCTCACACCTGTCTTTCCTTTGCCCTGGGGACAGAGACCCCTCCTTCCTTTTCCCTGGCAGTGGGCACCATTCTTTCTCTGACTGTTTGAGACAGCTTGGACGTTCTGTGAACACTTGTTTATGGATTATTGAAAATAGTTTTTAAGGGTTTATCTCTTTATTTGAGAGAGAGGGAGAGAGAGAGAGAGTGGCGGGAGGGGCAGAGGGAGAGAATCCCCAGCAGGCTCCTGCTGAGCGCGGAGCCCGACTCCAGGTTTGATCTCACCACCCTGAGGTCATGACCTGAGCCCAAACCAAGAGTTGGACGCTCTACTGATTGTGCCACCCAGGCGCAACCTTGAAAATATTTTTTAAAAAGTTTTTCATTAGAAAGTGGTTCAATAGGAATTGGAAGAGCCTAAAGTCATGCAGGGCCTAAAGTCAGATGATTGCAAATGTAGTTTTTACAACCTAGGTAGTTTAGATATTTGCATAACTATTTAGCATCTGAAGCTTTGGCCATGAGCTGATGGGATTTATGCCTCTGTGTTAGTCCCTTTGTGGTTTGTGGGAATAAACGCCTCCCCCAACTCCCTCATCTTTCGTATATTCTCATGATCTCTTCATACTTTTTTACTGAGAAACTCAGTCAGTGCACATACCCTAAAGGCACACACACATAACCAAATATATTTATGAGGTATATATGTATCCTGGACACATACAAAGTATATTTATACTAAATATATGGCTAATATGGCTGAATGAGCCAAACAGACCCCATTAGTAAACTATCTAATCTGTCTCTGTGTCCACAGCTGTACCTGTCTGTCTGCCTCCAGTAGCTGTGTGTTGACAAGGTGCTAGAAGCCTGCTAGGTTTGTAAGGTGAATAAAATGCAATTTCTGCTATCGCGCGATAGTGTTTTACTTGGTGAAGTAGATGAAGAGCGATGTATTGTGGCGTTTCTAGCTGACAAAGCACAACTCCAGCACAGAGAAGGAAGAGTAGCGGGGAGAGCAGGTCCGTGCGCGGACGGGCCGGGACAGGCGACCGTGCACTTGTGTAAGGACCCGGGGTCCAGGGAGAGGCCTGCCCAGCGGCCGGCAGCCCGGGCGCGCTCTCGGGGTGGATCATGACCTGAGCCAAAGGCAGATGCTTAACCGACTGAGCCACCCAGGTGCCCCTTGTTTTCTACCTAGTCTCTGACATTTGCTCATTCTATGTGTAGAATGTATTTGGAGTAATAGGGATAGCACAGCATCTGGACACAGCTCGGATCAATAACTAGCAGCCAGGAAAGGCAGGATTGTGGTCAGGAGTCGGAGTCTGCACACAGACCGCCTGCATTCACATCCTGGCTGTGTCACTTTTCAGCTGTGTGACTTTGGGAAAATTCTGCAGCCTCTCTGTTTCTTTATCTCATCCTCTGTAAGATAGAGAGCACAGCTGCACCTCCTTCCTAAAATCGTTAGGGGTCAATGATGCAGCATGCTTGAAGAGCTCAGTACAGTGCCTGGTGAGTATAAGTTCTCAATGATCATTGTCTATTCATAAAAAATCTTACTTTATTATCCAATTTTGTCATAAAATGACCTGAAACCAGCTTTAACTTTGTATTTGTCATTCAATGACCCCAAGCCTTCCCAACCTTTTTTTTTAATTTTAATTTTTTTCTTTGAGTAGCTGTAATTAATCTTTTAAAAAAGGATTTAAAGAACGTAAACCCATTTTCTACCAGTGGTCTCTAATTCACTTGCTTCTACTACTTACTTCCATGAAGAAGCCAGATCGACTCTCATTGTTGGAAGTTTCAAAACCACTCAGTGCAAGGAGCCCCAGGACTGTGGCCACCAGAAGCCCGAGACTCACGTCCTGGCTCCTCCAGCAACTCACCACATGACTTTGCTCAAAACCTACGCCTCTGAACTTTAGTTTCTAGAGTTGGAAAATGAAAATATCTGCTTTATGGTGTGGATTTGAAAACATCCAATATGATGAATGGCAAAGAGTTGTGAAGTACAAATTTACGAGGCACTGTACAGATGTGAAATGTAGCCAGACTGCTTAATTTACACTCCTCTTTAGTGTCTCAATGATCTGAATTTTGGTTATTGTCACAAAATGAGTGTCTGTGCTCTCTGGCTCATTCACCTGTGCCCCTGGAGCACCTTGTCCTCACTCCATCCTGGCTGTTGTTTTCAAGTCTATGATTGCCCCCACTTTATTCCACTGGTTTTGGGGTCTATAATCTCAACATTTCAAAACTTTTCAAGTAAATGATTTTACCTTCTATGTGAACGGCACATTGCAAGAAAAATCAAAACAAATACTAACTATCCTTAGAGACATGTGTAACAACAACAAAACAACAAAAAGTATAGCTAATAGCACCAAGGGTCACCTCTTTAAGCAAAACAACAGCGTGTCTCTTCTTGGTTCCAGTATAATATTTTAAACGTGGAAGAAAAATTGACATGAGGAACAAGACAGGCTAGATGTTGACACAAGGACATTTTTGATGAGCACTGAGCTGTGGGAGCACCATGTTGGCTGACGAGTCTCCACCTGTGTCAGAGCCTGCTGCGATTGCACGGGTGCTGAGGACAGGCTCAGGGTTGGCTCAGATCTGGGTTGTGCACCACTGCCACTGTTTGTGCTATGCATGATCAGCTGAAAGCACATGAGATCCACTCGACACATGTAATTTAGCCAGGAGGAAGATGATTCTAGAAGCAAACAGGGACTACGATGTGGCTCCAATGTGTTTTCAGTCAGCCGAAGTGGGAAGCTAATACCTTTGACTCAATGTAGACTCTTTTCTTCATTGCGGAGAGAGTTGGGGGTGAGTGAGTGAAGGTCCTCTTCCAACTTAGTGTCCCTAAGTTGCCTGCATGGGAATTTATGCAGATGTATTTCACAGTCAATCTTTTTTTGATGCAAGAAGAATGTCATGAACTTTAAATGGGTCATAGTTTTCTTTTTTTCTCCCCCTTAGCCTGTGACTTACTAAAATAGTAGGATGTTTTGCAAAGATCATTAAATAGATTTTTTTTTTTGGTTTTAGTCACGTATTTCTAATGTTCTGTTTGCAGAAAATCTTACTTGCTCTTTCCCCAGCTGGAAGTGATATCTCCCATAGGCTTTTATTTTTGGGGCTCTTCTATGACATGTTTCACTTCCTGTTTTAGCTCATAGACACCTAAATGTGTTTTATTTTTCCTATTAGAATGTAAAACAACCTTGAGAAAAGGTGCTTCTGTTATTTGCAGTATTTTGAATAGGTACTCAAAAATAAAAAGTATAAATAAATCAATAAAAACATACTTTGAATAACAATAGCAAAAAAACAAAAAACAAAAAACAAACCCCTATAGTCCCTAAAAGTGGACAGAGATCCAGTGGAAAATGTTTCTGACTTGAGTAAAAATCCCAGCTCTGCTGTTTTCTGGCTTCTAAAGAGCCTATGAGTTCATGTGCCTTTAGGCAACATGTTCCTTCTAAATTTTTCCATCTGTAAAATCAAAACAGGTCTTCCTCGAAGAACTGATGAGAAGCTCAAAGTTAGGAAACACATGTGAAGGTGTTTTGTGAGCTCCAAGGTGCTACAAAAATCCACATGGGAAGGGGAATGAGGAGCTTTTGTAAATTCTCACATTTACCTTAGATTGTAGTCATCAGAGCTGTACATTAAGTACATGGAAGAACGTTTGCTGAACTGCATGACTGTCAATGTCAATGATCCAAACAGGTTCCCTTGGACAGTCGAGGGCAGAGGGCTCTGAGTGCGCATGGGAGGAGGAAACTGACTGCTCGCTCTGTGACTCTGATGGCTATAGGATTTGTGCTCAGATCCTGATGTCACAGGGCTTTGAGACCATCCCATAAGTCAGCTGTTGTTGGAAAGGGCTCTGTAGGACTTTACCTAGAGGGATCGGCAGAGGACTCTTTCTTCCATTGCTCAATAGAAGTAGCCCTCAGAAATTACCTTTGAACTACCCAGCAGCTCGAAATCTAAGAGCTGACCAGAGGCAAGAAATCCCTAAAACTTAGAGTGGTTAAGGTAAGCAGATGCTGAAGGCAATTTTCATTAGTGGTTGCTGCCAAATGGAGTGACAGCAGTTGCTCAGATCTATTCCTTTATTTAACGTATTCAAAACAATGTCTTGAATGTGTCCTTGGTGACAGCCACTATTTTGACCCAGGGATTCGGGTGAAGGCAAGAAGGATGGCAATCCCTGCTGTCATGGATGAAGGTCCTAGATGTCATAGATGAAGAGTTGCTCTCGGAAGGCATAGTCAGCAGCATTGACCTCAGTGGTCACTCCCTGGAGGGGGCAGCTCCACCCCAGCTTCCACCAATGGCTCGCGCTGACAGAGTACCCATGCAGGGAAACCAGATGTCCCCCCTCCCATCCGATAGGAAATAGCCTAACATTCAGGGGACGAAGGATGGTCATTGAGCTTTAAAAATAAACTTCTATTTCCCAAAAGGAAAGTTATGGCTGGAGTCCCATGTCAATTGACACTAATTTCCCACATCTGTGCGCAGCCCTACCCTAGGCAGCACTTCCAGCTCCCACTGCGGCCGACTTTTCGTCAAGGGAAGACAGGCTAGAATTAAGCATTCCTGGAAAACCTGTGTATAAAGATCCTTGTGCTTTAATAAGAAGTCTAAAATAGTCTCTAAAAAGTTGGGTGACTCATTAACAACATTCTCTTCCCACGGCCTCCTGACCTATCAATTTGACCCACAGCGGCCTCCCCGTACTTTTAGACATCAGCATTTAGTATTTATTATGGTCCCTTGAAATGACACCAAAAGATCAAAGAGAGCATGGAAATATTTACAGGATGGGAATGCATTCTATAGACTCTTGAGTATCACTCCAAGAGGTTGAATGTGTTTGGGAAAAATAAGAGAATTGAAGTTAATTACATAAAAAATAAAAGAGTTTTCTTTTAAAATTTTGTCATTCGGAACGGTTTGCTTATCTTTATGGTTTTATTGATTATAGCTTCAGATGAAGAGCATGGACTTTGAGGTCAGCCTGCTTGGGTTTCATCATCAATTTTGGTACTGGCCTTATAGGTTGGTCCATTAAGAAAATCAAGTAGAATAATGCATGTAAAGCATTTAGTAGAGTGTCGTGCCTACATCCTAATAATCATATATAAATGCGCATTCATGGTGATATTCTTACTCCAGTCATTTACATCTAAGTATATATTTGTTAATTCTCTACCCAATACCTCAGATATCATGCAAGGTTATACCGCCTTGCCCAGGAAACAATATTCTGCCAGTGATTGGCTGGTAAGGGGGGGTTTAAAGGCTTTTGGCCTCATTTTGGACAGTTCTGAAAAGCCCTTCCAGCTTCAGAACGACCTGTTGGATTAAGGTCTCATTTGTGGCTTCATTGTCAATGGGCCACCATGAACCCAACCGAGCAGGATGCCTACAGCTATCACTTAGCTGGCTGTAGTGTCTCTCTTTTTTTTTAATTTTTAAATTATTTGCCCCCCAGGGGTACAAGTCTGTGAATCAATAGGCTTATACCTTTCACAGCACTCACCATAGCACAAACCCTCCCCAATGTCCATCACCCATCCACCCTATCCCTACCCTCCCACCCCCCAGTAGTGTCTTTGCTAGAGAAGATTAACACTGTGCTGCCGCCGCATGGGGTGTGAGCTATGGTAAATATGGTAAATGCATTCTTTTGCTTACTCATCAAGAAGGAAGATTGGAAACAGATAAGGGAGGGTTAACAGTATACAGATCTTACCCAAGGTTACATTAATTCTCCTATTTGTCATAGTTTAGTCCAAAGGGAACTGGCTTGTTGGGAAATTCTGCAGAACACCATTGTTCCCCTACATTAATGATGTCATGTCGATGGGATCTGATGAGCAAGAACTGGCAAGTATTCTGAATGCGTTGGTAAAACATTTGTGCTCCAGAAGGCAGGAAAAAACAGACATGTTTTCCTAGAAGAATTCAGGGACCTGACACATTAGTAAAGGGTTAGGGATCTAGTGGTCTGGGGTATACCTTTCCATGCCTTCCAGAATGTGGGATGGCTACTGGCCTTGTGCTGCCTGCCCCTAAGTAAGGAGCGTAAAGCTTGGTAGGGCTCATTGGGTCTCCATGTGGGGCTATCTTAATGCTCATTTTATTTAGTGAAATGAAAGCCTTCTCACCATGAGAGGGACTCAGATTAAGATCAAGGACACCGTAGCCGGTCTAGTTTGCACAGCGAGCAGCCCTGACGCCTGGGCTCTACCACCCAGCAGATCCCATAGTTCCGGAGGTATCTGCGGTAAAGAAAGATGCTGTGTGGAGTTTCTGGAAGACCAAACAGAGAAACCCAGTATGGCCCCATAAAGTTTGGAGTAAGGATACACCTTGTATGGTTCGCAACCACTAGAGACCATTCAAACAGCTGTAAGAGAAAGCCAGCATCACTGTGGGGCCCTGGTGACCACGCCCCCCGAGCTGCCCATTGTGGTTTGGGTGCTGCCAGATACGGCCAGTCATCCGGTCAGGTGACTGAGAAGCTCTCCCATGATGGGGGTGCACATCTCGGGGCTCGTGCGGAAGGCACCAGTGAGGCTGCCACGAATTAGTGGCTCAGACACTCATCTGCTACCACTATTGATGATTCCTATCAGCCTACATTTACCGACGAAGGGCTGGGGAGGCTGCCCTGGGACCAGATGATGAAGGAAGAGGAGGATCAACGTGATCACAGAGAGGTCAGCTGAAAGCAGACCGCGGACTCCCCAGAGCCCCGTTGAGGGCGTGTGTGCTGCAGAGCCGTGTGTGGAGGGAGTGGTGCGCCAGGCATGTATGGGTTTGGGCCGCGGTGACCAGCTTGCCCGCGCCTGAAAGGAAGACAACTGGAAAACGAAGGGCCAGGAATACGTGAGAAGAGACCGGACCACGGACCTGTGGGGACTGGGTGCACAGTGTGGGCATCAGTGCCCTGGGAGGGAACGGCCGCCATTAAGTGTCCGCCTCGGGAAGGGGCGCCGCCTGCGAGGCCCGCGGAGCCCCCAAGGCTTTGGGGCGCGTCTCTGTCACCCGCCCCTGCGACACCTGTGCTGTGAGCTAGTCCCGGGCGCCCCAGCCCTGCCCCCAGCCTGCTCTGCCCCGGCGACCCCAACCAGAGACCGACCGGCGTAAGGACCCGAGAGGCACGGCCTCCCTCCATCAGCGCGGTCGGCTTCCAGGGCCGCCCCGGGACCGGACCGAGCCAGCCTCCCGCCGGCCGCATCCCTGCCTCGCTGTTTCCTCCACCTCATCTCGCTTCCCCACGTCCCTTCTGTCGAGAACAGTCCGTCAGTAAATTGTTTAACGAGGAGCCCGGAGGGGGCTGCTTACAGGGACTCTGCCTCCGCCGGGGTCTGGAGCCGGGCCGCAGGGTCTGGAGTCGGGCCGCGGGGTCTGGAGCCGGGCCGCGGGATCTGGAGCCGGGCGGGCGTGCGCCTGAGGTCCCCGCCAGCTGCGGAGCGAGAGCGGCAGTGCATGGGGCGCAGCGAGTGGGGGCCACACGAGACGGCGACGAGGACAGAAACCAACCGCCCCGCGAGCCGAGGAAGAGTGTTGCAAGAATGAAAAGGCAGTGAGTGTCGAGTGCGAAGAAAGTTTGGCAGGTGCTGTTGGTGCTCTCACCTGAGTCCCTAGGTTCTCCCTGCATTGCAGGTGTGCCTGGGGGCAGTGCGAGGGGTCTGGCCGGTCCCCCACCGTCTGACCCCCGGGGGCCAGGGCCCTGATCCTTTGCTGCAGGTGGAGCCGACTCTGCAGCACCTGCTCCAAAGCCTCCCGAGGAGTCAGGTGGCGGCTCGTGGTCACCGGAAGCCACACCCTCGCCGGTCCCTCCTCTTCCTCACCTGGCAACCCACTCCCTTACAGACCCCTCCTGAGAGGCTGCGCTCTGTAGAAACAGCCTGGGGGTGGGGTTCTGGGGATTCATTAAAGGATCATTAAGACAAGTCAAGAAAATCAAGTACCAAAACGTGTTTTTAGGCTATGCAAACGAGGGTATAACTAGTAAAATGGTCAGAGAAAAAGTCAGAGTAGAGTGGACAAGAAATGAATGGAAGGGGAGTCACAGAAGCCCATCGCTTCAGATGAGAGCACCAAGCACTTTGCTAGGAAACCAAGCAGAACCATAAGGGTGATGGATTCGGGAACAGGGTAAGGAGGGGTATGTGTTCACGTGCACACATGCCTGTACATGCATATGCACACACACGTTCAAAGATGCAAAGTCTTGGGTGTTCTGTGTTTAGAGAAAATAGCCAACAAGAAGTGAAAGGTGGACAATCCAGGAAAAGAGGTGGAGCCAGGGTCACTGGACACTCATGAGAGTTTCATAAAAATTTATGTGATTAAAAACCAAACTCAGAGGTGCCCCTGGGTGATTCAGTTTGTTAAATGTCTGACTTCGGCTCAGGTCATGATCCCAGGGTCCTGGGATTGAGCCCCACATTGGGCTACCTGCTTAGCAGGGAGCCTGCTTCTCCTTCTCCCTCTGCTTCTCCCCCTGGTCGTGCTCTCTCAAATAAATAAATAAATAACTAAATAAAAATTAAAAAAAACCCAAAATCACAACTCAGAATAAAGGATGAGTGTCCACACATTTCATTTTTGTATTTAATACAAGTGTGTGCAGTATAGAGCCTCACATACTCAGATGCATCCAAACCACCTGAATAGATAATAATGATAATTTTCTGTAAAATGGATGGGCAGGACCTTAAAAATAATAGGTTGCTGATTACCTGACTCACATGTAAATTTTATTTCCTGTCACTAGGTGTCAGATGTGATAACTATACAGTAAGTGATGTGTGCTATTTCAGGTGTTTGCCAATAATTTAAAAGCAGATAGATTTAGGCAAGAAAAATCTGGATATGGAAAAAAAAGACTAAGAGAAGTTTGATGTTTTAAATTCAGTTAATATAAACTCACAAGTAGGCTCCATGCGGGAAGGGCTTCAAAAAGATTAGACAATGTTTCCTGTGTCCACGATATTATAATTATTCTTACTTGATGTCCTTATCTTAAGTCTAAAAGTTATTCATAGCAGAGTAGACTTATCACATGAATGTTTCCCTCTCATTTTTCCATCTACAATTGCCAACTGGTCATCATGGTCATTCACCTTATTTTCCATCCTCTCCTTGTTATTTTTCAAAGAGTGCTTGTGGGTCAGCCGACTCTGACGCTGCCAGGCCCTCGGGGGTTAGTCATTGCAAAGGCCACATGCCATCTTGCAAGACTATCTTTTCTCTGTCCGGCATGACTTTCTTCCATGCTTTCTTGCTCTCATCTCAATACCAAGGTTAGTCAGTGTGGCCCAGATCAGAGATGACCTTCCTATGATAGTCAGGTCTGGCAATTGTACTCCTTACTCTTTGCAATAAAAATAATAAGTAGTGATTGTGAACCTTTGTAAAGATAATGCTTCTGTTAAAGGTTCAGCCCTAAATCTTTGATTGCTCAATGTTTTTACTCACTGTGTTATTAGAGCAGAGCTAATGCTCTGTCACTAACTGTCACTGTGGTCCCTTTCTAAGTCCCTTGGTTTCCAGAAGTCATCATGAGTTATCTTCAGAAAATTGTACAGACAAAAACCTTCCATGTGTAAAAAAACTCATGGGAGGTGACACACAAATGCAGGATGTGACTACAATGTCAGGAATTCTAGGTTTTCAGCTTGCCAAAAAGCCAGGCACATCTTCAGTTACTCCAAACATTGGTGAGCATGTATTTTAAAACTCCAGGTTAACTAATCTAGGTAGATATGGTCACTGAATAGCCAAGCAAAAGATGTAATAATTCTGCGAAACCTGCCTGTCTTTTGTACTCCTACATTAGCCCTATCCTTTCCTCTTCCTCTTTTCCTTATCAATCGTATTGAGAGTGACAATATCAAAGTAGAAAAATTAAACTCAGCTTGTGAGAAAGCCAGGATAGCAATACTTCTATCTGTTGAATTAGACTTTAAAACAAAGACTGTAACAAGAGACAAAGAAGGACATTATATAGTAATAAAGGGGACAATCCAACAGGGAGATCTAACAATTGTAAATATTTATGCACCTAATATGGGAGCACCCAAATACACAAAACAGATAATAACAAACATAAGGGAAATAACTGATAGCAGTACAATAATAGTAGGAGACTTTAACACCCAGCTTAATCAATGGACAGGTCATGCAAACAGAAAATAAATAAAGAAACAATGGCTTTGGGGGCCTGGGTTGCTCAGTGGGTAAAAGCTTCTGCCTTTGGCTCAGGTCATGATCTCAGGGTCCTGGGATGGAGTCCCACA
Source organism: Ailurus styani (assembly GCA_002007465.1). NCBI lineage: Eukaryota > Metazoa > Chordata > Mammalia > Carnivora > Ailuridae > Ailurus > Ailurus styani. Next base: position 290,837 of record LNAC01000608.1, on the reverse strand, counting down.
TCAGGCTCTCTGCTTAGCAGGGAGCCTGCTTCCTCCTCTGGCTCTGCCTGCCTCTCTGTCTACTTGTGATCTCTCTCTCTCTCTGTCAAATAAATAAATAAATAATCTTAAAAAAAAAAAAAAGAAACAATGGCTTTGAGTGACACACTGGACCAGATAGATTTAACACACATGGTCAAAACATTCTATCATAATATAGAAGAATACATATTCTTTTCAAGTGCACAAGGAACATTCTCCAGAAAAGATCACAAAATAAATCTCAACAAATTAAAAAATACCAAAGGCATACCATACATATTTTCTGACCACAATTCAATAAAACTAGAAATCAACCACAACAAAAAATCTGGAAAGAGCACAAATACATGGAGGTTAAACAACATGCTACTAAACAATGAATTGGTCAACCAGGAAATCAAAGAAGAAATTAAAAATTACATGGAAATAAATGAAAATCAAAACAAAATGGTCCAAAATCTTCATGATGAAACAAAAGTAGTTCTAAGAGGGAAGTTTATAGCAATACAGGCCTACCTCAGGAAGCAAGAAAAATCTCAAATAAACAAACTAACTTTACACCTAAAGGAGGTAGAAAAAGAATAACAAACAAAACCTAAAACCAGAAGAAGAAAAGAGATAATAAAGGTTAGAGAAGAAATAAATAATATAGAAGCTAAAAACAAACAAACAAAAAAACCAGTAGAACAGATCAATGAAACCAGGAACTGGTTCTTTAAAAAGATCAACAAATTGACAAACCTCTAGCTGGACTCAGCACAGAAAAAGAGAGAAGACCCAAAATAAACAAAATCACAAGCGACAGAGGAGAAACAACAACCAAACCACAGAAATACAAACAACTTTAAGGGAATATTATAAACCCTAGAAGAAATGGATAAATTCCTAAAAACACATAACCTACCGAAATCAGGAAGAAATAGAAAACTTGAACAGACTGATGACCAGTAAAGAACTTGGGTCAGTAATCAGAAAACTCCCAATAAGCAAAAGCCCAGGGCCCCCCAGACAGCTTCACAGGTGACCAAACATTAAGAGTTAATACCTATTCTTCTTGAATTATTCCAAAAAATAGAAGAGGATGGAAGACTTCCAAATTCATTCTATGAAACCAGCATTACCCTAATACCAAAACCAGATAAAGACCTCACTAAAAAAAGAACTATAGGTCAATATCCCTGATGAACATGGACGCAAAAATCATCAACAAAATACTAGCAAACTGAATCCAACAATACATTTTAAAAATAATTCACTAAGATGAAGTGGGATTTATTCCTGGGATGCAAGAGTGGTTCAATCTCTGCAAATTAATAAACATGATACATCACATCAATAAGAGAAAGGATAAAAACCATATGATGATCTCAGTAGATGCAGAGAAAGCATTTGACAAAGTATAACATGCATTCATAATAAAAACTCTCAACAAAGATTCGGAAGGAAAAAAAAAACTCAACATAATAAAGGCCTTATGTAAAAAACCCACAGCTAATATCAGACTTGATGATGAAAAACTGAGGGCTTTCCCCTAAGGTCATGAACAAAACAAGGATGTCCACTCTCACCCCTTATTTCAACACAGTCCTAGAAGTCGTAGCCAGAGCAATCAGACAACAAAAGAAATAGAAGGCATCCAAGTTGGTGAGGAAGAAGCTAATTTTTGCTGTTTGCAGAAGACATATACTATATATAGAAAACACTAAAGACTCCACCAAAAATATCTACTAGAACTGATAAATGAATTCAGTAAAGTCACAGATACAAAATCAATGCACAGAAATCTGTTACATTTCTTTTTTTTAAATCTGTTACATTTCTATACACTAATAATGAAGCAACAAAAAGAGAAATGAAGAAAATAATCCCATTTGTAATTGCACTAAAATAATTTTTCTAGGAATAAACAGCTAAAGAAATGAAAAACGTATACTCTGAAACTATAAAACACTAATGAAAGAAACTGAAGATGACATAAAGAATCCATGCTCATGGATCGTTAGAATAAACACTATTAATATGTCTATAGTACCCAAAGCAATCTACACATTTAATGCAATCCCTATCAAAATACCAACAACATCTTTCACAGAAACTTGAACAAATAATCCCAAAATTTGTATGGAACCACAAAAGACCCTGAATAGCCAAAGCAACTTTGAAAAAGAAATGCAAAGCAGCAGGCATCACAGTTTTGGACATCAAGTTCTATTACAATTTTGTAGTCATCAAAAAGGTATGGTACTGGCACAAAAACAGACACACAGAACAAAAGAACAGAACAGATAACCCAAAATAAACTACAACTATGTGGTCAGTTAATTTTTGACAAAACAGGAAAGAATATCCAATGGGAAAAAGACAATTTCTTCAACAAATGGTGTTGGGAACACTGGACAGCTACAAGCAAAACAATGAAATGGGACCACCTTCTTACAGCATACAGAAAAATAAACTCAAAATGGATTAAAGACCTAAATGTGAGACATAAAACCATAAAATCCTAGAAGGGACACAGGCAATAAACTCTCTGACAATGGCCATAAAACAACTTTCTTTTTTTAATATAAGATTTTATTTATTTATTGAACAGAGAGAGAGAGAGAGCACTAGTGGTGGGGATGGGGGCAGGGGTAGAGGGAGAGGGATAAGCAGGCTCCCCATGGAGCAGGGATCCTGATGCAGGGCTTGATCCCAGGACCCTGAGATCCTGACCTAAGCTGAAGGCAGATGCTTAACCGATTGAGCCACCCAGGCACCCCTAGAAACATCTTTCTAGGTCTGTCTCCTGAGGCAAGGGAAATAAAAGGAAAATTAATCTATTGAAACTACATCAAAATAAAAAGCTTTTGCACAATGAAGGAAACAATCAACAAAACAAAAGGCAACCTATAGAATGGGAGAAGATACTCACAAATGACATATCCTATGAAGGGTTAGTATCCAAAATATATAAAGATTTTATATAACTCAATAGCCAAAACCTGAATAATCCAAATAAAAAGTGGGTAAAAGCTTGAATAGACACTTTCTCAAAGAAGCCATAGAAATGGCCAATGGGCACATGAAAAGATGTTCAACATCACTCATCATCAGGGAAATACTAATCAAAACCACCCCACACATGTCAGAATGGTTACAATTAACAAGTCAGCAAAGAGATGTTGGTGAAGATGCCAATAAAAGGGAAACTTTTATGCTATTGGTGGAAATTCAGGCTGGTGCAGCCACTCTGGAAAACAGTATGGAGATTCCTCAAAAAGTTAAGAATAGAACTATCCAATGATCCAGCAATTGCACTTGTAGGCATTTACCCAAAGGGTACAAAAATACAGATTCGAAGGGGCACATGAACCAAAATGTTTATAGCAGCATTACCAACAATAGCCAAACTATGGAAAGAGACCAATGTCCACTGACTGACGAATCAATAAAGAAGATGCGATATATACATACAATGGAATATTACTCAGCCACCAAAAAGAATGAAATTGTACCATTTGCAATGACGTGGATGGAGCCAGAGTGTATCACGCTAAGCGAAATGTCAGAGAAAGACAAATACCATATGATTTCACTCACGTGTGGAATTTAAGAAAGAAAATAGATGAACATATGGTAAGGGGGAAAGGAAAAAAAGGAGAGAGAGAAACAAAGCATTAGAGACTCTTAACTCCAGGAAACAAACTGAGGATTGCTGGGGTGGGTGGGTGGATGGGGGAACTAGATGGGATGGGTATTAAGGAGGGCACTTGTTATGATGAGCAATGGGTGTTGTATGTAAGTGATAAATCACTGAATTCTACTCCTGAAACCAATATTGCACTGTCTGTTATTTAACTAGAATTTAAATAAAAATTTAAAGAAAAAATAAATAAAAATTACGTTTTTACAATTAAAAAAATTACCTTTATACGTACCACCTCAAACACAACTGTTTTAAAGTAGCTTTGGATAGATCCTTCTAGCATTTTCCCCTTACATTCAAAGATTTTTTAAAATTTATATTTAGCTCCATTTGGAATGTGGGCAATAACATGGAAGAGGCAGATGGAAGAAGGGGAATCTCTGAAGACAACAGGAAGGATGTGGGGGCAGAAGCAGGTAAAGAACTGGTAGAGAATGTCACTGGAGAAGTTAAGGGAAAAAATGCAACCCATCAATCCTGCTGTGACTGCTATTGAAAACGCCTTTGTTGGATAATCAGGAAGTCTTCAGTGATCTTAGGTAGCGCAGTTTTACATAAAAGAAGACTGTAAGGCTCAGTTGGAGTCCCTGAAGTCTACAGACTATCCTCATTAAACTATGCCTTCAGCACTTGCTGTTGTGTTCAGTCATAAAACATGAACATCCAAAAAGACTAAAGGCCCACTGAGGAACCCATCAGCAAAGACAATAGAAAGAATGAATACATTACAAATCTTTGTCAGAAAAAAACCAAAACAAAACAGAAACACACTCCAAATAATCCATAATAGCACTTAATCATTTCATGCCTACCATTGACTCAGTTTTTCTGGCTATTACTTGGAATTTCTATTTATGTTCTCATGGGGAGAGCACCATTTTGTGGACATAGTGGTTCTGAAGGAGAACCCTGGAGATCTTCCGTTCACCATGTAATTCACACAAAAACAGAAAGAGTAGTTTTCATGGCAATTCACACTGTCAGATTAAAAAAACCTAATGTGTAATTTTAAAGTACATTAACACACAGGAATTTTGTTACAAAGCATAGACTGACGAGGCTTTTGATTCCACTCCTCAAAGTGTGGATACCTGTGTTAGTTTGGTTAACATGTCCTCATCTCTTTGGACTGGAAAATATTTGATAACAAACTAAGTAAGAACCTCAAATACAGCATTTCATTGCCTCCTTGACTCCTGCTTTGAAGATGTACCAATTGCTTCTTGTCTTTTTCTTGTACAAAAAAAAACAAGGAGGTTTTTTAAAGTGAGCATATGTTGCTCATTTTAATCACATTCCATATTTTATTATTACATGCATTGTTCAGACTGATTCCTCTGGCCAGCACCTCCTCCACACTAAGGAACATTCCTACCTTCATACCACTACGACCCCAGCTTCTCTCTCAGATGAAAAAAGAATAATGGGAAAGTTATTAATTGTGCATGACTCAGAAATAAAACAAAACCCAAAAGATGTTTGTGATGCTTGATAATTTTCCCTAAATAACTTTTTCTTGGTACATGTCTTTCTAACTACTTGTTTGTTACATATTTTGAAAATATTTCAGCCTTCAAAATAGTTGACAGAAAATTGGAAAACATATTGTTTTCTCAGATCCAGGTATGTGAGTCTAAGATGCCTGGCATTTTTAATTGGGTGGAATGAAGGAAAAACATAGATATGAAGTATGAACTTGCCTTTTTATGAAACTGATTCCTTTTTTACTTTGATTATAAATTCATCATTTTGTTATTAATTTTATTTTTAGAAAATAGTAGGAGTCTGGAAAATAGTAAGAATATGTAGATTTATGACTAAGGTAGTGGTTTGTGGGCCTAACTGACAAGGAAAGTGATATCAGCGTGTTTTGGACTGCATTCCACTTGTCTAGCATTGATATAGGTACAAAAGTAAAATGCTTAAGTAGGGTTTGTTTTTTTATTTGCCTTCAATAACTTTTAATCTTTAAGGAGTACTATCCTACTATCATTTAAGAGCTTGAGGTATTTATGTTATTTTATAAAAAACAAAAAATAGATGTTAAAAATCTGTTCTGTACAAGTTGAGGAAAGAGAGATCAGTGCACATGGGAGTGCTTCTCAAACTTCATTAAGATGGCTGATCTTCATTTGGGTCTAGCTTCTAGAGGGATAAGCAGAAAGCGTTATTGGGTGAGTGGGGAGAGATGGCACACAGGCTGAAAAGACAGATACTGAATGACTCACCACTCCTCTCTCACTCATGGCCACCGACATTGGGCAGGTGGTAATGTCCTGTCAGATTAAAGCAGGCAAAGTGTTCTTCCACCATCATCCTAAGCCTCGATTGTGGGGTTTTGTTCCAAGAAAGCGGTGGGGTTTTGCGTGTGGAATTGATGTAAGCCTATATATAAAGAGAATAGTGTAAAAGTAATTCTGGACCTGAAAAGTACACTAACAGAAATGAAAAATTAAGTAGTAGGTTTCAATAGCACATTTGATCAGGTAGAAGAAAGAACCAGAAAACTTGAAGACAGATCAGTTAAAATTACCCAGTCTGGAGAGAAGAAAGGAGAAGAAATGGAGAAATAGAGGTCTGTTGGACATTGTCAAGCATACAAACATACTCATCAGGGGAGTCCCAAGAGAGAAGACAGAGAGAAGGGGACAGAGAGAAAATTTGAAGTAATAATGGCCCCAAACTTCCCCAATTTCAACACGAATCTACACATCTGAGAGGTTCAACAAACTTTAAGGAGGATAAACACAAGGATAACCTTACTGACACATACTATAATCAGACTGGTGAAATAAAAAACAGAGACTCTTGAAAGCAGTGAGATAAGCAATGCATTATGTATGAATGATTCTCATCAAGATTAACAGTTAATGTCTCAGCTCAACCCATGGAATCAGAAGGTATGGAATGACATATTTAAAGTGTTGAAAGAAAAAAAATCTGCTAACCAAAAATTGTATATCTAGCAAAATTATCCTTCAAAAATGAAGGAAAAACTAGGACATTTTTCCAATAAAGAAAAGCTGAGGTAGTTCATCACTAGTACACTAGTACACCTGCTCTATGAAAATACCAAAGGGTATCCTTCAGATGGAAGTAAAAGAACACGAGATGGTGACTTGAAGCCGTACAAAGAAATAAGGAACACCAGCAAATTAACTATACAGGTAAATACAAGAGATAGCATCATTGTTTTATTGTATTTTTGGTTTGTAACTCTGTTTTTTTCCTCCCTATGACTTAAAAGACAAATGCAAAGACATAAATTATCAATCCATGTTCATGGTACAAACAAATAAAGATGTAATTTGTGATGAAAGTGCGTTAAGTGGTGTGGAATGGAGCTGTGTAGGTGCAGAGAATAACCAGTAAGAAAGCAACAAGAGATTACACAGAAAATAAAATAAAAGAATGAAGATGATACACTATGAAAAAAAAAACCCTAAAGACTAAAGAAGGCAATAATGAAGGAATTCAGGAAAATGTTATGAAATATAGAAAACAAATAGAAATAGTTCTTCCTTGGCAGTAATCACTTTAAATGTAAATGGATTAACTTTCCAATTAAAATTCAAAGATAGGCAGACTGGATTAAAAACAAAAATAAAAACAATCCTACATCCTTTCTAAAAGAAGTTTGCTTTAGATCCAGCATTAATACCAAAACCAAAAAACGACATCACAAGAAAAGAAAACTAGAGACCAACATTCTTTATGAATACATATGTAAAAATCCTCAATAAAATGGAATCGAGCAGCATGTTAAAGTCATTATATACCATGACCAAATGAGATGTATTCACAAAATTCAAGTGAGGCTCAATATATGAGAATAAATATAATATATAACACTGATACAATCAAGAACAAAAAAACACCATAGGGTCATCTCAATTCGTACAGGAAAACATTTGACAAAATTCAGCACCATTTCATGATAAAAATAGCTTAACCAACTAGGAGGAAGGAAACTTCCTTAATCTCAAAAAAGGAATTTATGGAAAGCCCACAACTAACATCATGCTCAATGGTTACAGACTGAAAGCCTTCCTCATGAGATGAGGAACAAGACAAGCATGCTCAGTTTTTCACTTCTGTTCAGCATTATCCTGGATGTTCTAGCCAGAGCAATTAGGCGAGCAAAAGAAACAAAGACATCCAAATTGGAGAGGAAGAAGTAAAACTATCTCTAGCCACAGATGTTCTTATATGTAGAAAATCCTACAGAATCCACAAAATACAATTAGGGCTAATAAATAAATTCTGAAAAATTGCAGGATATAAGATCAACACACAAAAATCAGTTTTATTTTTATACACCGGGAATGAATTATCCACAGATAAAATTAAGAAAACTTTCACTTACAGTAGCATCCAAAATAATGATTGATATACCTATAAATAAATGTAATCAAGGTGAAAGACCTAAATAAATGTTAATGGATGAGAAGACTTAATATTCATGTGACCTACAAATTTCAGTGTCATCTCTATTAAAATTCCAATGGCCTTTTTTTCTCCCCAGAAACAGCTAATCCTCAAATTCATATTTGGTATTGGAAGGAGTCAAAACAATTTTGAGAAGGAACAAATTTGGAGGACTCCCACTTCCTGATTTAAAAATTTAATAAAAATCTGTGACCCAAAGAGTGTTGTGCTGACATAAATGTAGACATAAAGATCTGTGGAAGAGGATAGAAAGCCCAGAGATGAGTCTTCACACATACGGCTGACTTCCAACAGGAGGCCAAGACCATCATATAGGAAATGAATAGATTCCTCAATAGGTGATGCTGCGGCAACTGGACAGTCACACATTAAAGGATAAAGTTGCACCCCTGCCTCATACTATATACAAAGTTAACTCAAGAGGGGTAAACAACCTAAATGTCGGAGTTAATGTTATAAAAGCCTTAAAAGAAAAACTGAATCTTTATGATGGTGGACTTGGTAATGGGTTATTAGATTATTCAAAAATATAAACAATAAAAGAAAAAGCAAATAAACTAAGCATCATCAAAATCAAAACTTTTGTGCATTGAAGGACATTAACGAAAAAATGAAAAGATAACCTGCAGAATGTGAGAAAATATTTGCAAATCATATATCTGATCGGGATCTATTATCCAGAATATGTAAAGAGCTCCTACAACTCAACAACAAAAAGACACACAATCCAATTAAAAAATGGGCAAATGAGCTGAATAGACATTTATTTAAAGAAAATAACAAATGGCCAACAAGCATATGACAAGATGCTTAATATCATAAGTCACGAGGTAAATGTAAATTTAAACCATAATGAGATATTACTTAACACCCATGAGGATGGCTATAATAATAACACAAAAAATGTTGTCAAGGATGTAGAGAAAGTAGAACTCTTGCACACTGCTAGTGGGAATGTAAAATGGTGCAGCCACTGTGGAAAATCGTTTAGTGGTTCCTCAAAAAGTTAAACATAGAATTACCACATGACCCAGCAATTGCACTCTTAGGAAAACTCACCACCCCCCTAACTGAAAAGAGGTACTCAAGGGATGCCTGGGTGGCTCAGTCCGCTAAGCATCTGACTCCTGATTTTGGCTCAGATCATGAACTTAGGGTTGTGAGATGGACCCAGTGAGATCAAGCCCCGTGGTGGGCTCCATGCTGGGTGTGGAGCCTGCTTGAAATTCTCTTTCTCCCTTTGCCCCTCCACCCACCCCTGCTCACGCACACGCTCTCTCTCTCTCTGTCTCTCTCTCTCAAAATAAATAAATAAAAAAAAGAATAGAAGTACTCAAATACTTGTATAGGAATCTTCATCGCAGTACTTTCCACAATAGACAAAAAGTAGGAAGACTCAAAATGTCTGTTAGTGAATGAATGAACAATCGATGTGTTTGTCACATACAGTGAGCTATTATTCAGCAATAAGAAAGAATGAGGTATCAGCATATGTTGCACTGTGGGCCAGTCTCAGAAACATTGTGCCAAGTGAAAGAAGCCCGACACAGAAGGTCTTAAACTGTATGGCTCCATTTAAACGAAATATCCAGAATAGGTAAATCCACAGGGACAGAACCAGATTGGTGCTCGCCAGGGGCTGGGAGGAGGTGCAGGGAGTGAGTGCCTGCTTCCTGGGTTCGGGGATTTCTTTTCAGCTTATGAAATGTTCTGGAACTTACTATGGACAGTCACACAATGTAATGAATGTACTAAATGCCATTCACTTTAAAGTGGTTAATTTTATGTTATGAAAACTTCACCTCAGTAAAAAAGCACCAGACCCCCTGTTCCAGGCAAAATGAAAAGAGAAAAGGGAGAAATTGAATTCTTTTGATTAGCACTGTCATTAAAATTAAGCTCCTCAGATAAAAAGTACATATGGTCATTCTGTAATTTATTTCTTACAACTTCAATGAATGTCTAATTATCTCGAAATAAAAAGTTTAATTAAAAAGACTACTGGAGTTTGTTGAAAAGCTGAGAGATGGTTTAAAGGGGGAGATATAATCTGTAGATACTCAGGACTTAGTGTATTTATCTATTTTCTATTTGTTTAATAGACGCATGCTACTTACTCTGTAGTGGGCACAGTGCTAAGTGCTTTGCGAATATTAACTTGGTACGTGCTACATAGATAAAGTGCTGAAGGGTTAGATGATACTGTTTCCAAGTGCTCTCACTGCCTGTGAGAAATCGAAATTTCTGCCGTCTAGATGACACGGGATCTCACGATACGTGGTATCTTTGGTTGCTTCCGAAAGCAGAGCCGGAGCTGGGAAGCTGGGAGCAGGTGCGCGGCGGGGGCGGGAGTCCAGGAGCAGACGGGGGAGGGTGCACAGCGCCTGAGCAGGGACGTCCTGGAAGTCCGGGCTGGCACAAGTTCGCAGGAGCCGCTGAGGAACGTCCAGAATGGCGCGGGGACAGTCCACCTGAGGGAAGGAGGCTGCGCGCTTCTGCGCAGGTCCCGTGCCTTCCTGCCTGCGTGCTGCCCACGCTCCTGGGCCGCCTGGTGGGGCCGAGCACGCTCCCGGGCTCCGCGCAGGTCCCCACGGGGCCGGGGCGCGCAGTGCCGCAGGTGGGCTGGTGCAGACCCTCCGTCCCAGCCGGCGCGGGGCTCAGAGCGGCGGCGGCGGGGATGAGGGGCAGGGCGGCCGGGGCCTTCGCTGCACCCGACCGACGCAATGTTTAACTTGGCCAACAATTTGTAAATGAAGACCGAAGGAAACACCACAGATTAAAGGCACGCACACAACTATTACCAACTGAGCGTTAGACACCTAAAAGCCAGCGTCCATTTTCAGAAAAAGGATCACCGTCTCAACCGGGCATAGAAATATTTGTGGTGATAGACACGATATGTACCAACTGTCCACCCTCGGGTCAGGAACCCTAATGCTGTTGGCCGTCCCTTCCCCACACTCCCCCAGACCCAAGCTCTCCGGGTTATGGCTGACTCTTCTCCAGTGTCTGTGTTTACTGAAGGGCACTTCAAACATTCCCATAAATGGTCTGCGCTTCTCTCGAAAAATGCCTGTCTTTCAGCATCATCCCTGGTGTGCACTGGGACTGCGCAGAGTTTAATGGGAGGGCTGTGACTGGTTTATATTCTGGCATCATTAGTGGGCCGTGGCCCACCTGGAGTTTGCAGTACAGCAGTTTCTCGGAAATCAGGCACAGGCCCTGGGATTATTGGAAGAGAAAGAGCATGCACCTTCCTCAAAGAGCAGACCAGAGCGCTGTGCCTGTTTGTGAGCATGAGCCTTTGTTCACGTATTTTTAATCATAGGGTACTTTCCCTGAATTTAACAATTAGAAAGTAGTTAATTCTCCTGGAGAAAGATCTCTGAAGGTCCCTCTCCTCCTTTTTTGTCCCTCTCATCTCCCAAGTGACTGGACATCTTGGAGGAAGAGATGATGGTTTTCCTCTGGGGGTAAAGACCTCGCGGCTCACAGCGGTGGGTGGGGGAGTTGTCAAAGTTGGGGACACAAGTCACGGGGCAGCTTGAGGGTTGAGTCAGATGGGGTCATCTCGAGAGAGGAAGTAATCTGGAGGATGGCATGCACACGGGAGGGGGCGTTTCATCCTGCTGGGTGGGGAAGGCCATTCCGGCGTTCCCGTGGCAGACAGTCTTAGGAGCCCCTGCAGATTCTTCACCTCTACACTAAAGCCTGGGAGACTAGCTCGAGTGGAAGAGATGCCTTTTTTCCAAGAGTGAGAATCATTCTGATTTGCAGTATTTCAAGTGGGACAGATCCCTCCAGGAAAGTTGTGAGAGCTGCAGGCAGGTCCATCAATGTCCCAATGGTATTTTGAACACTTTCTTGATTAATTACAAGAAAATCTGGCCTGTTAGGGCCACATGGATCCACAGGAACACAGAAGCAGCCTAGTCTACCCTTAAAGGATTAAAAAAAAAGCAAGTGAGAGAGATAATCAGTTACCAATGCCTCCTTTCTCAAACTGGGGTGGCAGGATCAGATGCTGCTTTTTTTTTTTTTAAACAACTTTGTTGAGATGATCGCACTTATGCGTGGAATCTAAGATAGTCGAACTCACAGAAGCAGAGAGTGGAAGAGTGGATGCTGGGGGTGCAGGCCGGGGGATGAGGAGACTGTCAAAAGGTACAAGATTTCGGTTGTGGAAGGCAAATGAGGCCTTGCCGCAGCTGAGGACCACAGCCCGGGGGTCTTAGTGATAGAAATGTTAATTCCCTCTGGTTCTCGAGGCTCCAAACCCGAGACCCAGGAGTTGGCAGGGCCCCGCCCAGGCAGGCCCTGTCTCAGGCCCCTCTCCTCGGCTTGCGTGTGGCCATGTTCTCTTATTTTCCACAGCGACCTCTCTCTGCTCATGTCTGTGTAAATTTCCCGTTCTTCTCACGAGACCAGTCACATAGACATCGGGGTACAGTGGTGACGTGTGACTGGGGCGTAGGGGAGGGCAGGCCATGCGGGGTCTTCTCAGTGGCGCGAATGATTCGGGCGTCCGTCTGATGATCAAACGGCAGCCCCCACATGGTGCTCCGGGCTCGTGGAGCGGCCAGTCCCACACAGGCCTTTGCCGTGGGTGGGACAGGAACAGACGTGAACTTTGGAGGGGTGGCCGACTCCAGCGTGAGGAGCCCGCGGAAGGGCAGCCGGATGGCCTGTGAGAAGAGCAGCTGGAGGTCAGCGCGGGGAGGCCCGGAGGCCGCGGGGGGCCGGAGACCTGGGGGCCCGCGGCTCCCAGCCGTGCGCATCCCCGTGGCGCGGGCCTCCGGAGCTGACTGCCGTCCCACGAGCAGCCGCGGGGGGCCCTGCAGCAACGACTGTTCCCGGGTTCGGAGAAAGGAGAGTATAAAGCACAGCCCCGTCGGGTCGGGAAGCAAGAAGTGCTCAAGAAATTAGAGCAGCGCGTTAAAGTGAGTTGGAAGTCAGGGAGTTCCTGCTGCTTAGACACGGGACGCTTTGAGCAACAAAGTCCTACCAGTGGCCACGGATCATCACGCAGAAGACAGAAACAGGATCTGGGAGAAGTGGTGAGGGTCCCGGTGGGGGAAAGCCCCCGCAGGCCATACATGCAGAAGCAGGGAAGCAATGAGAACATCAGTCAAAATGAGCTCAAGCAAGACTCAACAACAGGGCCGGGGCTCAGCGCACTAACGGAATACTCAGTCCCGGACGTCACCCCGTGGATCACTCTTTACGAAGAGAAAACAGGCTCTTTTCAGGAGAGATATGGTAACACGACCTATAACCAAGGGACCAGATTTAGCATCATTAATATCAGAACCTGATGGGGTCCCTGGGGGGCTCCGTCGGGGAAGCGTCTGCCTTTGGCTCAGGTCAAGATCCCGGGGGTCCTGGGATGGAGCCCTGCATCGGCTCTGCGCTTAGCGGGCAGCCTGCTTCTCCCTCTGCCTCCTCCCCCATTGCCCGCTCATGCTCCCTCTCTCTCCTCAAATAAATTAATAAAATCTTAAAAAAATATATCAGAGCAAGACAGACATATTATCCCTGTACTGATGCATGTAACCTCCGAGACACACAAAATCAAGCCAGCAACATTTTTACCAAAAATATTTAACTTGCATCTAAAACGAGGTAGCCACCACACAAATCCAGAAGGAGATACATTTTACAGGACAAACCACCTGAACTCAGAAATGCCAACGTCATGAAGAACTTAAAAAGCACTTGCTGGGGGAGGGGCCATCCTATCCAGATCAAAGGAGACAAAGGGGGCCAGACAACAAAGTGCAGCTATAAAGAGCCTTTTATCTACGTAAAGACTGTACAGGTGCTTGTTGCATTATTTTAGCAAGGTCTCCATTAGTTTGAAATGGAGGAAAGTCAAGAAACTAAAACAAGAGCATGGAAGAGGCCGGAGCTAAAGCCCATGCCTGCATGGATTATGGAATAGCATTCAGAGCTCACGACCAATCCACATACAGAGATAAACGTATTGCAAAACTTGTCCTAATTTGCAGTAAATGTGTTTCACTGTAAGCCCAGCCTTTCTCAACATTCTCCTCCCACAGTCCCTTCCCCTGATTTTGCTCCTTTTACTGGGCAGCGCTCTGCACTTGTGAACGTTCACATCTTGAACACAGGTGTTTGCTCTGATGGACGTCAGGCCCTGCGCCAGGGGCTGAGACACAATGATAAACATATAAATAAGAAATATTTTATGGGTAATGGACATTGGGGAGGGTTTGTGCTGTGGTGAGTGCTGTGAAAGGTATAAGCCTGATGATTCACACACCTGTACCCCTGGGGCAAATAATAATAAACAAACAAACAGACAGACAAACAAAACAAAGTATAAATAAGAAATGTTTTGTGCCCCAGAGGAATTTATCGGCTATGAAGGGAGAGAACAGAAAACAGATTACAATGCCTTAAGAACCTTAATGCAAATTGATTACACCGATTGCTTCCTGTTTGCTCCAGGTCAGAACAATGCAACCATCTTCACCAGCAACGAACACAGGTTATCTTGCATCCACCCCCCCAATCTCCACCCCCCCCTTCTCCTTTGCATTTATTTTTAAGAAGTCTCTATACACCCAGCGCGGGGCTGGAACCCGGCCCGAGATCAAGCCTCGGGCGGCACACCGGAGCCAGCCAGCCAGGCGCCCGTATCCTGCATTCCCTCTTGGAACCAAGTCCCAGTAAAGGACACACAGTGGCGGGACCGCTTAAACCTCAGGCTTCGGGAAAAGCCAAGACCGGAATCTGGCTGCCAGTCCGCCTGCTCTGAGGGACATGGCCCCGGGCCGCGAAGGACAGACACGGACTGGGCGTGGGGGGCAGAGGCTGCAGAGGAACGTGGGAGGCGCTCTGCAGGCCGGCGTGTGCGCCCTGACTCCGGGACCTCCTCGCGTCCCACGCAGACCCCTGCTCCGACTTCCCAGAGGATGGGACCCCTCTCTGCCTCCCTCCTTCTTACACCGACTTGTAATTTTATAGTTAATTAGGAAGGATTTCAAGCATACAAAACAGTAGGGAGAAAGTATATTAGAAATTCATGGGCCGCCACCTAGATTTTATAAAGTATCACCTCTTTTATTTAATAAAATGAAATAGAAGTAAAAACCTTCTTATTCCCAGTGTTTACTCTCTCCCATCCCAGAGGCAACCCTGAGGTTAGAATGTATTTTTCCCTTCCGTGTTTTTACTTTTGGGTATTATTTCATTTATTTTTTTTTAAAAGATTTTTCCATTTATTTGAGAGAGAGAGAAAGAGAGAGCGAGCCAGAGACCAGAGGGAGGGGTGGAGGGAGAGAGACACTGGCTGACTGGGTGCTGAGCCTGATGGAGGGCTCGATCTCATGACCCCGAGATCAGGACCCCAGCCCAGACCGGTTGAGCCAGTCACTCAACCGACGGAACCACTCAGACATCCCGGTATTATTTTAAATAAGGTTCGTGTGCATAAAATTAATATTGTTGCTTTCTGCGCCTTCATAAGTCATTAGAATCAATATACAGGATTTGAATCTTACTGAACTTGTACGTTTAACCCGTTTTCATTCACTCAGTGTTTTCAGTATTTATCTTGTCAACACATGTAAATCTCCTTTCATTGGTTTTACAGATGCATTCCCATTCCCTTTCTCTGTTTGGCTCTTAGGAGCACTTTGTCCTTCTCTGCACCTTTCTCCCTGATCTTCAAAGCACATCATCACGTGGGGTCCTCTGTTCCTGGCCTTCTGGTCGGATGCAGCCAACAGGAGGCCTCAGCCGGAGAGCAATGGGTAGAAGCAGAATGTAATCACTGTACTGATTTACTACTTGTTCTCCGCAGGCTCTGCATTTGTTCGGGCTGTCTTGGCTACAGCGACCAAGCTCTCTAGGTCTTGGAAGCAGTGCTACCCGCCCCACCCACCACCACCCACCCCTGCAGGCGGGTCAGGTAACAAGTTCCCTGATGCCTCATCACCCCTTGTGGGGTTCCTCACCCAGCTCCTGACTCCATCAACAGACCTTTCTTGAAATCCAGATCAGTCATCCATCTGACTGTGCCACTTGCTTTTCTGCCATGACCCCAACTCCTGAAGCCAGTAATAAATAAGTAGGTTTCCAGCATGTCAGCAATGACCAGCAAGCAGAACAGAAACCGTTTCAGGTGCTAAAGCAAATCTCCATCATTAGGTAGGTGTGTGTATATGGTGCCATGTATGCACGTTTGTTTATATAAACCTACTTGCTTTTGTAGATGGGCCTTCTATTCTACATTCTTTCATATTCTATCAGCAAGATCTATTTGAAAAAAAATACCATGGGTCCTAAAAAGTAGAAGTGATTAAATTATTCTGTATGTCACATTCCTGAATGGAAAGGCTAAATATTATCAAAAAATCAATTTCTAAATTAATTTATAATGCAATGCTTATAAAAAACTCATTAGAATAATTTCTGAAATTGGTAATGATTCTAAACTTCTCTTGAAGAATAAACAAGTAAGAATGGCTGACAAAAATTTGAAGCTCGGGGTGCCTGGGTGGCTCAGTCGGTGAAGCGTCTGCCTTCAGTTCAGGTCACAATCTCGGGGTCCTGGGACTGAACCTTGCAGCAGGCTCCCTGCCCAGTGGAGTCTGCTTGTCCCTCTGCCCCTCCCCCCTGTTTTTGCTCTCGCTCTCTCTCATGTGCTCTATCTCAAATAAATAAATAAAATCTTTAAAAAACCTTGAAGCTAATTTGAAGAATAAGCAAATAAGGATAGCTAACAAAATTTTGTAAATGTATTTAAATGTGGAAATATTTGATACATTAGATGGCTAACGAAACAATGATATTAACATAAGGATTTAGAGATGCAGGGGACAATGAAGTAACCTACAAAGGAATTCTATGTGCATATATGTGACTTTATTAAGCAAAATATTGCAAGGAACTGGGAGAATGGTAGACTCGATCAGTATTTTAAGGATAACTGAATAATAATTTGAAAAAATTCCTATCCATATGTGAAAATAAATTCCATATATATTAAGGTGTTAAAAAAGCCATTAAAATCTAGAACAAAACTTAAGTGTACATTTCTGATGTGGAGACAAGAAGGCCTTTTGAACTTAAAAATGACCAAAAATAACACCTAGTTTCAAGCACATTATAATCTTAAAAATTACCTTCCGTGGCTGGGTTTGACTCTGTTGTCCATCTTTGGTATGCCAGAATATAAAGATATTTAAAAGGCAGTTGTAAAATTTTAGAGAGTATAACAGGACAAGGTCGTTTCAGTTCAACATACAGAGATCTCTCTCAAATTCACACACACACACACACAATGCAAATGAACAACAGGGGTATAAAACTGCTCAAAATCTCGAGAAAAAGGTTAAAGGTGATGTATGGCGTCCTGAGTCTTGATAAAGGTAAAGAGGAAATCAAAGCACTTAGCACTGGAGAGGTTTTGTAGAAACTACCCCTTTTATGTGCTATTGCTTAGAATTTAAATTGGATTAAATTTTCTTCTCGATTTTTTTCTTTTAGTTTCTTTTTTCAAGTTTATTTTTTAGTAATTGCTATTTTTTAGTAATCTTTTATTTTTTAGTAATCTCTTCAGTGATCTCTATTTATTTTATTTTTTAGTAATCTCTAGTAAACCCAACTCACAGCCCCAAGACAAGTCTCATGCTCTACCAACCGAGCCAGCCACGCAGGTGCGCCTGGGATTAACTTTTCTAAAGGCATTTTGACAATATTTTTTAAGAAGTATGTCTTTTGCCGTGAAAATTCCAACACCGAGAAATATAAGCTGCTATAGACTCGTGCAAATTGGACACAGGCAGGGACCTCAGAGCGCTCAGTGAAGGGGCGTGATTCCAGCCTCCACGGTGGGCGTCCTGCTGGCTGGCTCCGAGCTCACTGCCTGCACGGGGGCCTCAGCCGACGGCCGGGCGTGCTAGCCTCGGGAAGCTCCGCGTCCTGCCCACAGGGCCAGAGTCACTCCGCTATGTGGTCTCTGCTTGAATCTGACTACGGCTGAGGACATCATCGCTAATCACTGCCTTAGATTTCAGAGACCCGAACCAGAGCTTCACCCAGAGGAAGGTGGTGTATTTCGTTGATGAACAGATTCAAAAGGAGGACTATGAATCTAAAGAAAATATGCCAACTTTTTGGTTGAGAAGTAATCAAATGAAACATGTCAAAGTCTAAGTTGACCATTTAAAAAGCCTATGCCTAGAATATTCCATCTTGAAGAGTCAGCTTTGTTCAGGAATTCAAGAGGAACAAGACTAAACTGAAAAACATACTTCAGTCTTATGATCCTTCAGCTGAACACCCAGCGGAGGAGCTGCTAGATCAGAAGGCCGTTCTGTCTTTAACTCTTTGAGGAAGCTCTGTACTGGTTTCCATCACAGCTGCACCCGTTGGGATGTGTGCTTCTTTCTCGCATGCAGTGGTTTTCCGTGGGTTTTAGGAATCCAGTTTCGGTCCCCCTCTGCCCGCTTCATCCCCTAGACACTCGAGGTTGTTGACGCCAGGTGTGAAAATAATTGACACTTGTTTTGTTCTTATTTTGGTGGCGGGGATCCCGTTGGTGGTGGCTGTCCTGTCTTGTGGGTGTAAGGGGGCTGGAAAATACAGAAGGTACAACAAGCCCAAGGAAACAGACTGTGACTCTTTTGTCACCGCATCCCAATGCCTAGAACAGTGACAGGCACGGAAGAAACTCAAATGTTTGCTAAAGGTACGTTTTAATGAGTTGATGAGTGCGCGATTGAGCCAGTCAATCAGTCATGTCAGCACAGCCCTGTCCGAGCAGGAAGCCTGGGCATTAAAGTTCTTGGTGACACTTCAGGTCAGTGTTGACAAGTGGGACCAGAGGGAAGGAGTGAGTTCCGGGGCAGGAGCTCCTTCGTCAGGTGGAGGAAGAGGAGAGGTTCTGAGGACCCTCTTAAGTAATACTTTTTTATGAGGACAAAGTCTCAGAAAATATAGTGAGGTTATGCATTCAATATTATAGCATACAGAATTTTTTTAAAAAGTGACTTTTTATTGGAATGGGGTATTGGGAAATTTCTTAGCTATGAAAGTCATTGTTTTATATCTATTATTCAAAGTACTTTTACTTTAAAACTTTAAAAGTAAATACATGGCTTACAAGATTACCCTTGTGAATTTTGAGGATTTCTGGGACAGATGTTTGGAAGTTATGTGCTATTAGAAGTATTTCTTTCCATTGATTTGTAAACACTTTCTTACTATCTTTTACTGACTAATGAACTCACCTAAAATTCATCATACCACACTCAAGGAAGGGTTAAGTTTGAGAGAAGTCCTCTTTCCTCTAAAGTGGTATTTTATGAGAGGAGTTAGTATTCGTTTGCTGAACAAATGAGGACGTGGAGAGATGAGGCTGTGGAGTCAGAAAGACAGAGGCTGGAATCCAGGGCCTGCCGCGCCACAGACACAGGGTCCCCAGCTCTGAGTACCTTCTCGTGCCCCTCCTCCTTTTTGCTCGCTAGTAGAAGGAGCACAGTACTCCCGTGTGGGCGCCTCCTGAGGATTAAGTGGGATTAGGTGCAAACGGCTTAGCCTCGTCCGACCCTTGGCTGGTTCGCCAGCTCCGGCCTCTCATTCCCTCTTCCCTCCCCATGCGTGACGGTGCTCTGCAGACACAGAATGAGAGGGGCTGTTTGGGGGTGGCCTGGCAGTGACCTCTAACAGGCCCTACGCCACAGGATGGCCAGTGACTTTCTGTTTATCGTTCCCAATGGCGGGGCGGTGAGTAGACTCGTTTCCTCCTGGTCCTGGGAAGAGAACACGGGGCTGGCCGGCTGGAGCTCTCCAACTTCCTGTGCAAATCCCCGCGCACGATGCCGCATTGGCCTCTCCTGTTCCTGCTTTCTTGGAAGTGAAGTCAGAATTCGACAACACTGCAATACATTTGAGGGCAGGATTTTCCTAGATCTTTAGGACCTTGCTCCCTATATTTTAAGCTGTCTTTCCCATGACCAACTCAACTGCAACTTTACACTCAAATTTTTTTTGTTGAGTTTTTGTAAAGTAGTCATTGAGTTGTTCAGAGAAACAATTTTCTTTGTATACTGATAGTTCATGGATTTACATCAGATTTAATCAAATTACGTGTTAATTATACAATCCATACAACTGGCATAAATGGTTTTGGGAAGAAACAGAACTCATGTTCAATTGGCTGACGATCACATAGGGAGGCTGTCCTACCACCACAGATGGCATCTGTGAGGTTTTTGTTTTTTTTTAAAAAGATTTATTTGTTTTTAAGAGAGAGAGCACAGAGTGTGAGTGGGGGGGGCAGAGGGAGAGGCAGAGAAAACCTTCAGCAGACTCCCCTCTGAGCTGCCCCCGGGGCTTGATCTTACAACCCTGAGATCATGACCTGAGCTGAAATCAAGAGCTGGATGTCTAACTGACTGCGTCACCCAGACGCCCCAACAGTGAGTTTAAAAGCAAAACAGCGAGCGTGTGATGAGTCCAGTGAGCCTGGAAGTGCATTAAAGAGCTTATACAAACTGAATTATAGACTCCTACATGGCTTTCTCTTGCAGAAAGTGTGATGCGCATACAGATATGAAATGTGGCGACTTCCACGCGATGCTCAACGTTCAGAATAAAACTGTGCATCAACACCAGCTGTCCAGATGTTTCACTTGTAAAGACATAATTTTAATGACTGAATATTTTTCAGTTTTCATCTGAATGTTTTTTGAACGTGCCACTTCATTTTCGAGGCTAAATAAATCCTTGTTCCGTTGTTAAAAGGGGCCTCAATGAAATATTATCACAGCTTTCTGATCTGCAGTAGCTGGGTAACCTTGGGGTTGATTCATAAAAAACTAGCTCACGTGGTGAGCAAGAGCTCTGTGTGGTGTGGTCCCACGTGGAGGCTGGACGACACTCAGCTATGGCGTGAGGGCTGGTGTGCAAACTCTGCCAAAAACACAAAAAGTTTGATGAAAAAGAAAAAAAATTAGCCAAGGAGCTCAACTAGCTCGGAAGCATAACCCCAAAAGAGCCGGTGTTGCATCAGTGAAAGAGGTTTGAGGGATCTAGGTAGAGAGTAGTAAAGTAGACTGTATTTTGGAAGGCGAGGAAGATATGAACATGGAGACTGAATTTAAAAGACACAAAAAGAACCTTCTGGTTTGGCATGAATATTTACCAATTTTCATTAAAACAGGCACACACATAAGCCTTCAGGCTCCACCAGAGGCAGTTAGAGGCAACATACGGGCAGCGGACTGGGTCGGTAGCCAGGGATTCCTACTGAGCAAGAACGTCTTTCTGCGGGGCGAGGGGTCCCGGCCATACGTGGGGTTCTCAGGTTTGGGTCCTGGGGGTTCCACCCACAGATTCCCCTTCTGCACCGTCAGTGGCCCAGGCTGATTTGCCTTTATGGTTTTCAGGTTTCACCTGTGTTTGTGTTGCTTTTCTCTCTTGTCCTTGGAGATGCCACTTACTTTGCTCTGATCTCAGCGATGCACCCCAAAGCATGATTGTGGGGATCCATCTGGGACGGGAACCTGCTGCAATGAGCAGAGGGCCTGTTGGAGCACCTCGTCCATCTGACTGGAGGCTGACCTGACACCGTCTCCGGGAGAGGAGGGATGAGCACGGGCACATGTCTGATGGGAACACGTACATCGTTCGCCGATTCCTCTGCATTCGCCTCGGCTTCTTCTTCAGGGTCTTCTAGCATCTTCCTCCCCAGCCTCCATCGTGTCGGCGTGGAGTGCGACGTTGCCCATATCCAGGGACCGGCCAGACCACAAGATGCTCCTCGCATTAACCTGATGGGATGGTTGCTTCTCACACAGTGACCGCTGTAGTTGGTCACGTAGATGGGGATGAAACAAATGGAATTCAAGGCTGCTAAATTAGAGATCACATGTTTCCAAAAGCTCTCAGGATGAGAGTCATTTCTGAGATACGATATTACTGTCTTCTAACCGGTACTTTTTTGGATTTTAGACAATGTGTAATTCAAAATAAATGACCAATTTGTTTAAAAAATAAAATGAAATCTTGAGATAGTGATAGCTGTTGGAGCAGAGACCTTTGACCTAGACACATTCTTCATGGGTTTGAGATGAATAAGCTAAGTATTAATGGAGGCTTAAAATAATCCAAGGAGTGTGATTGTGTCTATCAATTTGATGTGGATGGTGAAGGCCTCTTGAGATCATAGGAAAATATTAAAAAAAAGATTGTTTCAACCACATAAAATTAAACTTTTCTGCATATAAAAAGCACTAGGTTCAGTCAAAATATGAATTACTAATTTGGAAAAGGACAAATTATAACAAAAACTAAGGCAAGTAGGTAATGTAGTGTTCTAGGTGAAGAAAAATATATTTGCTTCACTATAAAAATAATCAAAAATACAATTCTAATTCACCAATAATTGAAATAATATTTAAAATGGTGTTACCAAATTTTTGTTTTTGAATTTGGTATAAGCTTAAAAAAATTATAATGCCTAGTGCTGTGAAGATGGTGTAAGTTTTGTATTCAGTGAGCTGTGTGGGTCAGCATACTATTACTACAATATGTGACAGCCCCAGGAATCGGGGAAATATTCATACCTTTGACCCAGTAGTTCTGTTTCTTCCACTTTTAGGAAGCCGTGTTTAAGAAGTAATTGGGATATGTGTAAGATTTAGTTAAGATGGTGTTTACTTCAGTATTATTTGTAATATAGTATCATTTAAGTAACCTGGAGTCCAACAAGAGGGTAATGATCAAATTAATTATGATATATCTATATGATAAAATATTATGCCATGTATTTAACTTAATAGATTAAAATGTTCATGGCATATTTCTAAAGAATAGAAAGTTTATTTATTTATTTTTAAGGATTTTGTTTATTTGACAGCGAGACAGAGCATGAGTGAGGGGAGGGGCAGAAGGAGAAGCAGGCTTCCCGATGAGCAGGCAGCTCGATGCGGGGCTCCATCCCAGGACCCTGAGATCATGACCTGAGCTGAAGGCAGACACTCAGCTGAGCGAGCCACCCAAGTTCCCTGAAGAAGAGAAAGTTTAAAGTAATATATGCAGTACACTTCTATTTTATGTGTGAATTATACAAAAGATGAGGGAAACATCCCAAAATACAAATAGCAATACGTTCGGGTACTGAGATTATGGGTAAGCTGATTCTATTTATATTTTTTCTTGGGAAAGATGGCAAGGTCTCCCCCTTGGGATGTTTGTGATGCTGCACTGAACACATTCATTTCTACATTTACCAGTTTTTGTAATAATCTAGTAATGGAAGAATTTGATATAGAATACTTCTCAATTGTATCAGGCAGGTTTGAAGTTATTTAACGAGCAGGGGGAGGAGAGACGTGCCGCAGGAGTGGACAAGAAAAGACCCAAAAGAAGCTTTCCCTTTGCTCTGTAGTTGCCCAAAGGGCTTTGTCTCCTGTTTCAGATGCAGGAGATGCCAGTGAGAAGAAAACAGAAGAAAAGTCACTCATCATATAGATTCGATGATCCACTCAGAGGTATCATTGAGATCTGGGATGGTTCACTGCATTACCTACACATGGACAGAAAGGGCTTATTATTTTAAAAAGGGGGCACCTGGTTGGCTCTGTGGGCTAAGTGTCCAGGTCTTGTCTGGGCTCAGGTCTTGATCTCAGGGGGTCGTGAGTTCAGGCCTCGTGTTGGGCTTAACCTAGAAAACAATGCAAAGAGCATTGTGTCTTTGCTGTATGTCTATCCTGAAGGCAGTGCAGACAAAATACAACATCTGGTTTACCCAGGGCTCTCCAGCGTTTTCATCCTGATGTCCTTTACATCCTTACATCTGCGCGACTCCTTTCTGTGGGTTGGTGAGGCTGCGGGCACTGAGGAGGGAGACCAGACCGCTCACTGGGCCTGGAGCACCATGGTGATGCAGTGAAAGGTCTCTCTGGCTGTGCCAGTCCATTCCTTCTCGGTTTCAGCTAAGAGTGTCAGGTCGTGTTTGTTGACATTTCGATCACTGGTTCATCATTTCATCTGGCTGTTTAGGATGTGTCCTTTGAACTCAGTATGTTGAGAATCCTTGCCTTTCTCCAAGTTTAGCATGTCAGGCACTGGCTTTGCAGAACTCTGTGTTCTCATGCACAACTGTGGTCAGCAAGGAGGAAGCCAAAATCAGAGTTTAGTCTTGAGTGAGAGGTCACAGAGCTAGCACGACCCAGCACGGTATTATCCCATGGACTTGAGTTGCATTGTTTAGCCATGAATATACTTGGCTCTTGTTTTTCTCTAGTGTATGAGCCACCCACGAACTATCTTCTCCTTTTCTTGTCTTCACTAGGAGCACAGCACAAATCCAACCCTCATTCCTGTAGTTAGGATGACTTCTGTAAATTTTGGTGTGAGACTTACCTTTTCTGGGTTCTTGTCTATGATGCATTTTCAGACATACTGGATTTTTTGAATTCCAGGCCCTCAACTGTATCACCTGGGTTCCCAGACCTTTAACATGTTCTTAATGATGGTGAACCACTTTCTAAGTACAGTCTTGTTCTCGTTGCCTCCAGACTTTTGCCCCTGGCCCACTGAACTCTTCAGAACCCTTCCACCTGCCCCAGGACCTTGCCATCTTCCCCAAGGTCAGATGATCCTAACTCTCATTTCATGGATCCCTTCTTTCTGCTTGTCCTATCTCTTTTTTTTAAAGATTTTTAAAAATTTTATTCATTTATTTTAGAGACAGAGAGCATAAGCAAGTAGGGCGGGGGCAGAGAAAGAGGGAGAAAGAATCTGAAACAGACTTCATGCTGAGCACGGAGCCTGACACAGGCCTAGATCCCATGACCCGGAGATCATGACCTTGGTCAAAACCAAGAGTCAGACACTTAACCCACTGAGCCACCCAGATGCCCCTCTGCTTGTCCTCTCTTAACATAGTTTGGGTTTTCTATAATATTAGAAAGGTATTGTTTGACAATTTATGTTTTACACCTAACTGTGATTTGGTGACCTTTATATGATGATGCATATAGATAGATTTCATTTCTTTGGGGAGCTGCAGACTAGAATCACAGTGTCGTGTTAGTCCCAGCGTTTATTTAACTACTTCGCTGTTGGTGGGTCAATAGCAGAGTTTTATTTTTTTTTTTATCATTAAGAATGTTGTAGTGAAAATTCAGAGACAGGCATTTTTGTTCATGAGTTTAAAAATGTGAAACTATGGCATGTATACATAAATTTGAATTGGTGGATCAAAGGGTCTATATTTATGCTATTTTAATAATTAATTACTTTTAATTAATAGTGCTAGTTATTCACTAATATGGCTATGTTGGTTTACACTCTATGAACCATATCTAATAGCAGCGTAGATTCCTCACATCTTTATCAACCCTGGTCATAATGTCTCCTTAATTTTTAACAGTTGTATCATGGGAAAAAGCCCTATTTAAAAACTTGATATTTTGATTATTAGTGAAAGTGTGCATGTTTTCATCTGGTCATTGACTATTTGCTTCTTTCTTATGATGTTCCTGTTATGATTCCTTGCACATTTTTATATTTTTAAAAGTTATTTATGAAACTTCTTTATATATTATGGAATTGATTCATTTTGATATTTTAAACCCCTTTTTATTGTGAAACATATTACACACTCAGATTGAAAAATTCTTATCAAGTTAGTATTAAAACAAACGAGCCTGTATCTACGTAGGTCAAACATGCTTTTACGATTAAAAAATATTTCTTCCTGCTCTTTCAATTGTCTGAGACAGGGCTCACTGAAATCACCTTGTCTGCCAGAACCAGAAGCAGAAGTCTCTTGTCCCCACCCCCCCATCCCCGCTTTTTGGGATCATAGTTTTATGTATTCCTGCGGGACTGATTATGGTTTTATTCATACAGTTTGTCAGGCCTGCAGAGACCACAGAAGAACCTTAGATGAGTTCAGCACTTAGGAGTGTTGTCTCGATGGTGGACAGCTAGTATTCAGCGTTCCCATCTCCTGCTCCTTCTGGGAACGGTACAAACCCTGCCCCGGGCCACAAGGACGGGGTGGGAAGGGCAGGAGGGAGGGCGTAATGCTTGAGTCCATTTTTCAAGTTTTATTCTGAGGTCGTGTAACGATTTCACACTTGGATTCCACGAGAACACGGTGTTGTTAGGATGATTTTCTTGTGTGTTTAAACTCAAGACAGGTTTTTGGGATGTGCTGCAGAAAGCAACCTAATGAATGCAGAGTCCCTGCCCCGTTTTGAGGTCAGTGATTTTTATTTCCTTCCAATAAGGAGTTCGGGTGTAAATTTCCAGGCAGGGCACCAACCACCCATCGAATAAGAAGCTGGGTGCAGACGCAGTAATTAATTGATTAATTGATGCCTCTGGCCCTATTGTTTCCAGATCATAGAGGTCAGTGAAGTTGGGGAAAGGTTAGTGGACAGAATAATAGGCAGAAGGGAAGGATGCGGATCTGGAACAGGTTGACAAAACACTGGATTCGAATTTCAGTTACTGTGTTTTCCTGTTCAACGGGTTAACCCTTTTTACAATCTGTCCTCCCACTTTTCCACGTCTGATTCCTTTCAGTTATTTTCAAGATTAAAATAAACATACACGGCTTCACAGAATGTATGATAATTTCAATAAATGAAGTCTTTACGAGTCTGTTCCCTTGCCTGTGGGTGATCTCGGACGTCTGATTACCCAGGTTTAAGCATTCGCTTCCTTGTAATGCCTGGGCTGCAAATCTGGGAAACGCGAGCTCCTCCTCTGAGGGTCCCAATGGGCGGAGGTGCACCTCGGGCTCTACCAGGTGGGCACCCGCTCTGCCTTACTTGCCCTCGTTGTACGGAGCCACTCAAACCCCACCGATCTGTGCACTCAAGTGAGGTCGTTCTAGGACGTGTGGATGGGACCACACTGGGCCGGTACAGAGGAAACTCCGGGGGCGGTTACTGCAGAACGGGAGAAACTGATAGATGCAGGGGGGACGTGCAAGCAGACGGAGCTGTGGCCTCACTTCCTGCTGGGCTCTCAGGCGGGAGACCACTGGGCGGGGAGCCCCCGGCCCACGTGCCGTGGACACGACCCCGGACAGAGGACGACCCGGTGCGTCCGGCGGAGCGGTGGAGGCCGCCTCCCCGTCTAACAACCCGCCGGGCAGGGGCGTGGGGGGCTTGGCGAGCCGGGAGCTGCGCTGGGCAGGTCGTGCGGGCCACGGCGGAGGCCCCGGTGGGACCGGCGGAGCAAGGCCGACGGAGAAGCAGTGGAGCCCCGACGACAGGAGGCGCCAGCGGGAGCCGGGCCGCAGAGCCTGGGGCCGTGCGGGGACAGCGCCAGCCGGCAGCTGCGTCCGCGCAGGAGTCTGCGAGCGGGCACGGTGGGGACAGAGGCTGGCTGCGG
>LNAC01000608.1:221667-260586 GCA_002007465.1 Ailurus styani | reverse complement strand
AGGGCCCCGTTCGCCTCTCTTTCTGCGTTCCTCCTTTGCTGGAGGTGCTTCTGGAATCTCCGCCGGTAGGCGCGGCCAGGCTGCAGATCCGACGTGAAACCCGTGTGGCTGGCCTGGCCTCTCACCTCCAAACCCTCGGCTTTACTCGGTTCCGGCTTTCGGTGTCATAGTCCACGAAGACCCGAATAAAATAGCTGCGGCCGCGAGTGACCTTCGAGTTTGTTTATACGATGATGATGGTTCTGCTTAACAACCGACAATAATGCGTAACTTTCTCTAAGAAGTTTAATTTCTCTTTCACTTTATTACTCTGTACTTAGCGGACTGTATTTATACCTCCAGTTTTAATCCCAGATAAAACACCATCCGCTGGTGGGCGCACGGGCCCCTTCATCTGACGAGGGGACCCCTGCACCCCAGGGCTCCTGGGGGGCCGCTGCATTTCCAAGCCGAGGGATTCCGAGGCCAACAGGAGCGTCTCCTGTGTGCTGTGTTGTGTTTTTGTTCTCCTCTTGGGCCCATAAACTATTACTAGCGTTGCTTTTCTAAAGATAAGTAGAATCCTGTGAGGAAATCGCATTCTTAGCATGATCAGACCAATACGAAGGGCAAACATTTATAAAGAGAGTAAATAGTAAAAGAACAGGCGCTGCGGTGTAGAGCTTAGATTAAATGGCATTTGGTTTGCTTTGTTCTCTTACCTTCCAGGTCCTGCTTACTCAGAGGCGCCGTACAAACAGAAACACCATTATTATATACACATTGGGTTAGTAAGAGAGAACGTGTCCTTCTCGAAGAGATCAAGTACTCAGCGCCTGTGACCTCAAGGCTACAGCTTCCTGGCCCAAATAGCAAGAGTAATGGTAATAATACGAATTAGAGTTAAGAGGTTCAAGCACCTACTATGTTCTAAGCATGTTTTAAAAAGACTTTATTTATTTGAGAGAGAGACAACATGAGCAGGAGTAGGGGGAGAGGGAGAGGAGGAAGCAGGCTCCTCATTGAGCGGGAGCCGGATGAGGGGCTCAATCCCAGGACCCCAGGATCATGACCTGAGCCAAAGGCAGATGCTTAACGACTGAGCCACCCAAGGGCCCCTGAGCTGATATTCTTTCCAGAGATGCTTTATCCTCAAGGTTTGTGCTGATTGGTGGACGAGACACAGAATATGGACTTCCCCAGGAAGACGACTGATACGAGGTGTGGAGAAATCAATGAATATTACAGTTTAGATTTACGGGATGGAGATACAAAGTAGAAGACTGAGGGGCCATTAAGGCATGCTGCTTTCTGCCTAAAAACTTCTGCTGAATTTTGAAATTGTATGTGGCAAGAAAAAATAGGATCTATTTTCCCCTTGTTCATCTGGTGTATATTAATGATTAATGTTTTGAGAATTCCTCAGAAACAAGAACTATGTAACATTGCTGTCCTATAATTTTCCAAACTTACTTGTTTAAGGTGTTCTCTTGTTTGTTTTAGATTTTTACTTATTTATTTGAGAGAGAGAGAGAGAGAGAGAGAGAGAGAGAGAGAGAGAGAGCACGCACAAGCAGGGGGAGCAGAGGGAGAGGGAGAAGCAGACTCCCCACTGAGCAAGGATCCTGAGGCAGGACGCATCCCAGGACCCTGGGATCATGACCCGAGCTAAGGCAGACGCCCAATCGACAGAGCCAGCCAGTGACCCTAAGGTGCTCTTTGTTCATAACCAAAAACATTCTCTCAGACAGCTTGGGAAGTGCTGAATTAGAATATTATTCGGTCCATAATGACAAATTTATACATATGTCAACTGACCACAGCATGTCTGAATATAATTTCTAAGTTAAACTAATTTATGCAGTTTTACTTCAGCTTATTCTAAACACTAGAAGAAACACAAATACTTAGATTCTCAAAACAAATGCACACTTTATTAAATGAGAATTTCATATATTTTGACAATAAAACGAGCACATATTTATATTTGTTGTGATGTCAGGGTGCCTGGGTGGCTCAGGCGGTTAAGAGTCTGTCTTCAGTTCAGGTCATGATCCCAGGGTCCTGGGATAGAGTCCAGCTTTGGACTCCCTGCTCAGTGGGGAGTCTGCTTCTTCCACTCCCTCTGCCTGCCGCTCCCCCTGCTTGGGCTCTCTCTCTCGCACTCTCTCTCAAATAAATAAAATCTTATATATATATATATATATATATATATAGTAATGATAACAAAGAACAGTATAAAATCTGATGCCTTTTCTCTCATAATTTTAATTTGTATAAACTGAAATTGATATGAATAAACTTCTTGGATAACTTCCAGGGAAAAAAGCTATTAAGAATCACACATTTGTTCAAAAGTACGAATATTAATATATTGTACACTTGCATGTAGTTAATTTAATCAATTCTAATAAAATGAATTGTAAGTGTATGACAAAATATGAAGCAAAAACTAATGGCAGCAAGATCAATAAGAAACTAAAGAGATAAACTTGAATTTAATTTAAATAGAACAAAGCAATGTGTTTAAACACACTTTGGGTCTATACACCAATAATGAGGCAGCAGAAAGAGAAATGAAGGAATCAATCCCATTTACAACTGTACCAAAAACAGTAAGATACCTAGGAATGAAGTTAACCAAAGAGGTAAAAGATCTGTACTCTGAAAACTTTAAAACACTGATGACAGAAATTGAAGATGACAGAAAGAAATGGAAAAACATTCCATGCACATGGGTTGGAAGAACAAATACTGTTAAAATGTCTATACTACCCAAAGAAATTTACACATTTAAAAATTGCAATCCCTATCAAATTACCAACAGCATTTTTCATAGAGCTAGAACAATCCTAAAATTTGTATGGAACCACAAAAGACCCTGAGTAGCCAAAGCAACTTTGAAAAAACAAAAACAAAGCTGGAGGCATCATAATTCCAGACTTCAAGCTATATTACAAAGCTGTCATGATGAAAATAATATGGTAGTGGCACAAAAATAGACACATAGATGAGTGGGACAGAAGTGAAAACCCAGGAATGAACCTACAAGTATACAGTCAATTAATCTTTGACAAACCAGGAAAGAATATCCAACGGGAAAAAGTCTCTTCAACAAGTGGTGTAGGGAAAACCGGGCAGCAACGTGCAGAAGAATGAAACTGGGCCACTTTCTTCCACCACACACACACACACACACACACACACACAAGTAAATTCAAAATGTATTAAAGACCTAAATGAGAGACCTGAAACCATAAAATCCTAGAAGAGAACACAGGCAGTAACTTCTCTGACATCAGTCATAGCAACTTCTTCCCATACATGTCTCCTGATGCAAGGGAAATAAAAGCAAAAATAAACGATTGGGACTTCACTGAAATTAAAAGCTGCTGCAGAGCAAAGGGAACAATCAACAAAACTGAAAGGCAGCCTACAGTATGGGAGGAGATAGTATGTCATGCAAATGACATATCTGATAAAGGGTCAGTATCCAAAATCTATAAGGAACTTATAAAACTCAACACCCATACAACAAATTACCCAATGAAGAAATGGGCAGAAGATGTGAACAGACATTTCTCCAAAGAAGACATCCAAATGGCACAGACACATGAGAAAGTGCTCAACATCACTCAGCATCAGGGGAATACAAATGAAAACTACAATGAGATATCATCTCACACCTGTCAGCTTTTTTTTTTAAATTTTATTTATTTATTTGACACAGAGAGAGACATTACAAGTAGCAAGAGAGGCAGGCAGAGAGACAGGGAGAGGAAGAAGCAGGCTCCCTACCGAGCAGAGAGCCCGATGTGGGCCTCGATCCCAGGACCCTGAGATCATGACCTGAGCCAAAAGCAGAGGCTTTAACCCACTGAGCCACCCAGACGCCCATCTCACACCTGTCAGGACAGCTAACATCAACAGCACAAGAAACAAAAGGTGTTGGGGAGGATGTGGAGAAAGGGGAACCCTTGTGCATTGTGGGTGGGAATGCGAGCTGGTGCAGGCACTCTGGAAACATGTATGGAGGGTCCTCAGAAAGTTAGAAATAGAGCTACCCTACGACCCAGCAATTGTACTTTTAGGCATTTATCCAGAGAACACAGAAACACTAATTCAGAGGGACATACACACCCCTGTGTTTAGAGCAGCAATGTCTGCAATAACCAAATCGTGGAAACTGCCCAAGTGCCCATGGACTGATGAATGGATAAAGAAGATGTGGTGTATACACACACACACACACACACACACACACACACACACACTCACATACACAAACACATACACACACAAACACACACACAATGGAATATTAGTCATGAAATGAATGAAATCTTGCCATTTCCAGTGACGTGGATACAACTAGAGAGGATTATTCTAAGTGAAATAAGTCAGTCAGAGAAAGATACCATATGATTTCACTTATATGTGGAATTTAAGGAACAAAACAAATAAGTAAAGAGAAAAAAAAGAGAGGCAAACTAAGAAACAGGGTTTAACTAGAGAGAACACACTGATGGTGACCAGAGGGGAGACGGGTGACTGGGGGATGGAGGAGGGCACTCGTAGAGGTGAGGCTCGGATGTTGTATGGAAGAGTTGAATCACTGTATTGTACACTACAAACTAATTTTACACTATTTGTAAACTAACTACAATTAAAATAGAAATTAAAAAAAGAAATTGTATTATTTTTGAAAATGACTGTGAAGATAGACATCAAACAGAAAGACCACTCGAATATCTATTTAAAGAGTACTGAGAACCCAAATGCCATCCTTGACTCGGCTCAGTAATGCCTGCTACCCCTGTTCCACCACAACAGAATCCTGACGTTTTAATCTCTGGAGAGGTCCCTAAACTGGAGGCTGTCAAGCATAAACCCTTACCTTAACACCAACCCTAAACTCAAGCCTACCTGAATCCATTAACCCATAAACTCTACCTGTAACCTAACTCTACCCTAAATCTAACCTCTGGAGTGCTCTGAAATGCAGGATACCAGGCATATACCCTACCCTAACTCAAGGTCTAAACCTGATCCTAACCCGAACCCTAACTAACCCTAATCCTTAACCACTAGTGCCTAACCCCTAACCCTAATCACAACCTTACCTTAACCCTACCTTATCCCTATAAGAGAGGTTTCTGAACTGCAGAGTAATAGGCACATACCCTCACCCTGTCCCTAACCCTAACCTTAAACCTTACTGTGGCCCTAACCCTAACCCTAATCCTAGATCTGAGGGGGAAAAAAGATTTATATATATATATATATATACACACACATACACACACACACTGGAATATTACTGTGTCATAATAAAGAATGAAATCTTGTCATTTGCAATGACTCGGATGGAGTTAGAGTATGATGCTAAGTGAAATAAGTCAGTCAGAGAAAGACCTATACCATATGATGTCACTTATTTGTGGAATTTAAGAAACAAAACGAATGGGCAAAGGGAAAAAAATAGACGAAACCAAGAAACAGACTCTGAACTAAAGAGAACATACTGCTGGTCACCAGAGGGAGGTGGGTTGGGGACAGAGGTGGGCTGGGGATGAAGGGGTGGACCTGTCGTGAGGAGCACCCGGTGATGAATGGAAGAGTTGAATCACTATATTGTACACCTGAAACTGATATTACACTGTGTGTTAACTAACTGGAATTTAAATAAAACCTGAAAAATACAATTTTGGGGATATATACAAAAAATATACAAAAATAAATTGCATTTCTATATACTAGCAATGAACAATCCATAAAGGAAATTAAGAAAACAATTTCATGCACAGTATCATCAAAAAGAATAAATTATTTAGGATAAATTAACAAAAGATGTGGAAAACCTACATATTAAAAACAACAAAATAAGGCTGAAAGAAATTAGGGCACATCTAAACAAATAGGATTTTTAAAATAAAATCCAGGATGTGATTTTAAAAGTTACATAGAAATTCAGAGAACCTAGATTAGCCAAAGCAATATAGAAAATTAAAAAGTTGCAAGACCTACAGTTATTATATACCATACATGTACAGTCATCAAGACTTACAGTATTGACATTAGGATGCATATTTATGTCAATGGAATGGAATAGAAAATCCAGAAATAGCATTTATATTTATGGTTAGTTGACTTTCAGCAAAGTTGCCAAAGAAATTCAATGAAAAGAGGTTAGTCTTTTCAACAAACATTACTTGAAAAACTGGATATCTTATGTTTAAAAAGAAAAAAGCTAGCTTCAATTTTTACCTGATTCCATGTACAAAAATTAACTCAAAACTGGTCATCACCCAGAGGCACCTGGATGGCTCAGTCGGTTGAGCGTCCGACTCCTGATTTTGGCTCAGGTGATGACCTCAGGGTCATGAGATTGAGCCCCGTGCTGGGCTCCGGTGCTGGGCGTGGAGCCTGCTTAGGATTCTCTCTCTCCCTCTCCTCCTACCCCCTCCTGCACTCTTTTTCTCTCTCTCTGTCTAAATAAGTAAAATCTTTTTAAAAAATTTGGTCATCATCTAAACATAAAAATTAAAACAATAAAACTTTCACGAGAAAACGCAGGAGAGGCCAAGGAGACCTTGAGATAAGCAGAGATTTCTGAGGCATGACACTAAAAGTATGATCCACAAAAGCCAACAACTAATAAATTGGATCTCATCAAAATGAAAACCTTGTGCTCTTTAAGAGAGACTGTTAAGAAAATGACAAGGCATGCTAAAAATGTGGTGACTATGTTTGCAAATGATAGTTGATCAAGGGTTTGTATTAATCATACATGCAGAACCCTTGCCACTGAATAATAACCAACAACCAATTAAACCAATTAGAAATTTCTATTAATTGGCAAAAGATTTGAACAGACATTTTACAAAGAAGACACACAAATAACTAGTAATCTCATTAAAGAATTGAATCAGAGAATTAGAGCAGAGAATTGAATATCTTATTCAACATCATAGTCATCGGGAAAACGCAAACAAAGACACAATGAGCTACAACTTCACATCCTCTTGAATGTCTACCATCATACGGACAAAACGGACAACTGGAAGCTTCAGGCCGTTCTGGCTAATCAAATGGTCCACCTGCTTTTTGAAAACAGTCTGCAGTTTCTTCAAAAAGCAAACATAACTTTACCATATGATTTAGCAATTCTACTCCTAGGGTATCTTCACAAAACAAATGAAAATACATGTTCCCCGAAATACTTCTTTGCCAATATCGATAGCAGTATTGTTTACCACAGTTCCAAACCAGAAACCCCACGTGTCCGTCAGCAGGGGATGGGATGTGCGGTATCTGTAAGTGGCATACGACTTAGCAGTAGGAAGGAACAAATTACTGATACTTGCCCACACGTGGAAGCACCTCAAAAACACTACACGAATTGAAAAAGCTAGACACAAAAGACTGATGCGCGTGATTCCATGTATGTCCCATTTCCAGAAAAGTCACATCTGTGAGAGACAGGAGGAGTGGAGTGGCGACTGCGGATGGGGGCAGGGGAGCTGGTGCTGCGGGGGCGAGGGCACAAGGCAGTGCTCCGAGCCCCCTGGTTGTGTCGGGTGCGCAGTTTGGTGAACCCCGCAACCACAACAGATGCATTCGATGATACGTACGCAGCTCCCTGAAGCTGTCAGAACAACCACAACCACCGCGACCAAGTAGACTTTGAAACACAGGTAGATGTTTGTAATGACAAAATGGCAAATGTGAAGCACGAATCTCATGAATGGACTATTCAGTATTCATGTAATCTTGGGCTTCTCACTTCATCGGCTGGGAGCTTAAATAGTTAAATATGCTTATAAATGAAGAACCTGAATTTTAATTTTACATAAATCTGATGAAAACTCTCTTTTCCAAGCTGTTGGTGAACTTCTCTGTCCCTGGGCTGTTTTAATGATCACAGCTTCGGAGCGAGTCCTAGAGGTCTTTGAGCAAATTCCAGCACATTGCATATAGCAGGATGTACTGTGAAGAGATTAACAGCAGCTGGGGCATCCGGATGGCTCTGGATGGCTCTGCTGGTTAAGCAGTTAAGCGTCGGACTGCAGATTTCAGCTCAAGTCATGACCCCAGGGTTGTGAGATCGAGCCTGGAGTTGGGCTCTGTGCTGAACACGGAGTCGGCTTGAGATTCTCTCTCCCTCTGCCCCCACCCATGGCTGACACTTGTGTGCACACTCTCCCTCTCTCTCAAGAAAAAAAAATTAAAAAGCTCAAACAACATACTCTTAAGAAATACGTGCGTGATAAACTGCTATTGAGAACAAAGAGAAAGAATGAGGGTCACCAGTTTCAGGAAAGGTTAAGGATGAGCAGGGAGGAGGCTCATGCTTCGGCTCTCCTATCGCTTGATGGACTCATGGTATTCATGACCTTAATAAACAAATAAACAAGCACATGAACACACAAATAAAAAGAAACTAAGTTTCTTCTCTGAAAGGTAACAAGATGCAAAGGTGTCCTAGAGGTTATAATTTGCATAGGAAATAAGCAATAGACACAAATTATTCAGAGCTGAATACTTATTAATACTCAATAAGTATGGAAAACAATGGGTAGGATTTAGAGTTTACAAAGCAGTTTCACATATATTATCTTTTTGATTCCTCTAATCATGCAAGAATGCAGAAAATACATACTATAGTCCCAAATTTCCTAATAAGCAATTGGGATTCTAATAGATCAAGTGACTTATTCAAAGTAACACAACAAAAAATAAGGAACGTGACTCAAACCACTGTGGCTCCCGCCTCTTGAAATACAGAACACAAAAGTTGACCAAGCAGATACATGTTATGTGAGAATCGAAAAGTAAAATGTTCAAGCGGAATACACATCACTTTGTTCGGCTCGCACACAACACTTACACGGGTCATGTGTTAAGGATTTGGAACGGACTTCAAAGCACTGTGTTTTTCGGTCTCTTCAGTTTCAAGTCTGAGCTTAGCTGTCGACAGACGACCTGACTGGCTTCTTCTGTAGGGCATGACTCGGTGACAGTGATATCTGGGGCGTGTTTTCCCAGGACATTTGAACTACTTCGGGCTGGACGTTTTTCATCCCATGTTGTTGTGAATGTACCATTTGGCAGCGTGCAGAATCCCAGCTGCAGCCCTCGGGGCCCCTGTGGTCAGCAGGCTCCTGGACAGAGGTGACTTGGCTTCCTTGCCAAGTTTATAATGATTAATTGTTAATTTACAGAACATGTTCCCACAAACTCTTCAGTTATTCATACACCCTAGGGTAGGGTTCAGCACGGGTAAATGACAAAATACATATTCTTTCTCTTCACAAGTTACCACTGAGAGACTTTTCTAGGCACCAAAGCAATTCAGAAACAGATCTTCATTTGGAGTTCAGTTATGTTAAATTACTCAACAATAAAATAGCTTAGGGACGCCTGGGTAGCTCAGTCAGTTAGGCGTCTGCCTTCAGCTCAGGTCAAGGTCCTGGGATTGAGCCCACCATTGGGCTCCTTGCTCAGCAGAGAGCCTGCTTCTGCCTCTGCCTGCTCTTCTACCTGCTTGTGTTCGATCTCTTGTTCTCTCTCCCTGACAAGTAAATAAATAAAATAGCTTCACACCAGATTTAACTTAGAGAAGGAGATGCATTTCCCAAATCCAGACGATGGTTTTAAATACTGGATGTATGAATTTATTGTATTTATGTAAGTCTATAAATGTGATTTTCTGCTTCTCTCCTTGGCCAGAAAAATGTGATACAGATAAACTTATACCTGTTTTTCTCATAGTCTCCCCCCAAAACCTAGTTTTAATTGGATACTGTATACCATAAATCATTGAATTATATTACTTTTCTACTGTTGTGAGCGTAGTGGTTACTTTATACATTTTTAAAAAGTTTTTATGTAAATTCTGGTGAGTTAAAATACAGAGCGACTTGGTTTCAGGGGTGGAATTCAGCGAGTCATCACGTACACACAACACCCAGGGCTCAGCACAAGTGTCGTCCTTCAGGCCTGTCTCCCACCTGTGGCCCTCGACTAACTTCACTGCAAACGACTCTTGAACTCATTTTCTATCCCCCAGTTCTCATTTATGAACTAGGAAATTAAGGTCATGGGGTTAAGAGGCGTGGTCAATGCTCAAGAATCCACAGTTACTTGGGAAGAGAATGAGGATGAAAGCCAAGATCACGAGACCTCATCTCGCGCTCTTTGCACCCCAGCAAAATCCGACCAAATCTAAAAAGTTCACAGCACAACACGCCCGCAGTCCTATTATTCTGTCAGTATTCCTAACGGGATGGGAATTCATAAGCAAAAACACACACAGATTTTAAACATTTTAATTTTTTAAAAAGATTTTATTTATTTATTTGACACAGAGAGATTACAAGTAGGCAGAGAGGCAGGCAGAGAGACAGGGAGAGGAGGAAGCAGGCTCCCTGCTGAGCAGGGAGCCCGATGCAGGCCTCGATCCCAGGACCCTGAGATCATGACCTGAGCCGAAGGCAGAGGCTTTAACCCACTGAGCCACCCAGGCGCCCAACTTTTTCTTTTAATTTAAAACCCTCAATGTGCGTTTTTCACCAATCCGGTATAGAACCCACGTCATATTCCTTGGTATGACCCATTGGCTGGGTTACTCATGCTTTTTCTTGAATCAGTCACCCCAATAGTACATCATTTACTCTTTCCAGTGCCCATTTCTTGAAGTTGTTGGAGAACTGAAATACACTTACAAGGCAATCCAAGTGCTGAATCTTTCCAGATTTGTATCCTTCTACCACCTAGTCTTTTAAATCGTTATTCCCACATATGAAGCCAAACCCTCCCTCCCACCCTCCCCCTTCCTGCCTTCCTTTCTTCCTTCTCAATGACTAGACTCCACGGAGCCTCTTCAAAACCTCCAACTTGCTTCTTAGAACCAGCAGCTTCCTTTGTTTCCCAGCTTCTGTTTCAACTATTCACACGCTCCTTAGTTCAGTCACAGCGTGACAGTAAGAAGGGCAGCTGGCCTGCGTGAGCTCTGAGCTCGGGAAAGAATGCCGGACCCTTGCAAACAGCCCTTAACTGCTGGGAGCTTCCTGGTGGAGCTCCCGGAGAGCAGCGCGTCGACGTGGAGAGCTCAGCAAGGGCAGGAACAGGGAGAACAGGGAGGGGCACGGGGACTCCCCGAGTGGGGGCTGAACAGTGTAATTACGGTGCCTACACGACTACTAAAATAGCTTCTTTGTTTTTCTCTGATGGCCACGTAGCAAAAATAAGAAGAAAAGTACCACTGCTACTCTGAGCTTATATCATTGTTAATAATTCGCTGCAGCTCCCCACAGTCTCTTCCGGGTCACACCCATTTTTATTTATAGACTTGGGATCATGTTGGACATACAGTTTCATTTGTATTTTTTTAATCAGTGATATACACCACGGGTATCTCCTACCTTAAATATTTTTCAGGATGTACATTTTTAATGATTTCACAGGATTACATCTGGGTTTCACTAAAATTTTCTATCTGGTTGTATAGTACAGTATGTTTAATTATTTCTAAGCCCTTCCTTCAGTAATTTTAAAGGAGAAGTAATATCAGACTGAATAAAAACAGACATTATAATCAGATCCACTAGTTATAGAACATGACATATAGTATAAATGCCTAAAAGTATTAATGATAAATGCACATAAATATAAACATATAAATACTTATAATTTTTTGAACCTACACTTTGGGTAATGATTGGGTTTGCATTACTCTTATAGGAAATAACATGTTGTCAAGTGTATTATATTGAATCTTGTCATCAAAAAGTATCTGCATGTCATCTTCCAACCTATTTGGGTCTTCTTTTACACCCTCTATTAAGTCCCTTAGTCTCTTTGAGATGGGTAGTACACAGTTCTTCTTTCCTGGTATCAGCATTTCTATGATTATTGTACAAGGAGACTTTCTTCACTGTTACATTCTGATTTGCTAAATTGTTGGCTTTCAAACTCTAGTCTTCATTTTTAATAGTTTCCTGGTTAACTGGTTTTTTTAAGGGCTATTTAACACAAGTGGTCATTACGATTGAATGTGGACTCATAAAAGGTCCAAAACTCAACGTCCAGCCTGTCTCCCCTTCCTGGAGACTGGGCGTAGGACCCGAGGTTCCAAGCTCCTAATCAGGGCTTGGTCCTTCTGGTACTCAGCCTTTATGCTGAAGGGATCAGGTAGCCTGATGAGAGTCACCTTATTAGAAGGAAATCAATCCTATGACTCAAGGAACGTCAAGGGTTTGGGGGCTCTGCGTCAGGAACTGGGGGCAGAGACCAACAAATAATATTTTTTCTCCTTCCACAACCACTAAGTCAACAAGCATGATTACACTGACTATGCAGCTAGCTGCCAGGACCCTTAGACTTCCTAGTGTCAGTATGGACCACGCACCCCACCGCTGGGCATGGACCACGCACCCCACCGCTCGGCATGGACCACGCACCCCACTGCTCGGATTGGACCACACACCCCACCGCTGGGCATGGACCACGCACCCCACCGCTGGGCATGGACCACGCACCCCACCGCTGGGCATGGACCACGCACCCCACCGCTCGGCATGGACCACGCACCCCACCGCTCGGCATGGACCATGCACCCCACCACTGGCGACTTTCCGACGCCCTAGCGATGCCGGAGGAAAGCATTCATTCACTGTATGTATCACTCAGTCTGAGTGTGCCATCGACCTGTGTGTCCTGGCAGGGACCTGCAGGGGACACCGTCCCTTCATGAGGTCCCACAAGCGAAGCCGTGATCCGGAAAACAGCATCCAAATGAGAGCAATCTATTGGCAAACACGTTCCTTTGAGCTAATTCTTTGTCGTT
Source organism: Ailurus styani (assembly GCA_002007465.1). Lineage (NCBI taxonomy): Eukaryota > Metazoa > Chordata > Mammalia > Carnivora > Ailuridae > Ailurus > Ailurus styani. Next base: position 247,757 of record LNAC01000608.1, on the reverse strand, counting down.
GTTGCTGGATCACCCAGTTATTCGAACAGTATTACTGATTTTTTCTCCTTGATTTACTTTCTTTGGGTTTATTCTCATCTAACTGCTGCACAGATACACCTTGAAAATTCTCTGTGACTAAAATAATCAATAAATTATGTCTGTGGTTAAACCTCCAAATGATCGCGGTCAATTTCTTCTCCTCCATCTAAGGAAGCGTCCCATGAACTTTCCGGACACACATGAAGGACGTGTGCCGTGGCATACTATTTCAGTTTTTAATATCTATCTTCTCAGGTTTGAATGGAAGTATGGACAACAGTGGCACATAGGAAACACAAACTTTTAAACAATCTCCTTCAGAAAGCCACTTCCTTCCACGTGTCAGAGGTTCAAGCCGCTCTTCCCCCCGTCACTTCACCGTCCAGAGCACGGCTCTGAATCCTGTTACCAGCCCCGAACTCAATGATGGCTGGAGCGCCCGTTTACGCTCTCGGTGACTCACTGTACTAAAGGAACAGCACAGCGAATTCCCAAAATGCCTAGTGCTGCTTTTCAAAAGTTCACTCTGCTTTCACATTGCTAAATATTGCTGGTGCGCCATCTGCTTTCCTAACATAAAAGCATTAAAAAATTCTCTTCTACGAAGTACTTACAAAGATTTCAGACATCTCAGTTTAGTGATTCCTTTCTATCCATTCCCAGTAATTTTGAAAATTAACATTACCTTGCAAACTCTTTATGCTTCAAAAAAGTTAATAAATGTGGGATACTTGGGGGGCTCAGATAGTTGAGCGTCTGCCTTCGGCTCAGGTCATGATCTCAGGGTCCTGGGATTGAGCCCCGCATCGGGCTCTGTGCTCAGCGGGGAGCCTGCCTCTCCCTCTCCCTCCGCTGCTCCCCCTGCGTGTGCTCTCTCAAATAACTAAAATCTTTTTTTTTAAAGCTAATATATGTGAGTAATAAAACGTTGTGTGAGTCCCACTCTGAGTCCAAAGGCCTGAGCAGTGGGAATGCCAGTGTCCAGGGACGGGGGAGATGAGCGCTCAACCTAAGCCGAGAGAGCACATTTGCTGGTTCCGGCCTGTCCATTCTGCCTGGATGCTCAGGAGGCGGGCGGACGCTGCCCACGCTGCTGACTGTGGAGCCGCCCAGGCTCACCTCTTCGGGAAGCGAGAATTCTACCACTGAACCACCAATGCCCAGGCTCACCTCTTCAGGAAGCGCTCTCCCAGCCACGTCCAGAGCAGATGTGTTAGCAGCTACCTGCCCCTGCGTGAGCCCGGCAGGACGAGGTGCAGTTAACTACCCATTGCACGGTGCCTTCACACCTCCCCGAGAAAGGATTTTCTCTCTTGATTAATTCCTCCAGGGGCTAGCAGTGCACTACCTACCTTATAGGCAGTGGGTTCAGGGTCACAAAAGCTCACCTTTGCAAAGCCCTCGAATAAACTGAACTCAGGTCTGCCTGTTTGCAGCGCCCGCACAGGCAAGACAAAGCCCACGTCGCCAAGGGGAAGTGAGCTTGTGCGCGGGCTGTCTAGCTCTGTTTTGTTCGTGCGTGCGCGCGTGTGTGTGGTCTCTCTAGAACGTGGTATGTTCTGGGGACTCAATGGGGTGTTGGTTTATGCTACAGAGACTCAGAGAAAGAACTGGTTTTATCGAAGAGCATCTTCAGATCCTGTCTCAAAATCTTCCTTTTTACGCCTCCCACACGTGAGAAAGAGCAGGACGGTTCTCCAGTTGAATAGGTATTATTCTTTCCAGGGCAAGACTCCAAAGAGAAGCCTGCCTTTCAAGCTGTCTTTCTTCTTTTCTCTGTAAATGCCATGTTCCCGAAGCCTCCGTCTCCGGCCCTCTGTCCTGACTCATCAGCCACACGCGTGGTCTCCCCAGCCACCCACTCAGGATGACTCCCCACCCACGTCTCCAGCTCAGATGCCTGTCTCGAGCTCAGCACCTGTTCACGCGACCATCCGCACGATGGAGGGACAGGCAGGCGGGATGTCTTCACACGCTCTCTCCTCTGCTGGTGGGTCACCCGCCCAGACCAACACCTGCAGGTTGCGTGGCCTCCCCAAACTCAGCCTACATTCGCTCGGAGGACTCTCCCCTCGCTGCCTTGTCCTCCCCAACCCCAGCATCGCAGAGCGCTAGTGACAACAGCATTCAGCCGATGAGAACGATGGTTTGCCAGAAACTCTGCTAGACTTTGCACAGGCGTTTTTATTTAATCCCTCACAAGGCACTGAAGGAGAGCGACTCTAATCTGACCCAGGAAGACCTCCACACTCTTCTCTGTTCTCCACGTGGCTGTGCCACCAACACGCCTCCCAGCAGCGTGTGGTCCCCGCTGTCCTCGTCCTCGCCAGCACAGGCTGCCTCTTGTCCTCTCGATCCTGGCCGTTCTGACCGGTGTCACGTGACACCTCACTGGGGTTCTGGTGAGGAGTGAAGTCCTGGTGAGGAGTGAAGTCCTGGGCCTTTTCATGTACCTGCTGGCCATCTGGAGGCCTCCTGAGGAAGTGTCTGTCCAGTCCTCTGCCCAGGATTTCATCAGATATGGTGTTGATGTTGTTACCCAGCCGTTTGCTACATATGCACTGGATACAGTCCCTTACCAGATACATGACCGCAAATATTCTCTTCCGTGACTTAGGGTGCCTCTCCATTGGTCGATTGTTTCTTTGGTTCTGCAGAATCAGTTTAATCTGATGTCGTCTCACTTGTTGATTTTTGCTTTTGTGCCTTGTGCTTTTGCTCTTATATTAAAAAATCATTGCCAAAACCACTTTCCCCTCTATGTTTTCTAGGAGCTTTTCCCCTGTTTTCTTCTACAAGTTTTATGGCTTTGGGCCTTGTATTTAAGTCTTTAATCTATTTGGAGTTAATTTTTGTGAGTGGTGTAGGTAGTGATTCACTTTCGTCTTTCCCTCACGGTTGTCCACTTCCCGCCAGCTAGAGAGACGGTCCTTCCCCCACTGAGTATTCCTTGTCAAATATTAGTTGATGCTATATGTAAGCATTGACTTCTGGGCTGTCAGTTTGGTCTATTGATATCAATTTGCTCTATTGATCAAGTTTTGGTCTATTGGTCTGTTTTTATCTATATCATACTGTTTTGATTACTGTAGGATAGTTTTGAGAGCAGGAAGTTTGATGCCTTAAGCTTTGTTCTTTTTTCTCATAGTTGCTTCTGCTCTTTGGAGTCTTGCAAGGTTCCATACAAATTTTAGAATTGTTTGTTCTATTTTTGTGACAAATGTCTTTGGGATTTTCACAGAGATCGCGCCAAATCTGTAGAAGGCTTTGGCTAGTGTGGAAATTTCAACAATATTAATTCTCTTGATCTGTGAACATGAGTCATTTTCCCATTTTTTGTCTTCTTCAGTTTCTTCCATCAAAGTCTTGTGGTTTTTATTGTAGGCATCTTTCCCCTCCTAGGTTAGATTTATCCCCACACATTTTAGTTTTCGTGGCTATTGAGAATGGGACAGTTTTCTTTATTTCTTTTTCAGGCACTTTATTGTGCCTGAAATTTCTATTGAACAGAAATGCAACTGACTTTTGAGATGTTGGTTTTGTATCCTGCGACCCCTGAATTCATTGATTAATTCCAACAGTTTTTGGTGGGACTGAGGATTTTCTGTATGTAAGATCATGTCGTCTGCACACAAAGACAGTTTTATTTCTTCATTTCTGATGTGTCTGCCTTTTCTTTTTCGTGCCTGACTGATCCGGCTCAGGCTTTCAGGGCTGTGGGTCAGCAGCTGTTCAGCGCCGCTGGTCTTCTCCATGGCGTGAGCTGCTGGGCTGGTCTGCAGGGCAGGCTCCTACGGCCGGCCGGCCGCTCCTGGTAGCCCGGGCTTCTCGGCCTCGCTCCTCCTTCTCCCTGTGTGTTGCCCTTGCTCAGCTGGATGAGCTGAAGCAAGGCCTTTGTGCCCTGCCCCCAAAAGCTGGGGATGGTCACCACTCACCCTGCTCGTCCTTTCCGGGGAAGAGAACTTCTGAGTTTTATCCTGCCACTCGGGGGACAGTGCAGCTTCCTCTTCTTCTTGTGTGATTAGTTTCAGGGTTTTATTTCCCCTATTTTTTTGCTCAAGTTTCTTAAGTGGACTTCAGAGTTCTCCCCAAGCTGTTTTGTTAACGGATAGCTTTTTATTTTATTTTAATTTTATTTTACTTGAGAGAGAGATAGAAAGTGCGTGGTAGTGGGATACTGGGGAGGGACAGAAGGAGAGAGAAAATCTCAAGCTGACTCCCTGGTCAGCACAGAGCTTGAGGTGGGGCTTGATCTCACAACCCTGAGATCATGACCTGAGTTGAAATCAAGACTCCAACACCCCTGGGGCACCTTGGTGGCTCACTGGGTTAAAGCCTCTGCCTTCGGCTCAGGTCATGATCTCAGGGTCCTGGGATGGAGGCCCTTGTTAGGGCTCAGCCACCCAGGCACCCCTGTGGGTAACTTTCTAACGGTGGAGGGCGAGGCTGGGGGCTCCTGCATCACCAGTTGGATGGTATTTTGCTACTGACTGGTTTGCCCTCTACTGCTCAAAATAAGGGTTCGAGATGTTGACAAGGGAGTTGTGCAAGGGGTGTGCAAAGAGCTGAACCACGTGGTTAGCGTCCTTTGGGATGGAAAGAATGGGTAGTTCACACGTCAGTGAAACAGGTGGGAGCTCATGAGGGGCCAGGACGCTGTGATTACAGATGTGCCCTCCAGGTACGACAGTATAGCCGTTAGTGCCCCTGGAGGGGACCTTCTGTCTGAGCTCGGCAGTATCATTTCCGGAAACCCCCCGCAGAGTTCACAACCCCCCCCCCATCAGTGCTGACACCCGAAGGAGTTTAGAGAAATGCGGGCTCATCAGAGTTCAACTCCCCTTCCCCTCGTGGAGACTCAGTGGAGAAATACACACACGTGTGACAGAGGTCGAAGCATTTGTTCTAATTTTGGGAAAACACTGGATTAGAGATCGTCTTCAGAGCCCCTGTTAGCCTTTCTAAAACCTTCTCCCCACAAAGCTTGATTTCAGGACTCCCAGTCTGATGGGGAGATGGGCCCGCACGGCAGACACACTTTCCAGAGATAGACAAACCCTTGAACTTGCCCCTGACAAGCTGGCCGGGGCTGTAATCTGGAAGTAGATATGGAGAAAGAGGGGCTAAGACCCGAGCTTGGCGTGCTCACTCGCTTCTCTCAAAGTCACTTATCACATGAGCCTCTTCCTCGCTTAAGTGAAAGATGAAGATCACAGAAGAGCTGCTCTGGGAGAAAGCTACTGTTTTATTATGTGGTTTCCATACGCGGCTGCTCTAACTGCAGGTCTGTGACGCTGCTTCGGGTCTCCCGGTATCAGCGTGAATCTGAGCCCTGGGCCTAACAGTTTGGAAGTACAGTGACCCAAGTAAATGGCTGGAGATGTTCCGGGGGAAAACTATCCGAAACGTAACTGCATCCATGCCGTGGTATGGACGTGTCCTTCCTCCCGGGGATCCAGCCTTTTTTCCAAAGAAAACGGGTCTGAAAGTTGGCAGAGATCCGGAAGCTGCGTGAAGGCCCGTGAGTTTATACTGGGACGGGCTCCTCTGGGCTGCTGACGACTCAGTTCTTGATTTCTCCCGACGTGCACACCGAGTACCACCGTTCCCAGCCGCCCATCTTGCCCACAGGAACACTGCGGTGTATTCGCCGCGTCCATAGCTCTCGGAAGCGCAGACAGCCCTGGAGGACGTGTCTAACTTTGCCACGTGTTGGGACCATCGCATCCACCTGTCTTCTCATAGTGACGTGCCGTCATCTGCCTGTTGCTTCTCGGGGCGCAGCCTCCCCATCGCGGTCGCTGACCTCAACCCTGCAAGGCCCCTCCTGAGGTCAGCCTTGCCTGTGGAGAAGAGCCACTGCCGAGCTCGCAGTGATGCTGTGGGAGACGTGAGTTCTCCGGGCTGACAGATGAAGGTGTGGGGGGGTCTGCCGACAGGCGGCGGGTGCAGCGGGTGAGGCAGCGCCTGAGCTGCAGCCCGCCTGCTCTCCGGCCACAGGGCAGCCTGCGGAGCCCAGAGCAGCTGCCCGCTCACGGACGCGCTCAGGTCTCGGGCCGGCTCTTCTTGCAGCCAGCCCTGACCTGGGACCTTGTGAAGAACAGAGTTCTGGGCGACGGGGTCCCACTGGACACCACAGATTCACAGCAGCTTCCGTTACCTCTGAGGTGAAGGGTCTTATGGAAAGGAACTCTAATTCCTGTAAAAATAATACCCACCCCGCCATCAGTGTAACTGTTGGACTCCCAACCTTACGTCTCCTGGGTCAGCTCCGCCACTCTTCTACTGACTTAAAAAATGTTCTCTCTTGTGTTGTTTTCCTTGTAACTAGGAATTTAATTCCTGATTTCACCAGAGGTTACTCGAAGAGCCTAAGTAACATTTGCTCACCTTCTTTTTTTTTTTTTTTAAAGATTTTATTTATTTATTTGACATGGAGAGAGAGCATGAGCAGGGGGAGCAACAGAGGGGGAGGGGGAAGCAGACTCCCCACTGAGCAGGGAGCCCCACACGGGGCTCCATCCCAGAACCCCGCGATCGTGACCTGAGCCAAAGGCAGACGCTTCACCAACTCAGCCCCCCAGGCGCCCCCGTCCTCGCTCACCTTATCTTCACCATCAGAAACCCTGACTATGTCTGCAGTTTCCATCAGCTAATGAAGTGTAATGTGTAAGCAGAATATGCTTCCTTGGGAGCATTTCCATGTCTCTAAAAAATACAGGAGACCGCATCTGGTCTGATAACTCTCCCAAGTCAGGGTACAGTATCTCCTCCTTTCCCGGAGGCCGGTGAAGCTGGCCCGTTTTCATGGTCAGCCCAGAGCAGGGAGGGAGATCAGTGGTGACGTGCTGTTGGCGAGTTTGTAGGGCTCTGCACGTACCTGCTGAGTACCCAGCCCTCCCGGGGAAGGTCTTCCAGTGCTCAGATGCAAGGGTTCTCTAGCAAACCCGACCCAGCCAGTCAGGAGATGCTAGAGTCCGTCTCTGTCTTGCATATGAAGAGAGAACAAGGAATGCGACTATGACAAGAACTGACCAAAAGTCTCAGATTTTCTCTCTCTCCCCACGTCTCTCTAATAAACATGAACATTGTGATAAGAACTGAAATAGCTCAGAATTTTCAGAGAGATACTGGATGATTTAAAACTGCTACTAATTCATTGTTTTAATACATTAAGTTAACATCCCTAAGCCAATGAATTGAGAGTGGCTGTGGGAGTAATTAGTTTTCAAAATTTTCTTTTACATAAAAAAATAAGGGGCGCCTGGGTGGCTCAGTCATTAAGTGTCTGGCTTTGGCTCAGGTCATGATCCCAGAGTCCTGGGAACGAGCCCCGCATCAGGTTCCCCGCTCGGTGGGGAGCCTGCTTCTCCCTCTCCCACATCCCCTGCTTGTGCTCCCTCTCTCTGTCAAATTAATAAATAAAATCTTTAAAAAAAATAGCTGCCCAGAAGAAATCCTTAGGAGATGAATTTAATTAACCTGGCTCATTCCAGGCAATCCTTTCGACTTTCCTCGTAAGCGACCCGGCTTGGTAGGGCCGAACCACCTGTTCGTGTGTCTGTTACGAGGCCCAGTGTCAGGGTATTAAACCAGCCAGGCTGCTCTGAGATGAGTCGCAGGTTTCCTTCCTACAAATGTTCCTGCCTCTATACCAGCTGGCCCGATTTCCGGAACCTTCTGCCTTAGAAGTCCTAGTGATAAGTCCTGCTCACACTGATGCCTTCATCTGCCCTGTTTGGATGAATTTACTTCAGTCTGGGACCTTCTGTTCCATTTGCCTTAAACCCACAAGGAGCCAGCCGGCCGGGTCACCCTGCGTGTGGCCCTGGCACCCAGTTAAACCATCAGGATGTTCAGGCTCTGGTAAACAGAAACCAGAACTCAAACTGGGGTAAATACAGGCATGTGTTAGCGCATAGAGGGAAGTCCAGAAGGATTCCTTAACAGCAGTTCTGAGACACGTGCTCCTCGGATCTGCCCCCTTCCACAGAGGCTCTGCTCCCGGGCTGCTGTCAGGGCGCACGGCAGCTCGAGGCACCATTTCCAGACCCACGCGTGCCCCAAAGATGAAGACCACGGTGACTCGTTGTTCTAAAGAAAGAGGAAGCTTCTTTCCGAGAGTGTTTCCCACCAGCCGACCTCCTGTAACGTGTGGCCGGCCAGAGCTGAGCCGCGTTCCCACTCCCTGCTGCTCGCTGCCAGGCAGTGGAGATGATCGCTCACCGGGCGCCGTTTGGGTGGGAGACGAGGACCTCCTGCCAACTGCACGCTGCTGTGGGGCGGGTGGACCCCTTACCAACACCGGGTTTTATGAAGAAGGAAGAAGACAGGACGGGTGCTGAGGAGGCCGGCTGCGGTGTCGGCCACGTCCCCGTCACACGGACGGACCCTGGGCTACGGAGTCAGGCAGATCGGGAAGCAAGCCTGGAATAAATCTCGGTCCTTCAAGGTGGCCTGGATCACAGGACTTAACTTCTATGAGGCTTGGGGATTTTTTTGTTTGTTTTTTTGTTTCCATCTTTAAAGTGTTTATATTTGAGGGTTATTGAAATTATTAAAGAAGAATGGCAACAACGACAACGAAAAAAAGATTTCTAGAATTCTGGCCTTAGTCAGTCCTCGCTTTAGCTTTTATTCTTCAGTCCCTCGAACCTGTCAGCTCCCCATTCCTGGCAAAATCACTTCCAACCCTATACATTTCATTCAGTACTTTTCGGGCAAAGGTTTTACTGGAGAATCCCAATATCCAAGCTCTTCCAATCCCACTATGGAGGACCCACTTCATTTCCATCGTACCGAGTGTGGAAGTATTTACTGAGCTGGAATGTGAGCAACACTTTTATTTATAAGGTAAAACATTCGTGGTTACATAACATGCCTCATACAAAGACGGTGCCACGTTGTTCTGAGTGAGGAGACTGTAAATTACACACAAGGTGACAGACAGATACCCTAGACACAAAACACTTGCCAACTTGTCACAGAACCTGAGACAGATGAGCAGGCACCAACCCCACGACCGTGGCGTCTCCTCTGACCTAGTTGCAAACAATATTTTGAACTGACGCTGGTCTCGGGGCAGTAAGACCCAAATGGTAACGGAGTGTGGCCGTGGATGAGCCCCATTCCGAGGCACATGGCAAGGGAAGCCATCTGAGGGTCCTGTCTACAAGACCTGAATCCATTCTGCATGGTTCAAGTCCAAGAGGTGGAAGAACATCACATGTGATGAGGTATGCGGGTAGATTTAGGGCAGAAATTGACCCAAGATGAAGGCCTGCATCCCTGTGCCAGGGAGTTCACTACCTGCTCACTTTAAAATTTTATAGTAAACACATCTTGAGAGACTTTCTTTCTGTCCTTGGTTGGGCTGGACTTCTTACCTTTGCACTCGAGGGCAGCCAAACGTGGGGAAAGAAATCTGACTTTCCAGTTCGTCTGCTTCGGAGAGGGTGAGGGTCTTGAAACCGTGAGGAGGAACGTTTCCTCCCTAATGTCCTGCGCGGGGCAGCCCCAGCGGAGGGGAGGGCTTCTCTGAGGGTTAGCGGGTCCCAGGCAGCCGGGCCAGGCCGGGCAGCCGTGCTCTCGGGCCGACAGCCAGCTTGGCACTTCCCCTCCCGTCTCATGTCTGCGCCTTGGCTCTGCTGCTTCTCTCTGCGGGGCCCCTTCCAGACCAGCAACTCGGCTGGATCTTCCCGCTTCCTCTCTGAATGATGGTGTATGAATTCAACCCCAGCCCCCAGGCGCTGCCTGAAGGTTGGCGGCTGCGCAGAGAGCCATGCTCACAGAGGCCCCTGCCACCGTGCCCACCAGGCTCCCCCAGGCCAGGCCGACAACCGGCCCCGTGCTGGTGTCGCTACTGTCCTGATGGGGAGATTGGACAGAGCTCAAATGCAGTAAACCACGAGAATGGTGGTAAACCCAGGTTTGAGTTCATTCGAGTATTTTCTTTGTGATCTTGGATAGGTCACACCCCTTCTGGAAGGCTAGACAGCCTCATCCGTAAAACACGAACTGATTTCCCTCACCAAGTTGTCTAGATAGAGCCTGGGAAACGTTTTCTCATTTCATTTTCAACATGAGAATGGAATGATATAAAACTAGAATGTATAAAATTTCTTGACTTAGAATAACGTCTTCAGCAATTCCCTGTAATCATCAGAGCATGGGGATGAATGCTGGAAAACGTGGGTATTCAAACTGCACTGTCCTCGGAGGGTACCCACCCTTACTTGAACCAGCTACGATTTTATCTGTGTTAATACCACACGCAACTCTTCTGTGTAAACGGACAGCACGGAGAAGGAAATCGTTCTTCAAATGTGCATTATATTTTGTTAATGAATCGGCAATTCATGGCCGGGAGTCAAAAAAGGGAAGAGCCTTCCCTGTATTTGTGTCATAAAAGACTCCTTTGCGTCGTGCATGAGAACAGTCGCCAGAGGAGAGGAAGGTGACATGGGGCTAAGCTAGCAGTGGGTTTGCAGGGGATGCTAGCATTTCTGACTCAGGAAAGAATACATTTTCAGAGCCACAGGTCTGATTCTTTGTGCTTGGGGAGGGTGGTAGAAAAGCTCTCCAGTGTGGATGTGGTGCCGGCTCTGAAGGGCGCTGGTGACAGGAATCCGAGGCACGGCAGAGACAGGGGAAGAGCCCAAGATGGGTCAGGAGCCAAGAAGACGAAGGCGGGAGCTAGAAAAACATGGGCACCTGTGTGGCTCAGAAGGTAAAGTGTCTGCCTTTGGCTCAGGTCATGATCTCAGGGTCCTGGGATCAAGCCACGCATGGGCCTGCTCCGTGAGGAGCCTGCTTCTCCCTCCCTCTGTGCTGCTCCCCCTGCTTGTGCTCTCTCTCTCTTTCTCTGTCTCTCTCTGAAATAAACAAATAAAATCTTAAAAAAAAGAAAAGGCAGGAGCTTGACAAAAAACAAGAAAGAGGCAGCAGGGGAGGGGCCGGTCCTGAATGGGGGACCACCCCAGCCCCAGGGCAGGAAACCCCGCCAGCGGTAAACTGGGCCCTCTCAAGACCTGCTCCTGGCAAGGCGCGGGCTGTGAACCTGGATTCAGAAGCAAGGACTAGAGCGGGTAAAGGAAGAGGCGGCAGATACCCTGTGCCTGAGACCCCAGCTCAGACAACAGCTGCCTCAGAGAGGTGCCGGGAGCACCCCGCGGCCGGTCTACAGCTGCACACCAGGCAGGCACTGCAGCTGTCCCATTGCAGCCCTGCGGCTGTCCCGTGGCTGTCCCATGGCTGTCCCGTGGCTGTCCCGCGGCTGTCCCATGGCTATCCCATCACTGTCCTGCGGCTGCCCTGTGACTGTCCCATTGCTGTTCCATGGCTGCCCCACGGCTGTCCCGTCGCTGTCCCGTGGCTGTGCCATTGCTGTCCCGCGGCTGTCCCATGGCTGTCCCGTGGCTGTGCCATGGCTATCCCATCACTGTCCTGCGGCTGCCCCGTGACTGTCCCGTCGCTGTCCCGTCACTGTCCCATGGCTGTGCCATTGCTTTCCTGTGGCTGTCCCGTGGCTGTGCCATCGCTGTCCCGTGGCTGTCCCATGGCTATCCCATCACTGTCCTGCGGCTGCCCCGTGACTGTCCCGTCGCTGTTCCATGGCTGCCCCACAGCTGTCCCGCGGCTGTCCCGTGGCTGTGCCATCGCTGTCCCATGGCTGTGCCGTGGCTCGGCCGCCCAGGGTCCTGTGGCAGTGGCGAGGGGAACAGGTGCGGAAGGCCGGTGCGGCTCCATCCGAGGCCGAGGTCTGGGCGCCTGGAGCCCAGGGGCGCTGGGCTGGAGCCCGAAGGGTCAGGCTTCCCGCAAGCCGCGGGGCTGTGCGGGCCTCGGTGGGGCTCACGAAGAAACCCGCCGTCGCCTGCCAGTGGGAAGCAGGGCTGAATGCTGCCTCGCCCCGGGGAGCGTGGGGGCCGTGGGGGCTCCAGGCCGGGCCGGGCAGCAGTTTCCGTACCTGCTCTTCGCACAGCCTCCGCTGAACGCTCCGGCAGGACTGCTGGTTATGGTTGGTCGTCTCGGTCTGTCGCCGTCCCCGCCCCATCGCCCTGTCCCAGCTCTGTGACACTGCCCCACATGACGCCGCGCCTGACTGCTCTCCGCAGAAATCTGCATTTCCCTTCTAAAGAGAGGAGGCCTCCGCCAGGCTCCTAGGGACACTTCCCTTTAAACCCAAAATGTTCTCTTTTTTTTTCTTAACGTGGAACAAACGCTACCGATAACTTCCTTTGAACTGTCCGCACGAAAACCAAGAGCGTAGTTTCAAAGCGAACTGGCAGTCCCGGGGGAGTGGGGCGCGCAGGGGTGCGAGCGTCCACCGCGCGGCAGCCCTGCTGCTAGAGCCGCGAGCGGGGCGGGGACGCCGCTGGGGACGCTCGCTTGTCCCGCGGCCGTGCCAGGATCCTTGGAGCCAGACCACCTGGACTTCAGTCCTGCCTCTGCCTTTAGGACTTGGGTGAATGAGAGCAAACAGCTCAGCTTCTCTGGGCCTCGGTGTCCTTATCGTATATACAGAGAAACAGTCACAATAGTATGTACTTTGTGATGCAGCTGTGAGGACTAAATAAGTGAATATATGTAAAGCATATATTTAAATACACAACCCATATATTGAACATCGGGCACTATTCTAAGTGGTGCTGTTGTTATTTCCCTAGCTTTGTGCTCGCGTCACATTCTTTAAGTTCCTGTATTTTTATAAGAAAGCCGGGTGCCCATTCTGTTCTCTCACAAAATCGACATAGATACAGATTTCTGCTTCTAGTCACGTTGGGGTAACTGGGATTGACTACTCTCTCCTGCCCTAAACAACTGAAATATATGAAACAATGGTTTTTAAAAAAGATTTACTTATTTATTTCAGGAGAGAGAGAGCATGTGCAAGTTGGGGGAGGGGCAGAGGACGAGGGAGAGGGAGACCGCCCAGCAGACTCCATGCTGAGCATGGAGCCCAACACAGGGCTTAATCCCAAGACCCACGAGATCATGACATGAGCCAAGATCAAGAGCCAGATCCTTAACCAACTGAGCCATCCAGATGCTCCTCAGCCAATTAAAAATACACAGCATATGGGCGCCTGAGTGGCTCAGTGGGTTAAAGCCTCTGCCTTCGGCTCAGGTCATGATCTCAGGGTCCTGGGATCGAGGCCCACATCGGGCTCTCTGCTCGGTGGGNTCGCCTGCCTCTCTGCCTCCTTGTGATCTGATCTCTCTCTGTGTGTCAAATTAAAAAAAAAAAACTAGTTTAAAATACACAACATAAAAATAGGCCATAATAGTAGTGTTAACTATAGTCTCTGCACTCTTATCTTACACCCCAGAACTGATTTATGTTAAACTGGAATTTTGTACCTTCTGACCGCCTTCACCCATCTCCCTCAACCTACGCCCAGCAGATCTGTCCTGTTTCTATGAGTTCAGAGTTTTTAGATTCTACGTATATGTGAGATCGTACAGTATCTGACTTATTTCACTCAACATAATACCCTCAGGGGCCATCCTTGTTGTCACAAATGGCAGGATTCCTCCTTTTTAAATGGATGAATAACATTCCACTGTGTGTGTGTGTGCGTGTGTGTGTGTGTGTCACATACACACCACATCTTCTTTACCCATTCATCCATCAGTGGACACAGATTGTTTCCATGTCTTGACTATTGTAAATAATGCTGCAATGAACACGGGAGTGCAGATTCTTCTTTGAGAAAGTGATTTCATTTCCTTTGGATATATTCCCCAAAGTGGGATTGCCGGATCATGTCAGTTCTACTTCTAATTGTTGAGGAACCTCCATGCTGTTCTTGAGAGTGGCTGTACCAGTTTGCATTCCCACCAACAGTGCACAAAGTTTCCTTTTGCTGCACATCCTCACCAACACTTATCTCTTCTTGATTCTAGCCATTCTGACACATGACGTGATATCTCATCATGGATTTGCATTTGCATTTCGATAGCTGGTATTTTAAAACCTTGAAACAGACTATTTTGAAGCCACTTGGGGATGGGTATAAATAGAGAAAGCAAGAGGTCCTAGGGATGAGCCAGGGTCAGGTCTATATGGAAACTGGGCTGATGAGCTATTACTGATGCAACACATCATCACAAATATAGTGGCTTAAAACAATATCAATTTCTTCTCTCATAGTTATGGAGGTCAGAAGTCCAGAATAAAGGATCAGGTAAAGGCAGAGCTTTAAGAAGAAGGGAGTCATGGCTCTGCTAAATTCCACCCATTAATCCACAAAGGTGAGGACAAGAACTATCAGGTCAAGCAAATGGAAACCATGGAAACCATTGCTGACTTTGACAAGACGTCAGCAATGAGTGGAACTGGTGGCAGATGAGAGCCTGATCGGAGCAGGATGGAAGACCGGATGGATGACCCATAGAGTCACACAACACCCCCCCTTTACAAGAACTTCATGTTGGATGAAGGCTCCGCTATCATGGTCTAGAGACTCTTAATAATTTTGAACATGAGGCCTCACAATTTTACTTTGTTCTTGTCGCAGCAAATTGTGTAACTGGTCCTGCAACCAAAGAAGAAGACATGCAGAGAATGGTTATGGATGACTCTCTCAAGGAATTTTATATAAATGGGATCAGAAAATTGGAGCCAGACGAGGAAGGGGGTCACGGGAGGGTTTTTAAACTTAGATGGTCTGGTACTGCCTCTGTGGCCCCAGAGAGTGGGGCTGACAGGGACGCTTTCTCCCTGCTGTGGGCATGTGGTTTCGTGGGATCCCTGCTCTGGAGGGCACACCTCTGTCTCCCTGGCTCACCTCCACTGTTTTTCCAGTGGCCTAGTGGTTTCACGCAGGAAGGATCAAAACCGTATAGCCTTGAGCTACAACATATCTTAACTGGCCAAACTCATGTCACTCTGAACTCCGGCATCTGAGATTAATTTTCCATCTTTGTTCTTCTCAGAGCTGTGTTCTTTTAGAAGCATTTGCAAATTGATTTTATCATGATTTGTTCCAGCATTTTCCCAGGCACAGCAGTTAACCCGAATCAGAGCCAGAGTCATTCATTGCTGTCCTCAGGAAAGATATGCTGTTGGCACCTGTCCAAGCCACAGGCATTTCCCATCGATCAAAGTCCCTGGACACGAATTTCCCTGTGCAGGGCTCTAAGTACACTTAACACATAACCATGCAAAGAGCCAAACATACCAACTACTCCCCACCAGGGATGCACAATGTAATGCCCACACCTCCCTGGCCTGGGGAAGTCATCTGACCCTGACCGTGAGAGATGAGAGACTCCCCGGAATCCCCGACGTGTGTGCCGCAGAAACTAGGAAGGGGAAGAGGAAAGCTGCAGTCTCTCGAACCATCTCTAGTACTTATGCACAGTTGTTCAACTTGCTGGAGCAAACTATTTTGAGTCACAGCCTCAGTTTTGCACAAGGGATAACAATTTCTCAACATACTCCATATTTGTAATTTCTGTACAATTTAGGTGTGATCTGAAATGTGTGAATTTCCATTTATACAGGATGTCCTTTCCTTCCCCCTTCACTGACAGCACTCACTGCAATGTCTTCTCTGAGTATTTTCTCTGTAACTACTTGAAGGTGGGAAGGGGACGAGGGAAGACGGATGAGACAGTGGACAGATGAGTGGAAACACAGGTCTCAGGAAAATGAAACAGACTCTTCACTGCCGTAGTCAGTAGTTCTCCAACAATTACATATAGAAAACAAGGTCAGAAATCTAACTCTTGAGGCAAGGTGCTTACATTGCAGTTAGGGAGACAGAGAAGTGAACAGGAAGTTACAGTATGTCATGGGGGTGGATGTAATCAAAGCCTGAGTCTTTGGGACCCTTCCTTTCTTTCCCAGGTCTTCAAAAAAACATCTTGAGTCTTCTTGTAGTATGAAGACTCCTCTTCTTGGTTTTTTTTTTTGTTTGTTTGTTTTTTTTGATTTTTTTTTTTTCATTTGACACAGAGAGAGAGATTACAAGTAGGCAGAGAGGCAGGCAGAGAGAGAGGAGAGAGGAGGAAGCAGGCTCCCCGCTGAGCAGAGAGCCCGATGCGGGCCTCGATCCCAGGACCCTGGGATCATGACCTGAGCCGAAGGCAGCGGCTTTAACCCACTGAGCCACCCAGGCACCCTCCTCTTCTTGTTTAATCTTACCCACCATCCATCCTTCCCA
This sequence comes from Ailurus styani, assembly GCA_002007465.1. NCBI lineage: Eukaryota > Metazoa > Chordata > Mammalia > Carnivora > Ailuridae > Ailurus > Ailurus styani. Next base: position 231,567 of record LNAC01000608.1, on the reverse strand, counting down.
CTCTTCCACCAACACTCACCTAATTCCATCTTGTTTCTTCAGAGTATGTTCTTTATTCTGAATTAATTAAAAAAACACACAACACTCCTCATATGTTAGTGAGCACATAGGTTGTCTCTTCCTAGACAACACTGTTAAAAATTTTAAGTTTAGTTATAAGCCTTAAAAGGTGTTCGTTTGAAAGTAAACTTGAGCTGCATTGGTGAACACACAGAGATTCAGGGAAGACCCTCATGTGAGGAGGGCAGGCGAAGAAGCTCTGGAGTCCAGAGCTATGCGGCTAACTGGCTGTCCCTGAGTTACACCCTCTTCACGGTAAACTGGTGACCTAAAATACGGCGACACACACCTGTCTGCAGGAGAACTTCTTCATGATGGAAAGAAGAACCCAGATGCACAGTATGGTGAACTCACTGAAAAGTACATTAAAGACGGAAAGATGGTGCCAGTTGAGATAAACATCAGTTTGTTCAAGAGGGAAATGGATCAGACAGTGGCTGCCAATGCTCAGAAGAAAAAAATCTTGATTGATGGGTTCCGAGAAATCAAGACAACCTTCAGGGTTGGAACAAGACCATGGATGGGAAGGCAAGTGTGTCTTTGGTTCTGTTTTTTGACTGTAATGATGAGATCTTATTGAACGATGTCTTGCAAGGGGAAAGTGTAGTTGCTAGAAGTGATGACAACAGAGAGAGCTTGGAAAAGAGAATTCAGACCTATCTGCAGCCAAGAAAGCCAATTATTAACTTCCATGAAGAAATGGGGAAAGTCAAGAAAATAGGTACCTCTGAGTCTGTTGATGAAGTTTTGAAGACTTCTGACAAAGAAGGCTAACGCTACATCTGCAGGCATCCTTGAGATCATAAATGATTTTTGATTTGTGAATTTATTACGATTCATAAAAGCATATGAATATTGCTTTGATAGCTACTATTACAAGCCCCCTTTTAAGGTGATTTTAATCTTTCATAATTACATCTGAATTAATGACTGTAAAGTATGCAGTAAAGCAAATTAAATTTTGTATCTTTAATTTTTTTTGGTTACAGGAATAGACCGTGATTTTGGTCTAAGTTCATCTGAGCTATGGGGCTCACAAAACAAAGAAGGATATCAGCTAGCTCTTGTCTCGACTCAAACAGCATATCCCTTTTATAATTTGTGCCTTCTGTGAGCAAGACTTTTTAGTGTGTGTGTATATCCCGTTAATAATTTCATGTTAGGTTTAGGGATCCCCACTTCCTTGTTTTCTCGAAGGTTTTTAAAATTTTCAACCCGTTAAGTGAATTTGTGGACCAAATTCAGAAGGAACTTTTTGTGTAGTCAGTTCCTCTAATTCCTAGAAGCATGTCAGTATTTATCGAATAACTGATCATTTCCTATAGAAAGGTAAAAAAAACTCAGGCTTTGTTTCATGACAACTTTTACAAAGTTGTGTGACAGGGCACCTTCTGTGCTTCCTGGGGTTGGGATGGGGTCCCTGGGGGTTCAGAGCCTAAAAGAACTGTCAGTTTCATTCTGACTAAAGCTGAGGGTAAGAGGAAGGCCAACAGCGATGACAGGTGCTCCTGTGCTCTCTCCTCTAGTGTCACTGATGATTAAACTGATCACCCCTATCCCCAGCACTGGGACCTAGAACATGCACGTACTAGGTTCATGGTAAAATGACCTGGTTAGTGTTCCTTCCAAGTGTTTTTGTTTGATTTTAGACTAAATGTAGGGTTGATATGAAGTAAAAACATCTAATGGTTAAAAATAATAATAAAAAAATCGAAGTAACCTTTAGAGTGGCTGCTGCAGGCATTTTGCTCGGCAAGAGCGGCACCCCGAAGAGCGCCCCAGTCACTGAAGGCCAGGTGGCACCTACCTGGGAGGCATGTGCAACTTAAAGTAGTTCCTTAAATTATATACGATTTTTAAGTTTCAAGAGTGCTCTCAGGTATATTTTATCACTTAACATTCACATCAAGCTTACAGAATTCTGTTATTATTTTCGTTTTACACCAGAGGAAAGAGGACCAGGCCAGAGTCATACAGCCAGTAAATAACAGAATCTCAGAGGTAAACTATTTGTGATTTTCAAACCCAGGGTTTTTCTGAAGACTTTTCTGCGGCCTTTCCAATTCTGAAAGCCAAGTTTCTGAAAGCGCTCAGCCATGTATTTGATTTGTAAGAAAAAGAGGAATTCAGGAGGAAGAAAGGAGGGGACGGAGGGAGAAGGAAGGCAGGCAACGGTCTGCAGGAGTAGGCATGAGGGGCCAGGCGGGAGCCCAACAGGGAGACCCCCGCAGCTCTAAGTCTCTTTGGTAGACCCTCCCTTTACTGTCCTTCCCAGCAGCAAGTCGAAAGTCAGAGCATCCCGGAAATTAAAAGGAATGGTTCAGTACAGAATTTCCTTTGTCCTCCCGAAGCCTGAAGTAACAAATTAGACAAGGAACAGCTGGACAGGTGTCCATGCTTTCGTGAGACCACGCCCTCCAGAGCTCGCCCAGCCCCCCCAACAGGTGCCTGACCCGCTAGTGTCCACACGGCAGACACTGTGCTGGGATGGCCTTTGATGCAGGCAGAATAGCGTTAACCCCGAATGACAAATTTAACTTAATGTCAGTTTAATATATTATTCAAATCTATAAAAAGAACAGAAGAGAAGTAGAATAACCTAATGATTTGGGTACTAATCTGTAAGAAAGCCATTTTTGATCAAACCAGCTGGCACTAGTATCTCTTTCTTGTTTTCCATGCTAATTGTTGAATCTATGTTATGGATGTCAGCATCCTTTTTCTTTTTTGAGATATTTTTTATTGTGTTATGTTAGTCACCATAAACTACATCATTAGTTTCTGATGCAGTGATCCAAGATTCATTGTTTATGGATTTCAGCAGCTTGCTTGTAGCTTGTGTTAATCTTATTTCCCTTCTAGATATTGAACTCGGTATCAATGATATATCAAATGCTGTTTTAATGAATACATGATAATGTCTAGCCAAGTATCACAAAAAGTAATTTAGAAGGACCCATTTTAATTAAAATGCATTATAAATTTTATCAAAGGATAACTTCCTTTAAGAAAAAAAATCAAATAAAATCTTATTTTCTTTTTCTTATATAAGGAGTTGATTTCAAAAAAAGCTGTTCCCAAGAGTTGTCTTTAACCATAAGCTCTTATTCATAAAACACTGTATACAGTGAAACCTCTTTAAATTATTATTCCAAATAATTTAAAAAGTAGAAAAGTTTCTATTCTTAGTTGATTTTCCTTATTATTCTTTAATAAAAACATTGATAACTTAAATCTACTTAAGTCCATTTTCCATTTTCTTGAATTTCCGTCAATATATTTTGTTGAAACGTGTTTTGGTATGGTCAGCATTGCTCTTGAACCAAGAAACTTCAGCAAAATGGTCTTTTCCCCAAAATGGTATATTCTCTTCCAAACAAGTTATAGCCTGTGGCATAGTTATTTGTGACTTGAACGGTCCTATTTCCTCTTAAAATGAGGGAATCTGATTGGTTATATTTAATCATGTTGTTGGTACCTTGAAGGTAAAGGGAAAGTCCATTTAGGGAAGTAACACTCCTTCCTTGTACGTTTACATTTTTCATATTTCTGTATGAAAGTAGAGGCTTAAAACGAAATTCACCAACTTAGGTTCAAGTCTAAATTAGAGTTGATAAATACATAAATACTTCAAGTAGTAACTTAGAATCGCTGAAGGGAGCAGTTGGGTCCGTCCAAAACCATCTGAAATCACTGACACAGTTATTCATTTTTTCACTGTTGTCTTGTCAAATAACTATTTGTCACTCCTTTGTTTTCGAATTTGTTTTGTTTTTACGTCCTACAAGAAAGGAAAGAGCTGCTTGGCACAGCACACCTAATAGATCACAGCAGCATAGAATGTAAACACCCGAGCATTTGTCCGTTTTAGGCAGCGCGTCTTTCTAAAGCTAATTTATCTTGTGAGTCGAAGGGCATGTTCTCTTTAAACCAGGAAGATTTCCACAGTAAGTAGAAAAATTAGATCATAAATTTAAGAATTATTAGCTACCAGAACATGTTTTAAACATGTTCTGATTAGTGTTTGCTCGGTGGACTAAGAGCCGGGGGGAGCAGTGGGCGTCCACCCCAGGTCTCCATGACATGGCCTGGGTCCCTGATTTCACTAAGACGGGAAGCCCCTTCCTAGGCCAATGACCATGACACCACAGCCCTACCCTTCCTCCCTCGTCTTGTCCTTGCTGTGAGCGCTCCAGCATGCTCTCTTCTTCTTTTTTTTTTTTTGAAAAGCAGATGGCCACATGCAGTGCCTCATTTGGACATGTCTGGAGTCTTGGAAGCTTGACTACACTATGTTCTCCTACAAATGGACCCTGAGAGCTGGTTTGGAGGTTCTAACGGGAGAGCAACTACTCGTATACCCTTGACCAAAGAATGGTCCCCTCTAGCAGGGTCGTCCTCTTTGGGAGGGACGTACAGGGGGCGGTGAGGGAGGAAGGGACACCCACCTAATCAGCCCGATCAGTCGAATCAACCCTGGTGATCAGTGGGGTGACAGACGTCTCAGCCAGATGGCCCTCACATCCTCCAACATGCTTTCAAGAAGCCCTCTTAAATCCAACCCAAACCACCCAGACTACTTAAAGATATCCTAAACAAACACACCTTGTAGGTTATAGCAAAGACACAATCTTACTTGTGACTCTCACTATTTAATCTGTTGAATAAACAGCACGGTGAATTGTGTCCTTGTGTCTGGCTAAGATCTTTGTCTCGGGTAGACCCAGTACTGTTCTGAAACATTGATGTGGTGTCGGGAACCCTGGTGAGAAGTTCAGGGGTCAGAAACTGCGTGTCGGGTTCTGGAACCTCACCTGGGTGTGTAGCTTCTAGTGTATCATGTGTCCTGCTGGAAACCCTGACGTCCAACATTCACTGCTTTCCTGCAGCTGTCAGGATTCATAAAGCTGACAAATAGAGCAGGTGGGTAATGACACCAGGGTCTCAGCTTCAGGTCCTCGTGAATCTTGACTTAGAGGTGCCCTCTGTTCGCTGACTCTGCCTTGAACCCTGCCTCCTCCCAGTCCAGGTTCCCTGAGTACCATCCTATTTCTCCCTGGGATGCAGGATAGACACCAGTTGTGTTCTCTGGATTGCCAGACAAACGGCTCAAATGTTCTTCCACTCTTTCCTTTAAAAATTGTTTACTTTACAAGATGGGATGGGGAAGGAGACAAACCATAAGAGACTCCTAATCTCATGAAACAAACTGAGGGTTACTGGGGGGTGGGAGGGTAGGGATTGGGTGGCTGGGTGATGGACATTGGGGAGGGTTTGTGCTGTGGTGAGTGCTGTGAAAGTTGTAAGCCTGATGATTCACAGACCTGTACCCTTGGGGCAAATAATAATAAAAAAACAAAATAAAAATTGTTTACTTTAATTTTCAGATTCTCTATATTCTTTTTTACTTTTTTAAATTTAAATTCCGGGGCACCTGGGTGGCTCAATGGGTTAAAGCCTCTGCTTTCGGCTCAGGTCATGATCTCAGCGTCCGGGGATCGAGGCCCGCATCGGGCTCTCTGCTCAGCAGGGAGCCTGCTTCCTCCTCTCCTTGTCTCTCTGTCTACCTCTCTGCCTACTTGTAATCTCTCTCTCTGTGTCAAATAAATAAATAAAATCTTAAAAAAAAATAAATTTAAATTCAATTAGCCAACATATAGTACATTAGTTTTTGATGTTGTCTTTAATGATTCAATAGTTGTGTTTAACACCCAATGCTCATCACATCACATGACCTCCTTAATGCCCATCCCCCGGTTACCCCATCCCCCACCCTCTCCCCTCTGGAAACCCTCAGTCTGTTTCCTAGAGCCCAGAATCTCCCATGGTTTGTTTTCTTCTCTGATTTCTTCCCATTCAGTTTTCCTTCCCTTCCCCTGTGGTCCTCCATGCTGTTCTTGTGTTCCAAATAGGAGTGAAACCGTATAATAATTGTCTTTCTCTACTTGACTTACTTCCCTTAGCATAATCCCCTCCAGTTCCATCCATGTTGATGCAAATGGTGGGTTATTCATCCTTTCTGATGGCTGAGTAATCCCCATTGTGTATATGGGCCACATCTTCTTTATCCATTCGTCTGTCGATGGACATTCTATATATTTTATGTTGTCAGCATTTAAGGGATCAAAGGTTCACATTACACAAACTATGCTTTCAGATTCCTACAACATAGCTCATTTATTCAAAAGAACTTTATCACATGCTTTGTTGAAGAGTGATATATTTATATGTGAGAAAATAGAAAATATAATGACCCAAGGTATGACATATGTAAGATAAAATATGGGTACAAACAACAGCAGCTCCAGAAAGGAGAGAGAAGAGCACAGTGTCATGGGAAGAGCACCGTGTCTAGTCTGAAAGTGTGATTTGCACGGAACCAGCGCTCAGCACCTCCTGGGAGCTTGCCTGAAGACACAGACTGTCAGGATCCAGCCCACCCAACCTGGGTTCTGTATTTGAACAAATCTTCAATGAAGCTTTGAGAAACATTATTCACGAACACTCAGATTAGGATATGCCACTCATTTATTACTTACATATTTAGCCCATGAGACTTTTACTCCCAAACTGCGAAGCTCTGAGCTCTCCAAGCCTTTCCTGTATTTCTTACTAGGTTAGAGAATGATCATGAGCATGGAGATAGTAAGGAGGCTGGGAGTGATGCAGGGGTGCCTTTCCTGATTTTGTTTAAACTCTACTTTGCCTTCACCCTGACTTTATTTATGTGTGTGTGCATGCACGCGTGCGCGCGCGCGCACACACACACACACACACACACACACACACAGACTTAGGCACACTGCTAAAAACAATAGCATAAACTTTCCACAGTGCGCCACGTTTGTGTCAAATGCAGCAATGGATGACACGGTCTCTTCCCTCTGAGTCTACGTGGAATAAATGTGTGGAAAAGATGGACCAGAAGTATAAATAAGTAAATGAATAATGCAATGTCAGAGGACATTCTCAAAACAATAAACAAGAAGACATAAAAAACAGTCCACAATCCTACATTTTGAAGTCAACTCTACTGGAATATCTTATTTAAAATCAAATGCTCGCATTAAAAACCAAACACCTGAAGGAACCACTTATGAGTGCTTGACCATGAGCGCCTTTGATGGAATGATTAATGTCAACTGCATAAGATCATAATGAGTTGCAAACTTAAGATAATGGATGAGAAGGGTGCCTGGGTGGCTCAGTTGGCTAAGCAACTGCCTTTGGCTCAGGTGATGATTCTGGGGTCCCGGGATTGAGTCCCACATCGGGCTCCCCACTCAGAGGGGAGTCTGTTTCTCCCTCTGACCTCTTCCCTCTCATGCTCTCCCTCTCATCCTCTCTCTCTCTCAAATGAATAATTTAAAAAAAAGATAATAGATGAGAAACTCCTCTACAAATGACCAAGTCATGTACAGATCAGAGTTACCTGTATTTTCAGAAAACATTTTCATGGAAAGTATATAACTTTCCAGATAATCTGTGGAATAAGCATGCAACCTGGCTATCTCTTCGGCCCCCAGCTGCCAGCGAGCTAACTTCCCTTTCTCTCTCATAAGGACACTGTCCTTTACCTACATTCCTGAACTCTTTTTTTGAGGTGATTTCATGTTTGTTTGTTGTTTGTTAAGAATTCTCGAGCCCTTCTACTTCTCGTGAAAGACTCAGCATCATCTTTTTTAAAACTCTTTATAAATTATGACTTAACAATGAACTATTATCTTTTTTGATGTTTTATTTATTTATTTGAGAGAGTGAATGAGAGAGAGAGCATGAGCAGGCGGAGCTGCAGAGGGAGAGGGAGAAGCAGATTCTCCACTGAGCAGGGAGCCCAACTCGGGGCTTGATCCCAGGACCCTGAGATCGTGACCTGAGCCGAAGGTGGACGCTTAACTGACTGAGCCACCCAGGTGCCCCCAACAATGACCTATTATCATGAATATAGATGATTATTTAACATGAAGTATCATACCAAAGAGCGATCAGACTCCCGAGTTCAGGAACGAGGAGGAATCTGGCACAAATACAGTGTGTGCTATCACTGGTGAGACACTCAGAAGCAAGTGGGACTTTAATTTTTGTGATACTAATCTTATACCCCACTACGTGCTGGCACAAGGCAAACGGCACCGGCTTCAGTCGGCCGCGACGCTTCCCCTCCACTTCCCACTACATGGTTTCCTTCAAAGAAACCAACGTGAACAGCCCATCGCACCACCGACAGCCAGAATGACGGCGGACCCAGAATTGCCAGGATGTGGAGGAGCTCCCCACCAACCACCTGGTTCACGGAACAGACCTCACATCTACAGTTGCTGGCTAGCGTGTTTTTCCACTGAAGTACTTTTCCCCACAGAACCATATGGAATACCTAAGGATCAGCATCCCACTTTTGTTATTTGTTGCCTGCCGTGGGGTAGGGCATGGAGGAAGAAGCAAAGATGGGTGTGTGCCCTATTTGAGGCAAGTGTGGAGTTGCAAGACTCCTAGTTGGAAAAATATTCTAAACCTAGATAATTAGGCTGCATGTCAAAAGGTTTATTTTAGTTATAAATATTGGACTGATAACTCGCTCTTCAGATACTTTGTCTCTGATTGGGACATGGGGGGTGGTTAATCACCATACTTAGAACTTCTTAAAACTTAAAAGAAAAATTAAATACCAACACTCATCAGCCTCATCCCCCCAAACATAACTTGTGGGAAAACACTGGCTCACAAGCTGCTTTACTATTTAGAATTTATTCCCTTTTGAACTCAAAAGGAAGTGAACGCATCTCCTGACTCTCTGTGGCATCTGTGATGTGTTATGACACAGACAGCCATCACATCTGAGTTAATGGAATGCATTTGATCGGGTGACATTATTAGGAACTCTCGATGTCTACTGTGTCATCTGCAATTTTTCCAGCACTGCTGAGTGTCACGTGAGTGCTGGCGAACTGGATGACTCGTGTTTGGAAAACCAAAGGAAGAGTCAATGTTTCGTTTTCCGTAAGAGAAGTGCTTATTGAATCTGAATGTTATACAGTGACTTTCATAATTGTTCCAAGCTTTTTCTCTCCTTGGAACCTGAAATTTCACAACTACGTTAATTAATAATAATGTTCTGCACTTCCATGACACCTTTTTGTCTGAAAATCTCAGTGTTTACTTGTCTTCTTCATGTCTTCAGGGAGATGTGAATCTGTGATTTTTTTCCTTTTTAGGTATAAAAAGTGCATTAATTGCAACAACAAAACAGAAGAAAGAGAAATTAAAGAGTCAATCCCATTTACAATTGCACCCAAAACCATAAGATACCTAGGAATAAACCTAACCAAAGAGGCAAAGAATCTGTATTCAGAAAACTATAAAGTACTCATGAAAGAAACTAAGGAAGACACAAAGATGTGGAAAAACTTTCCATGCTCATGGATTGGAAGAACAAGTATTGTGAAAATGTCTATGCTACCTAGAGCAACCTACACATTTAATGCAATCCCCATCAAAATGCCAGCAATTTATTTCAAAGAAATGAAACGAATAATCCTAAAATTTATATGGAAACAGAAAAGACCCCTGATAGTCAAAGAAATGTGGAAAAAAAAAAAAGCAAAGTTGGCGGCATCACAATTTGAGACTTCAAGCTCTGTTACAAAGCTGTCATCATCAAGACAGTACGGTACTGGCCCCAAAACAGACACATAGATCAATGGAACAGAATAGAGACCCCAGAAATGGACCCTCAACTCTATGGTCAACTAATCTTTGACAAAGCAGGAAAGAATGTCCAGTGGGAAAAAGACAGTCTCTTCAACAAATGGTGTTGGGAAAACTGGTCAGCCACATGCAGAA
>LNAC01000608.1:161400-221471 GCA_002007465.1 Ailurus styani | reverse complement strand
ACAGCAAAGGAAACAGTCAACAAAACCAAAAGACAACTGACAGAATGGGAGAAGATATTTGCAAATGACATATCAGATAAAGGGTTGTATCCAAAATCTATAAAGAGCTTCTCAAATTCAATACCCATAAAACAAATAACCCAGTCAAGAAATGGGCAGAAGACATGAACAGACATTTCTCCAAAGAAGACATCCAAATGGCCAACAGACACATGAGAAAGTGCTCAACATCACTCGGCATCAGAGAAATACAAATNAATCAAAACCACAGTGAGATACCACCTCACACCAGTCAGAATGGCTAAAATCAACAAGTCAGGAAACGACAGGTATTGGCGAGGATGCAGAGAAAGGGGAACCCTCCTACACTGTTGGTGGGAATGCAAGCTGGTGCAGCCACTCTGGAACACAGTATGGAGGTTCCTCAAAAAGTTGAAAATAGAGCTAGTCTATGACCCAGCAATTGCACTACTGGGTATTTACCCTAAAGATACATAAGTAGTGATCCTCAGGGGCACGTGCACCCAAATGTTTATAGCAGCAATGTCCACAATAGCCAAACTATGGAAAGAACCTAGATGTCCATCAACACATGAATGGATAAAGAAGATGTGGTATATATATTCAATGGAATACTATGCAGCCATTTGCAACGACGTGGATGGAACTAGAGGATATTATGCTGAGCGAGAATCAGAGAAAGACAATTATCATATGATTTCTCTGATATGAGGAACTTGAGGGGCAGGGTGGACGGTTGTGGGGTGTAGGGAGGGAAAAATAATGAAACAGGATGGGATTGGGAAGGAGACAAACCATAAGAGACTCCTAATCTCACAAAACAAACTGAGGGTTACTGGGGGGTGGGAGGGTAGGGATAGGGTGGATGGGTTATGGACATTGGGGAGGGTTTGTGCGTTGGTGAATGCTGTGAAAGGTGTAAGCCTGATGATTCACAGACCCGTACCCCTGGGGCAAATAATGATAATAATAATAATAATAATAATAATAATAATAATAATAAAATAGCACCTCTAAAAAATTTTTAAAAAATGCATTAATTCAAAATGCTCACTTTTTGTCCAGCATTGCTTTTCTGCAAAGGAAAGGAGGGCCTCACTCTGCTGTTCTCGAGATGGCACGGCCCTTAAATGACTTTCCGCCTGCACTTGGTGAAAGCCTTAGTGAGTGTGCAAAAACACTGCACAGACATCGTGGGGACAGAGATCACACTTTCACTTTTTAATGTGTATTTAATATTTGTCACATTCTAGGTGAAGCCAAGTAACTGTGAACTACACACACATACCTCTGATAAGGTCACGAAACGGTAAACTTGCAGGCTAAGGCAGCACTGCTGCGGACACTTGTGAGAACCCCAGGTTAAGTCTGGAGTGCTTGCACTCGCAGTTTGCTGGTGAACGCACACACGCACACGTTCATACTCTTGCAGTCTCTGGAGGTCTGAAGTCTGGGCACAGCCTGCTCAGGTTCTCTGCTTAGGATCTCATATTGCTGTAAACACAGTGTGGACAGAGGGCTGTTAATGTCTGGGGGCTCACTGGGGAAGAACTCCTGAGCTGACTCAGGGTGGCAGCAGGATCCATTTCCCTTTGGTTGCAGGACTGAGGATCCTGGTTTGCCGCTGGCTGTTGGGTGTAGACCATGCTCAGATCCCAGGCACCACCCTGAGCTCCTTGTCAGCTGGGCCTTCCAACACGGCTATTTCTGCAAGGGTAGCTAGGGGGAGGGATAGAGTCCAGGGTGCCTCTGCTAGTAAGATGCAGGCTTCCCAGTGCAGCATGAACACAGAAGCACATGCCTTCACCTTGGCCATTTATGTGCTGGAGCACAGTCAAGGGAAGATGGTCGTACACGGCCATGAGTCCTCAGAGGTGGGGATGATAAGCCCACTCCTACCCTGTCTGTATTGACTGAGATTAGGAAAAGCTGCATATAATGGAAAAACCAGGTTAACAGCGACTAAGGCAAAACAAACATTATTTCTTTCTTGCGTAAACAGAGAGAGTAAATTCAGCAGCTCCTGTTCATCTGGGCCCACACTCTCTCTCCGTTTGCGCTACACGATTTCCAGTACACGTTCCAATGCTTACGGCTTCTCTTAAGGTCATTTCGTGGTCCGAGATGGCTGTGAACACTTACAGCCTTTTCCAACATAAAGAAGGAAAAGTAGAAAAGAAGTTCACCCACACAGCCTCCCTGGCTCTCGCGCAGAACAGGGCTCGGATTGGGCGGAGGGCTCCAGAGAGCTTCCTTCCCCACGGCTGAGCAAGGGCCGAGAAAGCTAGTTCTTCCCCTGAGCTGCCGTTGCCCAAACAAGACAGTGGCTCTGTTCCTCAGGAAGGAAGAACAGCCATCAGGCGCCGACTTGCTGGCCCTGCCCGGCTGGAATGGGGCGCTGCTCACAGGCCTGCGGGGACGCAGCTCTGGCACTCAGCGTCCCACTCTGGGCGCTGTGGGAGCGGCGCACCGAGGCCGGCCTCCAGCCGCCCAGACACACAGCACACGCGATCCCGCCTGTGCGCGCAGACGCGCTGCCCTGTGGAAACTTCCCTGAGCTGGCTCTCCCATCCTGGCCAGGTCCCCGGTTGGTACCCTGTGCACTGAATCAATCAGAAGTCCTCGGGCCTTGTTTTGACGGCTTCCGCCCTTCATCTCCAGCCGTCAGTTCCCAAAGCTCCTGGGTCAGGGTGCTGGCCCTGCGCCCGTCTCCCTTCTCCTCGGTGATTTATTGCCTGCGCTGGAATGCTCCAGTTCTGGACACGGAGCCCTCCCTTCTGCATCTCTGATGCCAGGTCCCTGTCTGAGCAGACCCTGTTCTCTGTCCCTGTGCTCCCGGTCACCTCAGCGGGGACGGACCCCGAGGTCTGCCGCGTCTCCCCGGATCTGGTTCACGTTCTGTCTCCCGCAGGCTCAGCCTGGCGCTCCTACAGCGATTCCTCGGCCGTCCAGAGGGCGAACAGCTGGCCGTGCTAGCTAGTACAGGTACAGGTGCATAAGGGGCACTTGGGGAATATCTAAGCTGGGTGGGACGGGTTCTGTATTTTAGGATAAGATTCTTGGATCTTGCTGTTGCCAACCTCCCTCATGTACTCAGATCATGCTCTTTTCTTCTCAGGGGATATTCTAGGACAAGTCTAAGACCCGTTAGGTCTCAGGCAATGGTCTTGGGACCTACTGCTGTCAATGCCAAAAATAATTTGGGTAGAAATCTTCATCAGTGGTGAAATATCTAGGGGGCTATTTAGGGCTTTAAGCCCCCAGGGACATGGCCGCTGAGGTCAGGACTGTCAGGGGGAAGGGAAGGGAGACCAGAACTCTACTAAGCTGCCCGGGGTTCCTGCTGCCAGGTTTGTACTTGCAGTTGCCGGGAACACTTCGTCCTCACATTTCCACCACTGTTGCTGGAGATCCTACAAAGGTTTACTTCCCTGAAATGACACTTCTCTGTTAGGTGATTGCCTTGGCCTCTTACAACCTCCAAGTCGTCTCTCTGCCCTCATGTCTGACCTACATCCACCCCATAGCTTCCTGGTATGAAGTTACAGGTGTATCAGCCAATATTCTTACCCTCTCTGCTCAAAACAATTAGGACATCATCACAATTAGAACATCTCAGTTTCCATCCATACTACGGATGTTTATGAAACCTTTCCTTATGCAAGACAGTGTTCTTGGTATTTGGGACATAGGGACGAACAAAAGAATGTCCTTAATCTCATGTCATTTATAATCTATAAAAAGACCACAGACAATGAGCAAGTAAATGAAGAAGCAAACATAAAAACATAAAGTCATGATAAATGCACTGTAGGGAATTAAAATAAGCTATTGTATTAATGAGTAACTTAGGTTTAAGTAATTAAGAAAGGCCTGTGAAGAATTAAAATACATTCTGAGAATCAGTCCCAATAGACAAGACAGGGAGGCAGTGTTAAATGTCTGTCGACGGACGGATAAGGAAGACACAGGGCGCGCACAACAGAATAATCTCCAGGCTTCAACGAGAAGAAAACCCTGCCAACTGGGATGACATGGTGAAGCCGGACAGCACTCTGCTCAGTGAAACAAGCCAGCCAGCCAGAGGTGAGTCCTGTCTGGTGTCACTTACCTGTGGAACCAAAAAAAAATCAAAGACACAGAGACACAGAAGTAGTAGGCGGTTACTAGGGACTAGCGGAGGAGTGGAAGTGGGGAGAGACTGGTCAAAGCGTACAGACTTTCAGTTAAAAGGAGCTAATACACAGCACGATGACACCAGTGAATGATACTGTACTGTGTGCTTGCAAACTGCGGAGAGAGTGAGTCTTGGGCATCCTCACAAACGTTGGAGGGATACGTTGTGCCGGGGGGGGGGGCTGTGGGAATTAGGACGTCGTGGGTGTGTATGTCAAATTGTCGTGTTGTACACTTCAAACATCCTCTAAACAGATTACAACTTGGCCAATTAGATCTCAATAAAATACAAAAATGAATAAAATAAAAATTTTTAAATATGTTTGCTGGGATCTTAAAAAATACCTATCACTAGAGGATTGATAACATATGGTTTAGTGCTTCCATTCAATACGCGGCCACGAGCACTAAGGATGGAGCAAATGTGGGTACGGTGGAAACTGCGTGTGTGTTTGAGTGTGCATAAGAGTTTGCACAGTGAATGTGTATAATAACAATCTCTGGACGGTGAGGGGATCTTTGTATTGTTTTCTGATTTTACTTTTTTGTAATGTGTTAGATTTTATCTTATAGCAAGACAAGGAAAACAATACAAGTACTTGATACAATAGAGACAGAGGAGCCCAGACAGGTTGCCTCGAAGCATCTCCCTCCTGCAGATACAGGGTGATGACCTCCGTTCACACAGAAGAGCTGCTCTCCGAGCTCACCCTCCCTTCGGCAGCCGGATTGAATACTACCTGAGACTGGATTTATTCGAGGTCTGTCTGAGCAAGGAGGGAGACTGTGCCGCTGCCCAGCCTCGTGGGGAAATGAGACTTCAGAGCAGCTAATGAGAGAAGACAGAAACAGGCCACTGAAGCCATCTGCTGGCCACTGAGCTATAGATCCTTTGCCCGATTACTCCCCTCGGCCAGCCGCACTGGGTGACCCAGCGTGCAGGTCTTCCATGCTCACGGCACGTGGTGCAGCGGCCCTCTTGCACCTTATTATTTCCAAAGGGGAGGCTGGGGCAAGTGTAAGAACAACAGAATTCCTACATTGTGCTGGTCCCTTTCTGATGTATGTACACGTAATTGTCAATATGCTCAGTTAGCAAAACATGGACCATGAAGACATAAGGCTCCAGACTGATTCTGAAAGAGGGAATCAGACTAATTATTATACGGGCACATCGATCCTATTTTTCCACTTTATTATACTCCTGGATAACATTCCACCCAGAACAGCAGTCAGTGTGCACTGAAGTACAACACATACTGTACTAAAATTTCAATTTATAACTTTTCAATAAATACAGAGATTCATTCCTATATAGTTACAACCTATTTACTGCTCGAAATTGAATCCAAAGCCCTGAGCAAGAATGTCCCTTCGAAATCACCTTGTCTGATTTCTGCTTCCAATAGTGGCAGAGAAGCTTATCTCAGGAATTCGAGAGTGACAAAGAGCAGGACAGAGGCTATAAATGATTCCCCCTTAAAGGAGGAAAACCTCACTGGAGGGGATGCACTTCAGTATGGCTTTTTGTCTCAGGTAACTCCCTATCTAGTCTGAAAGGCACAGAGCAGCTGGAAATAAGCAGAAAAGGCTATTGTGTTATTGACTTGAAATGTCCGAGGACAGAGTTGAGCTGGAAACTGAGTTGAGAAATTCTGGCAAGAAGGAAGCCATAGAAAGAAGAGTCTCAAAATATGTGTATAAATTCCCCTCTAATGCTTGGCTAACCTCTGATGTGCAGCTACATGAAAGCAACAGCTGAGATCTTAAGAGAAATTCCCATTGCTGTTCTTCATGAGGGAGACAGAGTTTCGAATTTGAGTCTGGCCACGTTGGAGGGCTTGGTAAACTCAAGCTACTCACAGAAACACCACAAGGTTCCTGCCATGGGAGTAAAGATCTAAAGGGCTCTAGGTCTAAGCATAAACCATGAGACCTACTCCAAAAAAGTATAAAATCAAGCTCTATGAGTTCAATGTGACCAGCTAAGAATCTAACTGCTTGTTAGAACAATACCCAACACCATCCCGAGGACGCTAACAGAATCCAGAGTCTCTGCAATACAGCCTCCCCAGGGGCTAGTACATGTTAAAAACCAACAGATATGCAAAGAAACAGGAGAATGTGACTTGCGGTCAAGAGAAAAATGAGTCAAAAGAACCAACCCTAAGATGACGTAGCTGTAAGAACTAGCAGACAAGAATTTTAAGCAGCTGGTGTAACTTTGCTCAGACTAGACGTTGTCAGAGTCCTGGTTTTCCGCTCTGACATTTCCTTTCTTTGACTGCTCTGTGATATCGGAGCTAGAGTCTATAAACATTTCTCTTTTAGCTGGTACAATATTAAGTTTTGGTAATGGAAGGTACCGAACGGGGGCACTGGAGGAGGAAGGAGTTTCTCTTCCTTGTTCTGTGGCGCTTTTAATTAAAATAAATTCTGGCTCTTGTAGCATGAGGCCATCAGCAGAATGTGTGATGCCCAGAAGGTGGCTTTCCAAGGAGCTTCAACAGCATTTCAGCACGTAGCTCCCCACCTGCCTTTTCCCTGGGCTGCCACCAGCTTGGCCTCCCGAGCCTGACCTAGCCTCTCCTTACCTGCCGTCCAGTGTGCTAAGGCCACATTCCCTCTAATGATGCACGGGTCCCAGGCATGGGGGTGGAAGCGGTTTATTCCATGTCTATTCACGCTTCCTCCCTAGAGGCATGGCTGTTTCCAATATCTGCTATTTCTATAGTCCTTAGAGTTCTCTTGATCTCATAGCAGTTAATCCTCTGGGAATAGTTAATTCTTTCTATTACATTTTTCCTACTCAAATTATTGGTGTGTTTTCTACCTTCCGACCAGACCCTGAACTACAAAATATATGTAGAACAAACATACAATTGTTGTAAAATGTTCAAAATGAATAGGAAATCTCAGTATAATTCTAGGCTAAAAACCAAAGTGACTGAAGTATAAAATAATATAAATAATATTTAAAATGTCTAAAATAAAATTCACGGCATGGACTTAACATTAAACATATTGACAGCACGACAAAAGAGCGAGTCTGAACTTAACATTGGATGAAGACCATGTGTTTCTCTGAAGAACTGAAAGACCAGAAATTGAAAAAAAGCGTGCCTTCAGGACCTGAGGATCACTGTCGTAAAAATACCCCACGTGCAGAAGTCGTTGTCTCAGGAGGAGAGGGGAAAGGGGAAATGGGACAGAAGAAAATATCTTTAAGGAATAATGCCTGAAAACTCCCGTACATGGGAAAACCTACATCTATAGATCCGAAAAGTTCGGTGACTCTCAAGAAGGTAAGTACAGAGAGTATCTTCCTGAGGCACAGCAGAGCCAACTGCTGGAAATCGGCGACGGAGACTCTCGAAAGCAGATGAGGAAAGCGGCGCTCACGGAGGTGACAGGAAAGCGGCGCTCACGGAGGTGACAGGGGCAAGAGCAGCTGCCCAGCTCCCGCCCGCTCCCGCCGGAGCCAAAGGGACCAGAACACGGAGCAGCATCGCGGAAGTATTCACAGACGGGAAACGTCAGTCCTGACGTCCTGCAGTAAAATATCCTTCAAAAATATATAAAGATAAGCAAAACAAATGAGAATTTTCTCAGAGAGGTGCCTGAGGTGCTCAGTCCTTTAAAGCATCTGCCTTCGGCTCAAATCATGATCTGGGGGTCCCGGGTCCGAGTCCCACATCAGGCTCCCAGCTCAGCCAAGAATCTGCTTCTTCTCCCTCTGCTCCTCTCCCTGCTTGTGCTCTCTCTCTTTGGCTCGCTCTCTCAAATGAATAAATAAAATGCTTTTTAAAAAGATTTTCTCAGATAAGTAAAAACAGAAAATTCCTCAGCAGCAGTCCACACACTGTAAGAAATACTGAAGGGACTTCTTTGGGCAAAAGAAAGTCTCCGTACGTGAAAAATCATACATGCAGTGGAAAACAAAGACACTAGAAACTTTATGCAGGTAAATATAATAGAAATGGATTCTTCTCCTGATTTTTTTAAAAGATTTTATTTATTTGTTTGACAGAGAGAGAGTGAGAGACAGAGAGAGAGGAACACAAGTAGGGGGCGTGGGAGAGGGAGAAGCAAGCTTCCCACAGAGCAGGGAGCCCAACACAGGGCTCGATCCCAGGACCCCGGGATCATGACCCGAAGGCAGACATTTAACGACTGAGCCACCCAGACGCTGCCTCCTGATTTTTGTAAAATACATACAATCAAGTAAAATAAAATACAACAAAATTTATAACATATGCAGATACAAAACATATGAAAACAGTAACACATAAGAGGGACTGAGTGGAATTGTAATGTTGCAAGAGTCTTCTGTTTTATAAAAGGCAGTAGAATTTTAATTCTGTGTCAGCTGTGACAAGTTAAAGGTACATGGTATAATTCCTAGAGCTGCAATTTAAAAAGGAGAGGTATACACAAATAGAAGGAATTAAAATGCAATAATACAGTTGCTAAATTAATGCTAAATAAAGGCGACGGGGGAGAAATCAGAGAGACAAATAGAAATCAAATTGTGACATGACAGACTCAAGCATAGCCACGTAAATAATTATATGTAAATGAACTAAGCACTCCAATTAAAAGCTAGAGATTATCAGATTGCTTTTTATAAAAAAAGTAATATCTGACCCATAGTGGACAAGAAATACACTATCAATATAAAGACATGAGTTTGTAGAAAGCAGAAGCGTGGAAAGAAATGTACCGTTCAAAAAGCAAGTCTATACAAGCTGGCGTAGCCAACCAAATACCAACAAAACAGCCTTCGAGACAATGCATGTGAACAAAGTATTTCCTGATGATGAAAGGGAGACACACCCTTGTATCTGTATATACACATACATACAAACAGCTTCAAAATACATGAGATGAAACTGATGGAACCAAAAGGAGATGCAGACAAATCCACGTTTGGAGTGTGGGATTCTACCATCCCTCTCTCTTTAATTACCGGCATAACTGGATAGTAACACAGTAAGAATGTACAATGTGTTCAACAACATAATCAGTCTTTTTGGTCAACTGACTTTTATGTACCAATGCACAGTTTCTTCTCAAGCACACAGAACATGTACATCACTATCGATTATATGCCGGGCCATAAAAAATTCCAGTTAGTTTAAAAAAAAAAAAAAGACTGATTCTTACAGAGCGTGTTCCTTGACAAAAATCAAATTAAATTAGAGATCAATAAAAATTAAATATCTAGAAAAGCATAAGTAAGGAGAAATTAAGCAACACATTTTAAAATATCCTATGGATCTGGGCGCCTGGGTGGCTCAGTGGGTTAAAGCCTCTGCTTTCGGCTCAGGTCAGGATCTCAGCGTCCTGGGATCGAGGCCCACATCGGGCTCTCTGCTCAGCAGGGAGCCTGCTTCCTCCTCTCCCTGTCTCTCTGCCTGCCTCTCTGCCTACTTGTAATCTCTCTCTCTGTGTCAAATAAATAAATAAAATCTTTAAAAAAAATAAAAAAAACAAAATATCCTATGGATCAAAGAAAAAAATTAAGAGAATTTGAAAATATTTACAATTTAAAGACGATGAAAATAATATATAAAATTTGTTAGGTGCAACTAAACTAATGCTGGATAAAGCTTATGACCTAAGTGCTTATATTGTATTTTTAATTTTAAAGCTGGTTTTTTAACCTTCTAACTTAAAAAGCTTCAAAGAGATGTATAAGTGAAAGCCAAATTCACAGGAAACAAACACACACAATACATAAAATTAACAAAACCAAAAGTCCATTTTTAAAATGATTAACAAAACAAATTTTTAAAAATCTGATGAGGTAAATCAAGAAAGAAAAAAAAAACCCCACATATCTCTTCTTTAATTCCTGGTATTAGCAATTTAACTGCCATTATTATAGACCTAACAATAAGAAGACATTAGCAAAAATAACTATAACTTTGACAATGAATTGAACAACTTATTGAATTGGAAAAATTCCTTGAAAAATACTTTTCAAAATAGACACAAGTTGAATTTGAAAATATGAATAACCTTACATTTATCTGACACTGGGTATTTTTTAACCGAAATTCTGAACAAAGAGAAAAACGATAGACCCGTGTGTTTCAGTTGTGTCAAATATGTGTGGAAGAAGTAATACTGATTTTATACAAACTATCTCAGACCATAGGACGAGCCACAGCACTCAGCTGGTTTGAGGTCAGTTCAACCCTGACAAAAAGAACTTGCCAGACACGTTACAACAAAAGAAAATTATAGAACAATATCTATCATGAGCCATGAATATAATGCAGAAATCCTTCAAGACATTAGCAAACCAGCCCAGTAGTACCAAAAAAAAAAAAAAAATCACAGCTGTCTGGTTATTCCCTGGGAATGCAACGTTGGCATTAACAGTGCAATGTCAATGTTCCGAACCACATTAAACGGAATAAAGGAGAAGTATACAATCAAGAAAAGCCTCTGACAGAATGCATCCTGCCCCCTCCTGGCTTCTGTGACTCTGTGGCTGGCCTTCGTCACAGCTGCGGCTCCTTGTTCTCGCTCTGTTAGAGACCCTTCCTCTCCCATCTCTCAGTGCCCCTGGCCCGTGTCCATTCCCGCCACCCTCTCCTCCCTACTCCCTCCTGGGGTAACCCCCTCCTTTCCATGGTTTTAGCTTCCACTCGCATTTACTGCTCTTGGCCAACCTCCCCTGGGCTCCAGCTGCTGTGTGGGCGTCTCACACCCGCCTTCAAAGCTGAACTCCTAAACCACAAGTAACCCCCACCCCCCCGCACCCCATCTATTTCTCCTCTGGTCTCTCCCTTCACAGGCGACGTCACTATCCTCTACCTGGTCGTCCTGCTTGAGTCCTTCTTACCACTCGGTTTACCAGAAGGCCCTGTGCTTTCCAGCTCCACAATCCCTCTCAGCTCCCTCGTCTCTGCTCCTCCTAACCGAGCACACCTGGCGCAGGAGGTACCGTCTCCCGCCTGCTCTTCCACAGCAGCGTCTCGGCTCTTCCTGACTCCCCGCTTGCTGTCCATGTGTGATTTCATAGGGCATCCACTGTGGTCCTATTATTCCTCAGATAAAGCCTCAAGTGTCTTCCTTTGCATTATAAATACAATCTAAACTTCTAATATTGATCTTGTGTGCCAACTTAACCTGGCTGTGGCTCACCTTTCAACCTCACCTCATTGCATGTGCTTGTCACTCTCCATCCTTTATCTTCACTGGCTCCTTTGCTCCTCAAATATGCTAGTTGTTTCATGACATTAGGAACCCAGGAGAAGATGCTGAGGTAAAGTTAGACCAACTCTACCTATGCTCCTGTACACATGGGGATAATCTCATCAACGCTCTGTGAAAGTTCCGGAACCCATGGGCCACCCCATGTGATGTGTTTGTGTGTGTGGTATGATGCTCCTTCATCCATTTTCCTATGTTGAGATGCAAGAGACCCTGTCTGAAGAGAGAGCGAGAGAGCAAGGAAGCAAGGGACTAATTCCACTTTGAGTCTTGGGGGAGGGGGAAGCCAGAGGGTTACAGAAGATGTGAAGGCTGAATCCTTAGAGCGAGGAAGGAAGGAAAGAGAAAGGAATAGGAATACGGGGCGTTGGGATAAGGGGATCTTGCCTGGATGAGTTTGGATTTAAGCACAGGTGAATTCCCAGAAAGTCTGAACTATTTTGGGAATGTAGTTTCTGGAATGGAGAGCTGGCATGAGGTAGTCAGCAGGCAGAAGGAGAGATGACTCACCCGTCAGACCTGTGTCGATGGTAATAGACAATCCAACCAACTTGGCTGTTCCTTGGGAACAGATCCAGGGAGGGGACGAGAGGAAGTCCAGCCAGGCCTGACCAGCGTGGTTTCCATGGTAACACGCAAGCAGCTGAAATCTCAGCTGGTCCGTGGGCTCAGCCACAGACTCTCTGGATGGCCTTCATCGGCGAGTCTGAAGGAATGTCAATCCTGGCCACCGGAGGGGTGTCAGATTGAACAGCAAACTTCAGCACACCCCCGCTGAGAGGGTAGGACCAAGGCCCCAATCCGGGGAGACCGTGAACAGCAGGGCAGGCTGAGTGTGGAAGAACCTGCGGGACGTGGCACACGGCCTGGGCTGAGTGTGGCAGGACTTCTTCCCACGTGCAGGTTAAGAAGGAAAGCAGAGACCGAGCAGAAGGCAGTCCCAGAAACATCCCAGCGCACGGACGGTGATCCCTTGCCTGTTGCTCCACCAAGAACCAGCTTGCCTTAACTGTTCTGGGCCAAACACGGGGTCTGAGCCTGAAGAAAGCTCTCATGGTGACACCCACAAGTTAGTTGGTACCTACGAGAATAAGGCGGGTCAGGCCTGCTGGACAGTGTGACTAAAGCCCGACCCACGGGGTCGTGCCCTGGGATCTAACTGCATCAATGACGTAACGATGGCAAGACCTAAACATCGTCAGGAGAAAAGGAAACCACGTGCCCGGGAGGGCATGTCCCCTGGTGCGTGAGGTTGGCCAACCGTGCGTGCCGGCAGTAAGTGGACCACGTCCTCTGCTCCTGGTCTGTTGAAGTCATGAGAGTTTAAAGCAGGGATCCATCAACTGACAATGGGTGTCAGCTGGTCCTTCCCTTGCTCAGAGGCCTTGACGCAGAATGGATGGGACTTGGGGCCCCCTGCCAGGTCTGCCCACGCAACGTCGAATGGACTTGGACTGCACGGTCAGAGCGTGAGACTTTCCCCGGGGCTAAGCACTGTGATCTTACCACTCCTGAGGAATGCAGTGTTCTGGAAGCCAACACACTTAGGGAGAACGTGTGTATTCATCAGATTAGTTATCTGTAGATGTGCAACGAAATATCCCCAATATGCCCAAACCTCAGCTTCATACCGCGAATGTTCAGCAGCTCACAGTCTCTGCAGCCAGGAATGCCCGCGTGTCCTGCCTGGCTGTCCCCGTCCTGAGTTCTCTGCTCAAGTCGCAGCCGAAATGCTGCCCAGGGCGGCCGTCATTCCAAGACTTGCCCGGAGCTGAAAGGTTCACCCTCAAATCATGTCTGGTGGCTGGCAGGCCTCAGCTCCTCACGAGGCGTTGTCTGCACCTCGGCACATGACCTCTCCTTCAGCGGCCCGAGTGTCCCCATAAATGGCAGCTAGCTTCCCACAGGGCGAGCCGTCCAAGAGAGAATAAGTGTTCACAAACAGGTTGTAAGTCGGACGTCACAGGCTTTTCATAACTGAACCTGGACCTGACCCACCGTCACGTCTGCTCTGTTCGATCCTTCGGAAGCCGGCCACCAAGTCCCAGGAACTCGAGGGCAGAGGGTTGCGCAGGCGTGAGTGCCGGGGGTGGGGGTCATTGGAGGCCACACTGGAGGCCACGCTGGAGGCCGTCCCCCTGCCCATCACCCGCTCAGGGACGGGCCTTGTGCTCGGGGGGCTGTTACCCCAAGTCCTGCGTGGTGAGTGAATAATGAGCACTCCGTGTGGTAATTGTGTTGGTAACGAGTCAGAGCTACCTCCGACCTGAGTCCTATCAAACACTCCCCATCCAGTCATTACGGCTCCAATGTTACTATAAACCTAGAAACACACTGAAACTGTGGGCATCAGCAAATGGGAGCCAAAAACGTGTACAATCTAAATAATTATACCAAAATAGATCTTAAAGGTTTTGGAATGTAACAAATTATTTCTAAAAATTGCCATGACTATATGTTTATAAACAGAACCTGTAAAAATACCTTTCAGAATATAAACAGCTTAGAGTAGGATATTTTGAATACATACATAGCACACATACCTTATCCTAATATTAACTATTAATAAAGAAAATGCTAATTAAAATGTTTTTCTTAAAGAAATCAACCTTCTAAGCCAGGAATCAGCTTAACAGACATGTTCTCAGTGTCACTACCTCAGGCCCCAAATAAAACCACTAAGATAAACACTCATGCCCTGTTAATTGCATATTCAATATCCGGGGTCTGATGGCATGAATGCTGAGACAGGCTGGGTGCTCACAGTAAGCTTCTAAAATTCAGAGCTACCAAAGGGACATAGGAAAGGCAGCAGCAATTAGGAATGGAGCTGAAAAAGTGGCCGCAGATTCAGTTTCTTCCTAGGCGAGTCCAGGCCTGGGGACACAACGGGGTCGGGGACGTCATCAGAGCCCTGCATCGGGGTCCACGGTCACCTGCGTGGCTCAGGGAGGAACCCGGTTTCCACAGCTTCCGGACTGTATCTTTTTCAGAATTATTTGCTGACTCCTTCTCTTAGGCTTTAACACTTATTTATTTTTAAAAATTTTCTAATTCGAATATAGCTGACGCACAGGATTCGTTCATTTCAGCGTACACAGTAGTGATGCAACAGCTCTCCGCGGTACGCCGCGCTCGCTGCAAATGCAGCTGCCCTCTGTCCCCACACAGCTCGAGGACGATCGTGCCCTTTACTCCCAGCGAGGACTCATCCCGTAACGGAGCCTGGGTCTCCCACGGCCCCGCACGCATTTGGCCCATCTCCACTCCCTTCCTTCCAGCAATCATGGGTCAGTTCTCTGTATTTATGGGTCTGATTTGGCTTTTTGTTTGTTTGTTTTTCATTTGTTTTGTTTTTACATATCATTTCTGAGTGAAATCATATGGTTTCTCTGACTGAGTTTCGCTTAGCATAACACCCTCTAGCTCCATGCACACCGTTGCAAGTGGCAGGATTCCTTCTTTCTGATGGCCGAGGGGTTGTCCATTGTGGACGCACCACAGCTTCCATATCCATTCATCTACTGGTGGACTTTGAGGTTGCTTTCATATCTTGGCTCTTGTAAATAATGCTGTGGTGGGAATGTAAACTGGTGCAGCCACTGTGGAAAAGGCTTTGAAGTTCCTCAAAAGATTAAAGGCAGAAATCCCGTGTGATCCACTAATGCCACGACAGAACAGGAAGGTTCCTTTTTCTTCACATCCTCACCAATACTTTTATTTCTTGTCTTTTTGATGTTAGCCATTCTGACAGGTGTGAGATCCCATTGTATTTTTGATTTGTACTTCCCTGATGATGAGTGATGTTGAGCATCTTTTCATGTGTCTGTTGGCCGTCTGGATGTCTTCTTTGGGAAAGATGTCTATTCAGGTCTTCTGACCATCTTTTAATTGTATTGTTTGGGTTTGGGGGTTTTTGGTGTTGAGTTGTATAAATTCTTTATATTTTCAATATTAACACCTTATTGGACATATCATTTGCAAATATTTTCTCCCATTTGGTAGGTTGCCTCTTTGTCAATGGTTTCCTTCTCTATGCAAAAGTTTTTTATGTTGATGTAGTCCTAATAGTTTGTTTTTGCTTTTGTTTCCCTTGCTTTGGAGACATATCTACAAAAATGTTGCTAATGTCTGATATCAAAGAGGTTAATGCCTGTGTTCTCTTCTAGAATTTTTATGGTTTCAGGTCTCACATTTAGATCTTTAATACGTTTTAACTTTATTTTTGTATATGGTGTAAGAAAGTGGGTCCAATTTCATTCTGCAGGTAGCTGTCCAGTTTCCCCAATACCATTTGTTGGAGAGACTATCTTTTCCCCACTGGATATTCTTGCCTCCTTTGTTATAGATTAATTGAACATATAAGTGTGGGTTTATTTCTGAGCTCTCTATTCTGTTACACTGATCTGTGTGTCTCTTTTTGTGTCTGTACCATACTGTGTTGATGACTACAGCTTTGTAGTGTGTCTTGAAACCTGGGTTTATGACCTCCAGTTTTGTTCTTCTTTCTTAAGATTTCTTTGGCTATTTGGAGTCTTTTGTAATTTCATACAAATTTTAGTATTATTTGTTCCAGTCCTGTGGAAATGGTGTTGGTGTTTTAATAGGGATTGCATTGAATTTGTAGATTGCTTTGGGTAGTACAGACATTTTAATAATACTAATTCTTCTAATCCATGACTGTGGGATATTTTTCCATTTGTTTGTATCGTCTTCAATTTCTTTCATCTGTGTTTTATGGTTTTCAGAGTGTAGATCTTCCATCTCTTTGGTTAAGTTTCTTTCTAGGTATTTTATTATTTTTGGTACAATTGTAAATGGAATTGATTCCTTAATTTCTTTTTCTGTTGCTTTGCTATAAGCGTATAGGAACACTACCAATTTCTGGGTATTAATTTTGTATACTACAATTTTACTGAACTCATTTGTTCCTTCTAATAGTGTTTTGGTGGAGTCTTCAAGGTTTTCTATGTATAATATCACGTTAGCTGCAAATGGTGACAGTTTAACATCTTTCTTTCCAGTATGGATGCCTCTTATTCTTTTTCTTGTCTGATTGTGGTGGCTAGGACTTCTAGTATTATGTAGTATAAAAATGGTAGGAGTAGACATCTTTGTGTTGTTCCTGATCTTAGAGGGAAAACTCAGTTTTTCACCATTGAGTGTGATGGGGTTTTTCATATATGGTCTTTATTATGTTGAGTTACATTTCCTCTAAACCCACTTGGTCGAGAGTTTTTATCATAAACAATTGTTGAATTTTGTTAAATGCCTTTTCTGCAACTATTGAGATGATCATACAATTTTTATCTTTTGTCTTGTTCATATGGTGTGTCATGTTGATGGATTTGTGAATATTGAACCATCCTTACATCCCTGGAATAAGTCTAACTGATTATGGTAAGTGATCCTTTTAATGTATTGCTGAATGCAGTTTGCTAAGATTCTGTCAAGGATTTTTGCACCGATGTTTACCAGGGATATTGGCCTGTAGCTTTCCTCTCTGGGGTGTCCATCTGATTCCAATATATAGGTAATGCTGATCTTGTGGAATGTATTTGGAAGCTTTCCTTCCACTTCTGTTGTTTGGAATAGTTTGAGGAGAATAGGTATTAACTCTCATTTAAGTGTCTGATAAACTTGATCTGTGAAGCCATCTGTTGCTGGACTTCTGCTCGTTGGGAATTTTTTGATAACTGATTCAGTTCTGTTACTACCAATTTGTTCAGTATTTTTTCCTGATAATCGGTTTTGGAAGATCATATATTTCTAGAAATTTACCCATTTCATCTAGGATTTCCAGTTTGTTGGCATATAATTTTTTGTAGTATCATTGTACAATCCTTTGTATTTCATGATATTGGTTGTTACTTCTCTTTTATTCCTGATTTTATTTATTTGGGTCTTTTCTCTTTTTTTCTTGATAAATCTGCCAAATAGTTTTTAAATTTTGTTTGTCTTTTCAAAGAACCAGCTCTTGGTTTCATTGATTATTTTCTATTTTTTAAAGTCTCTAACTTCTTTATTTCTGCTCTGATCTTTATTATTTTCTTCCAATTTATCTCAGGGTTTCCTTGTTTTTCTTTTTCTAGGTCCTTTAGGTGTAAATACAGATTGTTTAGTTGAGCATTTTCTTGTTTCTTGAGGTAGGTCTGTATTTCTATATATTTCCCTCTTAGAATTGTTTTTGCTGTGTCCCAAAAATTTTGGGCTGTTGTGTTTTCATTTTCATTTGTCTCCACGTCTTTTTTGATTTCTTCATTGACCCATTAGTTGTTTCGTATTATGTTGTTTAGACCCTGTGTGTGTAGTTTTTCTAGTTTTTTCTTGTGATTTATTTTTAGTTTTGTACTATTGTGGTCAGAAAAGATGCATCATATGATTTCAGTTTTCTTGAATGTATTGAGACTTGTTTTGTGGCCTAACATGATCTATTCTGGAGAAAATTCCACATGCCCTTGAAAAGAATGTGCATTCTGTTCTATTCTGGGCAGGCATGCCATGCTGACAAGGGTACTCCAAGGCCAGATGGAGATGTGTACAGTCCCCAATTCCCATTCCTCTCCTTTGGGGTGCTCTCTACTCCTTTACTCACCCAAACACAGAGGCTCCATCTATTCCCCCTCAAAGCTTGGAAACTCGCACCTAGAGTTATCCCAGGGCCCTTATACCACCTCACACCCGTCAGAACCCTTATTCTAGTAGACCCCCTCTGATTCCAGGCTGCTGGGTGGGTCTCTCCCCCTGGCCTTGAGATTAGACCACCAGAATCAAGCTGACACACTTATTTGGAGCTACTCCCATTCTTGTCGGACATAAGACAAGATCAGGCATGGGCATGGACTCTTACCATCAGTGTTCTGACCAAGATACCCCCTCTGGTCTACACCACCTGGAAAAGCCGAGGGTGGCAGCAGACATCCTTACCCCATGTGTTTTCAGAGCTAGAACCAGTGCGATCCCCCTCACAGCCTGTAGGCTCTGTGGCACATATCACTACATGTCCTCAGTGGTGGCTGCCTTATTACTTTCCAGGCCTCAGGACTGTTGTCCTGAAATGCCAATGTCTGATGTCCTCTCCTGCCTCTGATTAATGCTCATCGACATGAGGATGGATAAAGGTGTGAATATAACACTTCCAATAGCATGGAGGATCTCAAAACATCATGATTAGCGGAAGAAGTCAAAAGAGTACGCAATACATGATTCTTTTTAGATGACGGTCAAGAGCAAACAGATGGATATGTCAGGATTTTTTATTAGGAAGGTGGATAGAGTGATGAAGATGTTCTATATCATTGTTTAAATTGAGAGGATGGTTTCATGAATGTACAGAGAAGAAAAATTCACTGAGGTATGTCATTAAGATTTGTACATTTTCTTGCATGTATAATTCAGTAACAACCAGACTAAATAAAAATGAAAAAATATGTATTGAGTGAAAGAATAAGAGAATTATTTAATGCACACAAGAAAATGTTCAACAAAGCCTGCAATACATTTTCCCTTTAGAATTGCACTTATCTCAGTTGACTTCAAACACTTAATAATGTTGTATGTTTTAAAACAGTATATATGCTAATGAAACAACATCAATTTCTATTCAAAATTTTGAGCCAAAAGTTTAAACTCTTCTTAATTGAAGAAAGAGGAAAGCCATAATTCTACTTTACAACAACAGAAAGTGCCCTAATGTCTGCCTGTTGCAAACAAACTAAATCATACTGTGAACAGCAGTTACGAACCTATAATAACAGCAAGATGACCTTCCCTTCTGGCTCCATGAGATAAACAGCTTAACATCCTAAATAAGTTACACAAATGCTTATCTCGGATAGCAGCAAAAATGGAACATATTTATAAACCGTGCTTTGTACGTTTCATATTCTTCTATTTATGGTTTTCAAAGTCTGTCATTCTCCTTACCGTGTATTTCATATTTAGCCCCTACTTCTCAATTCCTGGGGTTGGGCCATAATGTAAGACTTGACACACTTCTCTTGGAGCGTGAAGATGGCATAGTAAACATGACACGGACTCTCCCCCGTTATCATTGGATTCTACTTTGATGGCATCTGAGGATGGAGGGGCCTAGCTAAGCATGTATCATGACCCGTAACATTAAATCCCTTCCCCATTTCATTCCCTATATTCTTCACAGGCACATTCTTTCAAGCTCCCATA
Source organism: Ailurus styani (assembly GCA_002007465.1). NCBI lineage: Eukaryota > Metazoa > Chordata > Mammalia > Carnivora > Ailuridae > Ailurus > Ailurus styani. The sequence goes on along the minus strand of LNAC01000608.1, from coordinate 201,863 downwards.
GGACTGTTGCCCTAATTTTTTCTTTATCATTTTTCTTACGATTCCCTCAACCGTTCTCTACAACTCAAGGTAACGACTTCCCATTGCATTTTCTGCCACAGACTTTTCACTCTTCCTGGATCCGTCTAGCATTCTGTCCTTCACATGTACCTACTGCCTTGACAGGTAGTATGTAGAGGATCACCTAAAGTTTTGGATATTGCTGTTTGCTTCTGCAAATGCACTGACTTCTTTAACTGTTTCACTCCCACTTGTTCACTCTCTAGCTTCCGATCGGATTTTGTAGGTGACTGTTATTGACCAGATATTGGTAAGTGGGAAGGGGGAGAGAGAGAGAGAGACAGAGAAGGGAGTATTTATTTTGAGGGGATTACAGTATCTGCATTCTGCGAAGACCACCATTACTCCCCTGGCTATACATTTTACTGGTTCCACTAAAAACCACCTCACTCTATCCCTTCAAGCCAAATGACGGTAGACACTTCCCACCATTTCTAGTCCCAGAATTCTTCACCTCTCCATGTGGGCTCCTGGAACCTGCCCAGATCCCTTCAAACCATCTCTTCATAAAATTCCCTCTTAGGGTGTGGTGTCTCCCAAATCCCTGACTGATAGACCCATTTAATGTAAAACAAAACAAAAAGAAAGCCTTGAATACTGTGACCACCTCTAAGGACATGATTGTTCTCTCCACTTTGAGAGAATTCGTCTCTGTTGTGTTTCTACAGGACATGTGTATAGAGCTCAGTCACAGGTGCGTGGAACTCAGCCCACGCCCAGCATTTTATTACCCAGCCTGCTGCTTGGGGTTCCAGATTCACTGCAGACTTTGATCACAGAACCATGGAACCCAAACCAGGAGGGACTTCCGCTATCATCGAATAGAATGCTGATTTTCAGTTGTATTTACTGGAGCCGTGGGGCCCTTGGCTATGGAAAGGACGGAGGAGGGGAGCAGGGAGGACCAGCATCCCTGGCAACCCCCTCTCTTCACGAGCAGCTCCACTTTCATCTGTGCTGTTGTATGACCTTTTGAGAACAGTTGGGTCTGAACTGTGTTATTTAAGATCAACCTCCGGAAACAAATGTTACTGAAATAGTAAGCAAAAGCTGGCATTTATCAAGTGCTTACTACACATTAGGATAACTGCTTTAAATCTGTTATGCCATTTAATGATCACCTCTCCTGCCCCCCCAAAATGTAATAAGAGCTCACCGCAGACTCTTGGATTTTATCGTGTTTAAGTCTATAATTCTATGCTGTAATGTTGGCCCTTTCAGTTGACAGCTGTCAAGAGGATGGGAAAATGAGAAGACCACGTACCAAGGTATCCTTAAAGCTTATTCACTGGAAATGTTTTATTTCTCTGATTAAATCCATCCCCTGAAAGGGTACACCTGGGTTAATATTCCTCATGGTGAACTGACTTGTGATGAAGGATTGCTTCAATAACGTTTCCTGAAGATTCACTGAACACCCACTATGCGTAAACTACTATTCTCTCCGGGACGGACAAATGATCAAGGCAAAGCCGTGCTCACAAAGAGCTCTCACACACGGACATCATCAGAATGACCCCACAAATATGAAGTGTTACCTAGGTCCCCCGGTTGTAGCTCATGAAGGACCCTTGGAAACCATCTGCTCATTTTATACATTAGACCCAACTAGAAAGTGTGCACGCAGGTCCCACATCACTGGACTCATGCATTCTTCAGCCTCCTAGTTGCAGTAAAAGACTAGAGGTCATCTTCCCTTGTGTTGGACAAGCGGTGTATCTTGCCCCAGGTAGGCAATTTGTCAAGGATTTGAATTTTTATGGTCCTGTTGCACTCCAGTTTCATGGTTATAAGAGCCTTGGTCCTGTTTAAGTTTCCCCTCCTGCAACCATGCTCTGAGATGGCCAGGACACAGAATTCAGCCCCCACCTGCGACGTCTCAGAAGCCTCCCCCACGCAAGGCTGCCTGCCATTCTAAGGGGAGGGTGAGGTACACTGCTGCATACTGAGTCAGGCAAATTGAATATTAAACACCCCGGTTCATCAAGTCATGGCACATTCTCCACGTGAGAAATTACTTGGAAGAAACAGTATCCACTGGGTCTTGAGGAACAAGAGGATCTACAGTTAGAGACTGGGGAAGGGGCGTTCAGGGAGCAAACATGGGAAGCCGAGATAAGACACAGGATGGAGCACGAACAAAGATCCTTTGTGAAAATGCCTTTGCAGATAGTCCATCCTATTCCCACATTCAACTGTCTGTCTGGCACAGCAGTGGCCTGAGCCAGCTTAGGGATTATGGCTTGGCTAAATGGAAGGTTCATAAGTAAGTATTGTGGATGAAACTTTAAAATGTGGTTTGGGCAGAAATAATGGAGAATTAGCCAAATTTAATTTTATTGATCTGGCTAGCCTGATGAAAGCCTGGGAAGGGTTTCTGAGCAGTACTAGGATGTGACAAAGCCTAGGCTGTTGGAGGATTAGCCCGGACACGTGTGTGGGGGATTCCATGGGGGAGAGGATGAACCGGGGGGAGCTCGGGTGGTGAGGGGTGCGGAACACTGCAAGGAGGGCTGTTCGCAGACAGACTGCATTTATCACACTTGCCATGGATCGGCTTACTGCAGAGAGCAGCCTCAGCCACCGGCAGGCCCCATGGAGAACTCACACCCAAAGGCCGCCCCGTACAGAACTGTAAAGGCCTGGACACCTTATCAGAGCTGGGACAACTATGACGGTCCTTTGTTCTCGCTTCCGAGCCCCCATGGGGGGCGGGGGACCTAGGATGTCCTTTGATCTGACTACCACCTGACTTCTCTCTCTTTCCACTCCTTCTTTCTTCTCCTCCCTTTCACAGGCATTGATCCCAAGGGCACTTCTTAGTAACTACCCTGCGTCCTTAAGTCCATTCAGTCTGTTTCTGGGAACCCACTCTGTGACTTAGTCAGAACATGATGAGCCGTCTGGGACAGGCAAGAAGGACCCAAATCAGGGTAATGACGTTTGGGAGAGAAAGGTCAGACATGAAGAAGGAGCCGTGGAATGGTGTTGCTGCTGTGTAGACATCACTGTGGATTCTGGAACTAGGATTCACCAGGACGGAGTCTACGTTTCCACAAAAATGATACTGCCTAGGCTACTGTGTGAAGACATGAATGAGTCAGTAAGTTAATTAGGAAATAATTAATGAACAAGAGAAACAGATGTGGTAGGTGGAACAGAGTTGGCCAGGAATGCAGATTCTGCTGTTGGTAGGGTTGTGGCGATAAGCCTTTGTCGCCATACCAGATTCTGCTGTGCTTACAGATACACAGACTTTGATGAGAAAGCAGCACAGAGCATTTTCAACGAAATAATGAGAAATTCTCTGCGTGCTAATCAGAGATTTGAGATCCTCTAAGTGGGTGCATCTTCTCACAGTCTATGCCAGCTCGGAAACCTGAAATGGCCCTTCATTTCCCAATGAAGGCACCAGCACGAGCGGGCAGACAGGGCTTCACCTAACTGCACCTGAATACTTGTAACTGGGGAGCAGTGAGGAACCGTTTTATAATCAATACTTTCTGACCTAGTAAAAACAAGATGAGATGATGAACGGAATTCACGTTGTACTTTGTCTCTTTCTGCTAAAGACAGAATGCCAATAAAACCTGGGTAATTTTAAATACTGCTAATTGGGGACTGGCTCACTGGCTTTTTATCCTATTAAGAAAAGATGGTTCAGGGAATGGCCTAATTTCTACACTGATTGAGGAGCTTTCCGTCTTGAGCATGTCCGTCGCTCAGCCATAACAGTCCTCAGACACTAAGATGGACTTAATCCCCAAAGAAAACTCATCTTTGCTCAACATACTGTCATTATCAAGGGCATCGTATTAATTGCACAATGTTTATTGAGCAGTGAGTATGGGATCAAATGCCAGGCTAAGCAGGAGCCCTTGCTCTGATGAGAGAATCCAATCAAGCCAGGAGAAAGGGGGGCGGGAGGGATGTGTGGAAGTGGGGACGGGGAGCTCTAGACGCGATTCCTGACCCTGTCACTGTTCGGAGGGTGCAGATGCCATGAGAACCACAGAACATCCACTGGATTTCACATCGGGCACGTTACACGCAGATCTGGAAAGCAGTTTCTGCAGAGTAAAGCCAGAGTATGGGGGCTTTGTAATAAGGAAGGAGGAGGACATGGAAGGTTCTGGTAACTTTCCGGGAGCCGGACGTAAAGCAAAGGGAAAACACAGGGAGTGCTTTTGGAACAGAAAACAGAGGAAGAAGGTTTTGGGTTTTTTCCCCTTTTTCAGATGTGAGAGAATCGCTGTTCTATGCTGAGAGAAAACCACCACTGGAGAGGAATATGCAGAAAAGACCAGGGAGAGACGAGCTAGCGGGAAGCCAGGCCCGAGGCTGTCTGGGTGGGCCGGAGGGTAGGCGCTGGGGCTGGCTGGGACAGCAGCCCGGCAAGGATGGAAACATACCAGTACTGACCCCCGTGTGCCACACCTGCCCAGAGATCCCATGTTAGTTAGCCTCCCCTGCAAAGCACTACTCAATGAGTGGAATTATTACCCCACCTCCATAGCCGAGGGGAATGGGATACAAAGCGGAGTCGTGCAGATGCGGAGCAGCGTTGAAGGGGGTAAGGAAGCAGGCGTCTACTCCACGCTGTGGTGTGACGCTGCAAGCAAGCAGCGGAGAAGGAAGAGGAAGCCGATCCATGAAGGCCTGGGTAGGGGTTCGGAAGGCTGGGAATCGTGAAGGATTTGAGAGCAGGCTTCACCGAGAAATCACAGCAGGTTTCTCAAGCATCTCAGAGGAAAAGTGAGGTTAAAGACTGTGGATTTTCCCCAGTTCTGATCAGCCCAGATATGCAGCCCTCAGTCCTGGGAGAAGAGGAGGCGACCCTGGATACTGACACCACGATCACAGTCTTTCTCTGCTCTTCTACGAGCTTCCAGCATCCAGAGGCACATCAGCATCCACGTGATGGCCCGTAGAATACCCTGTCATCAAAGTCCCCTGATCTTCCCTGGCCCTCTATTCCATCCACTCACTCCACGGACAGTTCATCCACCTTGTGAGGACCCTGATTCACACAACATGTGCTCTGGGGCCTTATGAAGACTTCCAGTAACTTAAATCCTCCATCCTCCTCCAACCTATAACCCTCCTCCTATCCAGCCCCGATCCCACGCTTAATCTTTCACGCGTTCATTGATCTCGTCCGAACTACTAACCTCTCCATGTCCTTGCAGATCCAACTCCCTCTGTCTAGTATTTATTTTTCTACCTTTTTTTTTTAACCTGGCAAGGTGGTCTAATACTTCCAAGTTGGCTCCACATCGACGCCTCACCTCTAAGCCTTTTATTTATGTGTCTCCCATATGCTTCCTGCCATGGCTTTCTGCATGACTCCCCACATCCTGCAAAGTGATTATTAGTTTATTTTCAGGTCTCTCCCACACAGTTAAATCTTGAGGCTCTTGAAGCCTGGGATTGTGTTTTTGCTTAATGTCTGTAGGCATGTAACCTTGTGTAGAGACTTATACAGAGAGATTTCTTAATAAATACTTAAAAGGTAGAGTCGGTTTCTTTTAATACTCATTTGAGACTGTATGAGTGCCCCTGTTTTCATTATTTCCTCAAGTTGAAAATAAAATTCTGGGTGCAGATGCATATTCATTGTGTAAAGATTTAATGAGACCAGACTACCACACTAATTTTTAGTAAGATACACAAACATTCAGGACTCCTGATGCTGTACTTGCCCCCTTATCTATGATTTTTTAGGTGGTGATTATCACATTCCATTCCTGGGAAATTATCTCAATACAACATAAGTGATGCCAGCATCGATTGACATGACAAAGTTATTATTACTCTTGTGCCAACTTTTACAACCACAGAGAAATTAACTGTGAGACCCGATGGCACCTAGCTTCACTCTGCATTCCTTCTGTCTTGGTACTGCTCGCATCTGTCCTCAATGGACACAGAACATTGTTTCTGCTGTTGATGGAACATTTGGCTATTTCAAAATGGAGATAACCAGTTGGTCTTCAAGAATGAAACTTTTACCAATTCAAGAATTATATAACATTTCAAGACAAAAGTAACAGAAAGGGAGTAACAATCTAGGAGAGGAGTTTTAAGAAGTTTATAACTGTAACATTTAAATCTGGAAGTTTACAATATATCACTGCCTCTTTCCATAACAGCTGATCGACACAGAGAACGGGCAGAGCAGTGGCCATTTTGACCCAAGAACAATCCAATTCTAATGTCACTGAGCTGCCTACAGACGTCACTCAAAGGTATGTCCAGGGGCTCCACACCTGTTTCCCTCTCATCTTTCTGGGTCACTATTTCCTCAGATAAACAAAGGGGAAGAGAACTAGAATTCTATTGTCTGCTGCACATCAGGCCTTATTCTAAGCACTTTATGCTCTTTCGTCCCGCACTCACAGTGTACTGCAATGTAGATTTTCTTTAGTATTTATATGGAAGGAAACTGGGGGTTAGCTACATCAATTACAATCAGTGGGACCCGTAGAAGCACCAAGGAGCACAGGTCTGGATTCAAGCATCGGCCTTAACCACTGGCCGAGATATTCCCATAGGCAAGCTATGTACCCTCTCCAATCCCCAGGTGTTTAATGCATAAATGATGAAGATGTAAATACGTCCCTTGGAGCATGGTTGTGACCGTTAAAGGTACTGTATAAAGCACCTCGCACAGTGCGAGGACCATGCTACTAGGAGATATGTATGATTATACATCTAACGTTCTAATGTAGAGTCTAACTTTCTAGTCAACAGCCAAGCTAACTCCAGTCTCTGAAACCTGTCCCTGCCCCTGCACAGCTTCTGCTGACCTCACCCCACACACCCTGACAATGCAGAACACATTTCCAGTCAAGGGCTGTGACGGGAGGGCCGCTTGCTGTAGCGGAAAACAGAGGGAATTGAGCGTGAAGATCCGGGGTCTCCCCTCGGGCACTTACCAGCCTGGTCTTGAGCAGGTGATCGAAGTTCTGCAGATTTCCTCATCTGTAAGATGGAGATGATTCCCCTGTTAGACACGGTGAGATGGTTTCTGTGAAAGTATTTGTAGGAATAACATTTCAGTGTCTTCCACCCCATTACCATAACCGCTGTCGCTACTCTTGTATCTCGAGCTTGTACTTCTAGAGCCGTGCCAAGAGCTTTCTATGCACACTCTCATTTAAGGCTCACAAACCGCCTAATATGATGACCTTTATTATCCAGTATTTCCAGATGAAGAAACAAAACTCAGGGAGTGTAAACCACCTTCTCAAGGTAACACAGCTCGTAAGTGGTAGGGTCGCTTGTTACAGAGAGACGCTCTGCAAAGTAGTTGGCCCGCAGAGACAAGACATAAAGGCATAAGTTAACAGTATCATACAACAGTGTTCTCCTTCTAAGACTCTCAAACAGGCATTTCAAAGTTTTCTGAAGAAATCATACTGAAGCTACTTCCCTCTAAATTAATTGGAGCTGTGGGTACCGATGAGCTTTCCATCATGACTCAGCCTGGAGCAATGACAGACCCACTGCCAAGGCAGTAGGAGGGAAACCCACACGCATGCCCAGAGCAATGAGGGCTTGGACCCAGGCACGGAGAGAGGTAATGCCAGGCACCGGAAGGTGAACCAGAAACCAGTAAGCTTTGGCCAGTAAGTATTCTGTACCCCATTTTCATTACCTATAAAATAGGAATGACTGTACCTTAGTGACTTAATTAACCTGATAATATAAACAGTAACTCATAAGCCAGAAGATTTCAAGGAAAATAACTAAAAACTAGGGCAGGTCTATAATCCCTCACCAGGAAGATGTCATTCAGATAATCCTTTTTTTAAAAAAAAGATTAATTTATTTGAGAAAGAGACAGCACACACGTGTGCACAGAGGGGAGGGGCAGAGGGAGAGAGAGAGAATTTTGAGCAGGATTTGTGCTGAGCTCGGAGCCTAACGTAGGGCTGGATCTCACAACGCTGACATGGTGACCTGAGCCAAAACCAAGAGCTGGATACTCAACTGACTGAGCCAGCCCAGCGCCCTAAGAGAATGCATTCTTTTTTTTTTAATTAATTTTTTTATTATTATTTGCCCCAGGGGTACAGGTCTGTGAATCATCAGGCTTACAACTTTCACAGCACTCACCAAAGCACAAACCCTCCCCAATGTCCATAACCCATCCACCCTATCCCTACCTTCCCACCCCCCAGTAATCCTGTTTGTTTTGTGAGATTAGGAGTAAGAGAATGTATTCTTAAAGGAAAACCATTCTGTGCCCTAAGCAGGCTGTGGAGCGTACACCTCCCATCACCCCTTTCTGTGACCATGTCCCCAGTTTCTGATTCCTCACAGCTGGGCGAACCAGCCCGAATCCCAGTGTTACAATGAAACTTCAAAACCCAGAATTCAAAATGCACCTGAATATTTTAGTCTGACAACTGTTTTCCAGTCTAGAACTGGGAGGACTCTAAACACCCTCAGTGCACGTGTCCACAACACAGCTCAGGACAGAGCTGACCATCTAGAGGAGGGAGCAAATTCCCCTATTTATGCAGTGTTCCATATCTTCCATATACTCATAGGATCTCAGACACCATTTCCTCTTAAAAGCCATCCCCTCATTTTTCGACTTTCTTCTATTAGCTTAAATTCACTTTGAATTCAATTACATGGTTAATTATATTCAATAACTGAAAAATAATTTAAAAATCCAGCATGCAGTATCATAACCATTTATCATCAACAGCGATTCTGGAAAAGGGAAAATTAGAATAGTTGACGGTCTATATTTTGGAAAGTTTTGGCTACGGTGGAGTGTGTTTCTCAGAAGGGAGACATCTAGTTAAGGTTAATCTGTTTTGGCACAAGAGTCACACCTTACATGTGGTCATCTAAATGGTTTACATGGGATGGATGCTTTATCAGTCAGCATCCAACTGGGAATAAAGAAATCACTCTAGCTCTTTCCAACAGAGTAAATTTAATGTAAGCAATTGGTAATATGTGCTAGAAATGATGAACAGCCAATGGGACGTGTTGAAACAACCCAGAGATTAGGAACAGCAGAAACATAACAGGAACGTGGCAGACTCTGGAAGCTGGGCCACATGGAAGATGTGCAGTGGAAGATGGCAGTGGCTGGTTGGAAGCTGAGAACACAGCTTTTCAGGGTCTTGAGCCGTGGTGAAGATGGAAGCACTGCCAGACACCATAAGAAGCAGAGAGGAAAAGGGAGGGAAAAAATACCCTAACTCACCCCTTCCTTCTTCTCTCTCCTCTACCAGTGACACAGATTGCTCAAAGTTACTATGAGGTCAGAAGGAAGAGATCCTGGGAAGTGTATCTCTATTATGCAGGGCATAGGAAGGAAAGGTAAGAAATGGACTGTTGAGCTGCATAAATGCTATTTTAGTCATCTGTATTTGACCTAATAAGACATGAACTAATGCAAAACATCTAGAGGAACCTATTCCTGAACTGTTCCTACTGCCCTTCTCCATTCTGCCAGTTCCTCTTCAGCACACTGATTCTTACTCTTTTTAAAAAAGATTTTATTTATTTATTTGGCAGAGAGAAAGACAGTGAGAGGGGGATCACAAGCAGGGGGAGTGGGAGAGGGAAAAGCAGGCTTCCCATAGAGCAGGGAGCCCGATTGGGCCTCAATCTCAGGACCCCGGGATCATGACTCAGCCAAAGGCAGATGCTTAACGACTGAGCCCCCCAGGTGCTCCTGATTCTTACTCTTTTACTCCTTTCTTCAAGAAAGGCCATCCTTGTTGAATACAAGTCTCAAAAATCTACCTGTTCTCCAGTGTTATCCTGCCATAACTTTATCCCATCTACTAATCCATGTACTCTCCTCTAACACCCTACTTCTCTCTCTTTTCTCAGCCAAGATTGTAAATATTTTTATACTCACATCAGAACACCTAAATATATAAAGCAAATATTAATAAGACCCAAAAGAGAAGTAAACAACAATACAGTAATAGTAAGGGACTTCAATACTCCACTTTCAGCATTGGATAGATTAGGCACATAGAAGATCAATAAGGAAACTAAGGACCTGAATAACAGTTTAGACAAAATGGACTTAATAATGTAGACAGAGCATTTCATTCAGGACCACCAGAACACACATTCTTCTCAAGTGCACCTGGGACATTATCCAGGGTAGATCACATGTTGGGTCACAAAGCAAGTCTCAACAAACCTAAGAAGACTGAAATCATATTAAGCAACTTTTCATAACCACCAAGTTATGAAACTAGAAATCAATAACAGGAGGAAAACTGGAAAATTCACAAACATGTGGAAATTAAACAATATATGCTGGAACAACTAAGAGATCAAAGTAGAAATCAAAAGAAGGAAATAAAAATTCATGTCTTAGGATGATTGAAAATGAAAACATAACCTACCAAAATGTATGGTGTACAGCAAAAGCAGTTCCAAGAGGAAAATTTATAGTAATAGATGTCTATATTAAGAAAAAAAGGTCTCAAATAAACAACTTAACTTTACACCTGGAAGAATTAGAAAAAGAAAACTAAAGGCCACAGCAGAGGGAAGGAAATAATAAAGACTAGAAAAGACAAATGAAACTAAGAGTTTTTTTTTTTTAAGATGAATGAAATTGAGAATGAAATTGAGAAGAAATTGAGAAGAATGAAGTTGAGAATTTAGCTACATAAAGAAAAAAAGAAAAAAAGACAGATGGGGCACCTAGCTGGCTCAGTCAGTGGTGCGTGGGACGCTTGAAATCAGGGCTGTGAGTCTGAGCCCACCGGTGGGTATAGAGATTACTTAAAAAAAAAATCTTAAGAGAAAAGGAAAAAAAAGAAAAGCAAAAAAAAAAAAAAAGCAGAGGAGTCATGTAAATAAATTATAAACGAAAGAGGAGACATTATAATTAAAACCCCAAAATACAAAGGATCATAAAGGGCTACTATGAACAATTATAGGCCAGCAATTGGACAACCTAGAGGAAATGAATAATTCCTAGAAACATACAATGTACCAAATCTGAATCATGAATAAATAGAAAATCTGAACAGGTAAATAATGAGTAAGGAGATTGAATCAATAATCAAAACCTCCCAAAAAAGAAAAGCCAAGGATTAAATGATTTTCTTGGTGAATTCTACCAAATATTTAAGGAAGAATTAATTCAAACTGTTCTCAATTTATTCCAAAAAATTGAAGAAGATGAATACTCCCAGACTTTTATGAAGCCTGATTATCCTGATACCAAAACCAGATAAGGACACTACCAAAAAAAGAAAAATCCAGCCAATATCTCTGATGAATATGGACCCAAAAATTCTCAAAAATACTAACAAACTGGTACCTTCCAGAAAGGAGCTTACATACTTGTTTGAACACCCAATTTTTCCATCTCTCACCTGAGGTGATACCTCCAGAGCTGGTCTGGAGGTCAGTAGGGTTTATGATTGTGGTCCCACAGGACTGTATATATTTGCATATTTTAAACATTGCTGCCTGGGGATCTGACTTCCAATCAGCCTGAGGCTGTGCTGACTGAGAACACAGCCTTTGGAGCACTGGCAGGTCTTGGCACACCGTCTGCAATGGGGGCTTTTGAAGAATAAATCAGAAGACCTAGATAATCACAGTTTCTTCAGTAAATGGTGTTGGGAAAATACAACAGCCACATGCAAAACAATAAAATTAGATGACTGTTTCAGAGCATACATGAAAATTAACTGATAATGGACTGAGAACTTGAATGAATGGGATGTAGGACTTGAGGACTGAGGACTTGAATACTGAATTATTATGTTGTACACCTGAAACTAATATAATGTTATCTGCCAGTTTTACCTCTATAAAAATAATAATTAAATAGTTGGGAATAAATTTAACCAAAGAGGTGAAAGATCTGCATAATGAAAACTATAAGACATTGTTGAAAAAATTGAAGACACAAGTAAACGGAAAGCTAAGTCTCTGCACATGGATCAGAAGAATTAATACTGTTAAAATGTCTGTACTACCCAAAGCAATCTACACAGAGGTCAATGGATCCCTATCAAAACTTCAATGACATTTTTCACAGAAATAGAAAAAAACAATCCTAAAATTCATATGGAACCACAAAACACCTCAAAGAGCCAAAGCAAATCCTGAGAAAGGAGAACAAGCAGGAAGCATCACATTTTCTGATCCCTAGTCATATTACAAAACAGTACGGTACTAGCATAAAAACAGACACTTAGATCGATTTAACAGAATAGAGGCCCCAGAAATAATCCCAGGTGTGTGCAGTCAGATAGTGTTTGACAAAGGGGCCAAGAGTACTCAGTGGGGGAAATGGTTTCTTTAGTACATGGGGCAGGGAAGCTGGATATTCACCGGAAAAAGAATAGAATTGGGCCATCTTATACCCTCACGAAAATTAACTCAGCGTGATTAAAGATTTGCATGTAAGGCCTGAAACTGGGAAACTCCTAGAAGAAAACAAAGGGAAGAAGTTCCTTGACATGGGTCTTAGCAGTGACCCTTTGAACATGATCCCAAAAACACTGGCACAAGAAAACGAAGAAGCTTCTGCACAGCAAGGAAAAACAACGTAAAAGGAAATCTACGAAACAAGAAAATATCAGCAAACCATATGTCCAACAAGGGGTTAATACCCAAAATATACTGGGAACGCCTTAACTCAATAGCAAAAAGAGGTATTTTGATGAAAAATGGACAGAAGATTTGTATAGAGTCTTCCCCAAGTAAGATCCAGACGGTGAACAGACCCATGCAAAGACGCTCAACATGACCCATCATCAGGGGGATGCAAACCAAAACCACAGTGAGATACCACCTCACACCTGTTAGAATGAATATTATTGGAAAGATAATCGCTAGGAATTGGAGAGTATAAAAACAAAAGAAAACCCTTGTGCACTGTTATAGGGAATGTAAATTGTTACGGTCATTATGAAAAATGGTATGGAGTTTCCTCAAAAAACTAAAAATAGAACTATCCTATGACCAGCAATTCCATTCTGTGAATATGCCTGAAGGAAATGAAATCACTGTTTCAGAGTTATCTGCCCACCCTCCCCTCACCATGTTCACTGGAGCTTTCGTCCTAACAGTCAAGACAAGGAAACAACATGTGTCCACTGAAGAATAAAAAAACGAAGAAGATGCGGTAGATGAAGAAGATGTGATATTCTGCATCTTCTTCATTTATTTACGTTGTTGTTACACACACACACACACACACACACACACCAACACACACTAAGGAAAGAAGGAAAGAGAGAAAGAAGGAAATCTTGCCATTTGTGACAACTTGCATGGACCTTACGTGAAATAAGTCAGAGAAACACAAATACTGTATGATCTCATTTTTATATGAAATCTTAAAAAAAGTCAAATACAGGGACACCTGGGTGGCTTAGTTGGTGAAGCGTCTGCCTTTGGCTCAGGTCATGATCTCAGGGTCCTGGGATTGAGCCCCGCATCAGGCTCCCTGCTCAGTGGGGAGCCTGCTTCTCCCTGTCCCTCTGCCTGCTGCTGCCCCAGCTAGTGCTTGCTCTCTCTGACAAATGAATAAAAATCTTTAAAAAAAATGTTCTCAAGCTACAAGAACAAGATGATAATTACACATGGCAAAGGATGTGCTAACAACTCTAATTGATAAACTCTTTGCAACATGTACGTGTATCCAGTCATCACATTGTACAACTTAAACTTACACAATGTTATATACCAATTATATCTTAGTAAGGCTGGAGAAAAATCATAACTTTACTGCTGAACTGTAGTCTATTGAACTCTCCCTTCCTCACATTCCTTACTTGTCTCAGTGAGACCAGTTCGTCTAAGTTTTTCTTTCTTCTGAAGTAGGGAAAGGATTCATTTATTATCTTGATGGGAAGGTACAAGAAGAGGACGGCGAGGCCGGACAGAGGAAATAATGCACAATCTTTCTCAGAAAGAAAGATGCTGGAAGGCAGGTCAAAGCAACCCCAGTAATCTGGCAGGGCAAACCTGTCTTGTTCAAACCCAGTGGATGCTAGGAGTGTGAGAGTCCTGGGGAAATGCCACATTTTTCTTAAAAAGGAGAGGAAGTCTCATAGATCCTGTAGCTTTCAGTACAGAGACTGTTGTCCGTCCCCACCCAAAGGCCAAGCTACAAATGATGCAAGCGGTCCTCCTAATGCTTTGGTGCTGAGCTGGGCAGGGTCCATCCTCATCAGAGGATAGAGATCATGTGTTTTTTCATACCAAAGGGCTAAGATATTGGAAGGAATTAAATTTTCTGGTGTGAGCTTCTGTGCCACTAATAATTGGCCGCTCCCACCAGGGCCCATCGGCCCCAGCTTTGGGTCCCAGAGCTCCTCTCCTGGCTAGGTCCTTGGACTGCATCGGGCATCTAGGTCCTTGGACTGGGTGGGGCGTCTAGGTCCTTGGACTGCATTGGGCAGCTAGGTTCTTGGATTGTGTCAGGCAGCTAGGTTCTTGGGACTGTGTCAGACACCTACGTTCTTGGGACTGCGTCAGGCAGCTAGGTTCTTGGACTGTGCCAGGCAGCTAGGTTCTTGGGACTGCGTCAGGAGTCTAGGTTCTTGGACTGCGTCAGGCATCTAGGTTCTTGGGACTGCATTGATAGCTAGGTGCTCGGACTGTGTCAGGCATCTAGGTTCTTGGACTGGGTTGGGCAGCTAGGTCCTTGGAGTGCATCAGGCATCTAGTTCCCTGGACCGTCAGGCAGCTAGGTTCTTGGACTGCGTCAGGCATCTAGGTTCTTGGGACTGCATTGGCAGCTAGGTGCTTGGACTGTGTCAGGTATCTAGGTTCTTGGACTGGGTCGGGCAGCTAGGTCCTTGGACTGCATCGGGTGTCTAGGTCCTTGGACTCCATCAGGCATCTCCTACTGTAGCCAAGCCAGCTGGCTGCGACTTACTCGCATTCCTTTCCCATTCCTGCCCTGCTCTGTTTCTTTGTAGTCAGCCCTGTTTTGAGTATTCTGTGGTTCCTCTCAGAAAGAGATTATCCAGGGCATGTCTCTGACGTCTGGTTGCCATGCCTGTCTCTGCTCTATCCTCCCGAAATAAATCCTTTTCTCTGTTTCTCAAACCTTGACACTTTGTCACTTGATGTGAAGCTTGGTGGCCACCCTCTCCTAGGACCAAGCATTTCCACCTCTGGTGGTGCCTCCTCACTCCTGCTGGCTTTCCCCTGTCTCGTAAGTCTCCTGTGTTGGTCGGGATGAGAGACGGCGGATGGGAGCATGCCCTTAGAGGACAGGTCTCCTGGGGCTGAGCACTCACTGCACAGTTACCCAGTTCATCAACACTAGGAAGCTTCCAGCCCCACTGTTCCTGATGTGCCAGACACCACGGAGGAGACAGAAGGCCACTCAGACCCAGACTCTAAAGAGTTTATGAGCTCATTGATTAGATGGATAAACCCATGAGTGAAAAGTCATTAGCCCTCAGTTCCAAGCTGGACTCTGATTCTGTGTGACCTAAGGCACTTTTGTTTCCTGTGGCACAAACCTGTGAAAGCTGTTTGGATTATTGTGAAGGCTGAATGAGAAGGTGAATAGAAAACGTGTGGTGCCTGACAGACACACAGTGAAAAACTCCGATTCTCCAAGCAGCGAGCCAGGAAGGGTCCAGCTATGGAAGGGAACCACGCTGAGTTTTTCTGCCGGGGCATGTGGTGCTCACCATTAGCTACGCAGCTGGGGGGAACCTGGAGGGCCCTGGGGGAGGGCAGCCTGGAGACCGGCAGGAGGGAGAGGTCCCTGTCATCCTCGCTCTGGAGGCAAGATGGAAGAGTGTGTGTTGAAATGAGAGTCGCCCAGCGACAGCCGGAACCGTGTGGACACAGAGAGGAGCTGGAGCCGTGGAGGGGCTGCCCGCCGCTGGACCAGGAGGTCTTGCTACAGGGAAAGGAGAGACAAAAACTTGGCTTCTCCTGTCCTCCTGTACCCCCAGTCTTCAACGGGTGATGAATGCCTTAGCTGAATCCCACCGGAAGCCAGCTCACTTGGAGCTTGGGAAGCACCGAGGGAAAGACTCGCCCCTTGTTGGCTGCCCCCCCCCCCAGGACCATGGGCACAGAAGGACGAGGGGGAGGTGGCTGTGCGTGTGTGGTGGGCTGCAAAGTGGGGGCTGGGGTGTGTGCAGTGTGACCCCTGTTTGGGGACAGAAGACCCTGTGGGAGGCCTCCTGAGGACTGGCTCGTGATCACAGGTAAGAAAGCTAGTTTGGAGGGACAGGCAGTCAGCAGTCACTGTGGATTACTGAGCAAGAGCAACGGATAAGCCCAGATTATATTTACAGCCAAATACAGCACTTAAAATTTATTTATTCTTTTTTTAAAGATTTAATTTATTTGAGAGAACAAGCGAGCACAAGCAGGGGGAGCAGCAGAGGGAGAGGGAATGGCAGACTCCCCACTAAGCAGAAAGCCTGATGCAGGACTTGATCCCAGGACTCTGGGATCATGACCTGGGCCAGAGGCAGATGCTTAACGAGGGAGCCACCCGGGCACCCCAAGTATTTAAAATTTAAATGAAGGCTGTTCTGAAACAGTCTACCTGCTCTTCAGTCAGGGTAGTAAGAAAATAAAACTGCTAGTTTTAAAAAAAGACTTTTATTATTTTTGAGCACTCTTAGTTTCAAAAACCCACAGTTTTCATGGGACTAATATATGAATACAAAGGAGACTCTGTCAAGGGTCTTCATGATTTAGTAAGAAATAATATATACCTGATTTTACTCAGCAAAAGTAGGATAGGATTAATTATCACTTTAAAAGGTTGTTTACAGAATTTTTTACACGACTGCTTTGATAACGTATGGTATCATCAAGGTCAACTCTTTCTCAGTGAATCTTCTTAGACGCGTGTGTGTAATCTGGGTCAGGCTCTGAAGCAGAACCCGATCCGCTTGTGGGTGGTGGTGGCATTTGAGCCTGTCTGGAGCTTCTGCCCGCCTCTCCTCACCGTCCACCTTGCCTGCCCACCAGGTGCTGCGCTGCTCTGGGGCAGGACGGGACCGAGCAGGTGTCTGGCGCAGGGTGAGGACGGAGTGCCTGTTGCCAAGTCACTGTCATTAAAGGAACTGCTCACGGTCTTACCAATGGGGCCACAGGGGATCTTGGTTCTGTCTCTTCTGCTTCTCCTGCTGCTTGTCCGCACGAGACTTCAAGCAGTGCGTCTGACAAACACCCCCATGCCCCTCATGTTCTCTGTCCTGGGATCAGAATTCTGCCGACCACTTTTTAGACACATGAAATCAGCTTCTCCGAATCTCAGCTTCCGCATTTGGAAAGTGAGCTGCCCGTGATTGCGTACTGAGCATCGTGAAGGTTGAAGAACATCTCGGAGCTGGAAGTGAAGAGCAAGTATTAAGCACCTCCTAGGAGCTTGGCACTGTTCCGCTGAGCCTTTAATCTGCTGGGACCCACCTCTTCTCAGTGGGTCTGCACTTGGGACCGCTTCCCTTGCAGCGTGTGCGAGTCTCACTGGATGTTAACTTCAAGTCAGCTGGCTAAGTGTCCTTCAGCTACTCCATTGCTTCAACTACTCCGTCATACCATCACGACGAGTTTCTAACAATTCCTTTCTTTCAGGGCACTTGGGGGGCTCAGTTGGTGAAGCGTCTGCCTTCAGCTCAGGTCATGATCCCAGGGTCCTGGGATCGAGTCCCACATCAGGCTCCTTGCTCAGTGGGGAACCTGCTTCTCCCTCTGCCCCTCCCCACATTTGTGTTCTGTCTCTCTCTCAAATAAATAAAATCTTTAAACAATTCTTTTCTTTCATTTATTTCCCGTGGCACAACGTCCTGCTGGTCTTCCTCTGAAGGATGCCTTGCATCCCATCCCTTCTTTCTAGTCTTTCCACCATATGACCATAGTCTCCTATCCCTGTGCTGCCTTATGCACTAACTTCTCCATCTTTTCAACACCGATATTTCTGTGCTTCCATTTCTGCACATGCCTGCTGGATTAATCTTCCTGAATCATTCCCTCTCAATCTTACTTTGGTCAGAATTATGGTTACAAACTTCAGGATTTCAAAGAGTGTTTCCATGTAGCATCAACAACAAAATAAAGTAAAAGCTAAAAATTACTTTTGCTTTTTAATCGCTTTTATGCAATGTTTTTTGAAAATAGCAAGATAGACATCTTTTAGGATATAGGCTATTACATCAATTTGATACTTTTAGTTTTATGTAAAATTCATTATTTTTCTCTCCTAACCATGAGTACCAGATCAGTACTCAGAAACACTAAACTACACAAGTCCTTCAACAGGTGTTCAGAGCTATGGGCAATCTCCAGGGTGCCCGGGTGGCTCAGTCGGTTGAGCGTCTGCACAGGGTCCTGGGATCAGGCCCCGAATCGGGCTTCCTGCTCAGTGGGGAGCCTGCTTCTCCTTCTTCCTCTCCCTGCCACTCCCCCTGCGCGTGCACTCCTTCTCTCTGTCAAATAAATAAATTTTAAAAAAAGCTAAAGGCAATCTCCAAAACCAAGCCCCAGTGAGTAGCTGGGGAATTGGAAGGGTAAAGTCTGCTGAACTAATCTCTCTGTCCCCATCCTTCCTCGACAGCCCCTTAGACTCATGAAATGTCCCACTGCGTCAGTCACCTACCGCCGCAGGAAGATCTGCATCCCTTCCTACCTCTGATCACATGCACCTGCCTGGCCCATCACTGGGACTGGGATAAAGAACTACGGACAGGCCATGTAACTGGGATCGTGGGCTTTGGGCTCACACACCTCTAAGGAACCTCAGGTCTTAACAGTCTGACAGGACGCTTCCTAAAATACCAGTAAAAACGCCTCGTGCATGTAGTTCCTGGTGTAGCCCGACTGCTCGATAACTGCTAGCTCCTTTGTCATAACTTTATTTTGGGACATAAGAACAGGAACGAGGAAGGTGGAAGCTGGTTGGAGGGGCGTGGTCATGAACAAAAGAGGGTTAAAGTGTGTGAGCCCTGCCTTCTTCACTTCCTTCCCCGTGAGCCATGTTGTTGTGACTTACTTGGTCGACAACAATACAGAGTAGAAAGCATTTGTCCCCTCACCAGAAAATAGAGAGCAAGTTCCTGATGTTTTCTAACACCTGTGCTGGCTGTCACCTGAGCAATGACTTGTTTACGGCTCATGTCACATCACTTCAGAGACACAGAAATTAATCTCAAGTCTTCCCTGGAGTATTAATTCCGCGTACAGGAGAAGCAGAGTCAAGGCGGATGGGAGCAGGTGAATCCAGGCAATGTGGATGCTAGGATTAGTGCGGGAACATCCAGTAAGCCCTCGAAGGGAGGCTCGAAGCACTAGGCTGAGCTTCAGCAGGATGGGAAAGGTCACCCTTGCTTACTCTTGCTGCTTCAGGGACAGAAGCAGCAGACTTACATATATTTAAGGGCTTGAAACAGAATGAACTTGAGAGTGTCGGGGTTATCTGGCCGATGCACTTTCTCAGTGCTGCTGGACCCTAAACAGAGCCCATCTGTGTGAAGTGTTCCAAACCCACACTGAGAAAACAGAAGACCTGGAGCCATGAAGACTGTCGAAAACAAACCCAATTCAAGAGAGCTCACATACAAGGTTTGTGTGAATATCACCTGTAAATGTCATAAAACAAGGCACATCCTGAGCCCAGCAACTGATGAACGTCAAACTCTCCTGAAAAATCTGGGAATATGTGAACTTCGGACACACACACTAAGAAAGTGAATTCGGATACAGTGAAACATGGCACTGAATTCCTATTTTCAACCCATATTTTACAGTGATGCAGGCTGATCTAATACAATGGGTCAAGAACTGATCTGTCCAAGGTCTAACTTGAGATGTTCCCATAACAGCATCATTCTTTAGGTATGTGTCTATAGGTCATCAACGTGCCTGCTGAGGAAGACAGGGTGGGGGCTCGTTTCCTCGCCAGCGGAAGAGCTGCCGAGTGTGAAAACAGTGTAAGAAGGAATGGGAGCACAGGCCGAGTGTGATCATCACTCAGGGGGCCATGAGCCAGGCTGAGGTGGCTCACACCCAGTGCTCTGCGGGGCCCTCAGTCCCCCGGCTGAGCAGGGTCCTGGGTCGGACCAGGACGCCTGGAAAGGAGGGACCACGACTAGTGGGCAGTGCAGAGCGGGGAAGGCTTCGAACTCCATGCCAGAAGCCCCCAGAGCAGATGTGCACAAAGACAGGATGAGAGGAGACCCTGGTGCTCAGAGCCGCCCTGGAGGGCTCCTCCTGCTGACCCGAGGTGGCCACTGCAGCTTCTGTGTCTTCCGTGGTCCGTCCGTCCGGAGGCAGGACGGACCCCACTGGACTCTCCTCCCCACTGCGGGGACGGGGGCCTCCAGTCTGCCCACCCAGAATCAGAGCACAGACTACCACACGAAGGCTGAGTTGTGAAGAGAACAGGTAAGCAAAACGTAAGCTAGAGAACCACAAAATAAAAACTCAATAAAAAGTTTCTGAGAGATTTCTACATTCGCAAAATGGACACTGGAATCTGTTATCAAGGTAGGTTAGACCACTCCTACGGGATCCATGGACTGCAAAATACGGGTTTTAAAAATATTTTCATTTAGCAGTCGGTTTAATTATCAATTTCATCTTGCTCAAAGGGGTTTAGTGTGAAGGGTGGGAATGAGCTCTGGAAAACATTCTTAGCTGAGATCGTGCCACTTCACAGTTCCCAGGGGCTTGGAAGTAAAGTCAGCCAACATGCCAACATGTTCATCTTGTGGTGGACAGAAAGAAGACCCAAAGAGTTGAAAGACACTTAGTCTAACACATAACCCATGCGTTTATTCCTGAACATTTGTATGGTCTTCAAGGTGTCAGGCATGTGCACCCAACAGTGACAAAGCCAGGACAAGATCTCAGGTATCCTCTGCCCTAACCCAGAGACCTCAGACGCTCAACTGTCAGGGCTGGCAGGCCAGCAAGTGCCCACACCCTTCTGGTTCCACTGTCTCTTTCAGAGGAAAGATGGTACCAAGTAGTGCTTTTATGCAAAATAATAATAATAATAGAGTAATTGAAATATGCCTCCCCAGCTATTGGACAAGTCCAAGAAAATCTACACCACGTTGCCATAGTCCAATAGGAAATGCTCTGTCCTGATCAGATTTGTTCTTTGCTAAGAATAGATACTAGGAAATAGTAGCTGACCACTCACACTCTGTTGCTCAGTCTGGAGAGCATGAGCCCAGCAAGGACCCTCTGACAGGTGAACGAATTCCCCGAGCTACCTGCCTTCCTGTTTCCTGGCAATAAATCCAGTGCTCTGCATCAGGATGGAGGGCTGTGACAAAAGGCTGCCGACCACAGGGAAGGTACACAATGTGAGGGGGAGGAGTAAAAAGAAGTCAGAAGAGGTAGCATGTAAGGTTTTGAGCCACAATAAGGATCTGGATTTTATTTTGGCAAAGAATAACAGAACTGATCTATGGCTTTAAAAGATCTCTCTCGGTGCCTGGGTGGCTCAGTCAGTTGAGCATCTGACTCTTGGTCTCAGCTCAGGTCATGATCTCAGGATTCTGGGATCGAATCCCAAGTCAGGCTCCACGCTCAGCAGGGAGTCTGCTTGAGATTCTCTCTTCCCCCACCACATTCTCTCAAGTAAATAAATAAGTCTTAAAAATAAATAAAAGATCTCTCCATAAAACCTAGTACAATATATAACTTAAAATTCAGCAGCATGTTTCTATAATAAATTAAGCAATTGTTATTGACCACATGTAGGAAAGATGGAATTGCATTATCTGTGAAATTAAGATGAAAAAACAAAAATGTACTTCAAGGGACCAAATATTAGAGAGGTAAAGAGAGAGACTGTGGTAGGTCCAATGACTACCGCCGGCCTAAGTAAGTCCTTCAGGATCCTGCCCCAGATTTTCTTAACAATGTATACATCAATGTAGTGGTGAGTATGTAGAAAAATATTTTTCAGAGGAAAACCAGTAACGCTATGGCTTAAGTTCAGGTGTGGTCAAATAAGCTGAATTTATGACAAGTGATGTATCTTCCATCTGGAGCAGTCAGTGGGGCTGCGCTTAGCAAGGGGAAGGTCAGAGAAGGTGGGAACATGGAAGTCCACACCATCTTTTGTATTAAGAACTTGGATGAGGGCACCTGGGCAGCTCAGTCAGTGAAGTGTTTGCCTTCAGCTCAGGTCATGATCCCAGAGTCCTGGGATCGAGTCCTGCCTGAGGCTCCCTGCTCAGTGGGAAGCCTGCTTCTCCCTCTGCCTCCCTCTCACTCTCTGTCTCTGTCATGAAAAAATAAATAAAAATCTTGAAAAAAAAAGAAAAAGAACTTGGATGATTATCTTCTAAGGCTTCACAAAAATTCCCTCTGATCGCAAATGCGTACAGTCAGTAACATTTGAGATTTCTTGCCTTATTGCATTGGTGAGAACACAGACCAGTCTTCAGAGACCTAACTTCTCACAGTATTTGGACATTACTTAAGCTCTGCTTGAGACTTCAGACAGACCTGACCTTCCTGGCAGAGTTTTCTGGTTATACTGAGGAACACGGAGGAGACACTGGGAGAAAGGAAATTTATTATTCTTTAGTAGATTTTGTTTAATATTCCTAGATGCTGTATATTCTTTCTGTTCGGCAGGATTCCTGGTAGATCAGTGATCCCTTAGATTTCTGAAGGCGTCAGGATGGCACTGTGAGTGAGTGGAAAGACGTGAGAAGGCACCAGTGAACCTGAAATGTTTCTGGTTGATGATGCAATTGTACTCAGAGTGCCTGGAACCAATCTGGGCTGGCTTGGAAGATGGCACCTAGTGGTAGATGAAAAATCAGCATTTTTTCAAATGACTTGAATCAGAACATGTGAGTCAGGACTCCTAGCCATCTTTGTGTTTTCGAGCTCTGTTTCCTTTGGGCCCATTTCCTGTAGTCATACCAGGATGCTATTCCTAAAACCTAATTCTATCCCTCGCCTGCTTGAAACTTTCCAAAGACTCACCATGCACGTGAGTATAGTGACCCAACCCCTGGGCATGACTGGATCCTGCACCTTCCCTGTGCCACCCTGTCTTTTGTAGCTGAGGGATACTGAACCGAATTCCCTAACAATAACTTTGCCTCTGACTTTGAGGGATTTGGACAGATGCTTTCTCTGCCTGAAACACCCCTTCCTTCCACTCGTCACCTAATTAATTAATTCCAACTCATTCTTTAAAACCTGACTCGGAAAAGTCTTCATCCAGGTTCATTTCTGAACCTTCATCTCTGAACATGGATGAAGAATTTTCTGAGTCAAATAGAATTAAGATTAAGGAGTGTTAAGATTTCGTTCTAATTGCATAACTTCTCATGAGAAACTTTATTAAATGTATTAGTCTTTGTCCTCATTAGGGATGACAGAGTACCTGGTACCTAGACAGAATTCTTTACGTGTTTATTAAATGAAAAGAGAAATATAAACAAAACAAAATTCAAATATTCAAACCCCCTAGATAGCCACTTTTCAAATATTTGAAAAAGTTCTAGCTTACAAGTAAACAGTACAAAATTAATAGAACCATAAGACATCATTCTGAACAATTATGGTACAGCCATACAACAGAATACTATCCAGCCATCAAGTACGCTATTATGAAAGAATATTTAAATCAGATGTGGGGATATTTACCATGTGTGGTTAAGTGAAAAAAAAAAGACACAAATACTGTCTAGAGACTATGCCATTTTTGTAAAAGAAAAGTGTAAATGGAAAGGTAAAATTTTGGAAAAACATCAAATGTCAACAATGGTTGTTTTGGGTTGCTAGAATTATAATTTTTGTTTTTAACATTTTACCTGTTTGTACTGTCTAACATAAATATTTAGTCTGTGATATAGAAGACAAACTCCTGTAGGAATAGAATGAACTCCCCGCGAAGTCCCTCATGGGGAAGGTTCTAGACAGACATTGCTGCTGCTGTTGGCTTGTGGGCCAGCAAGGACGTCAATGTGTCAGGACTCTTCCCATGGCTGCTCACGTCCTCACGTGGGGCGGGACATCCAGCTCGGCAAGGGCATCACGACGTGGTGTGTGTGTGGTGGGAAGAGGCCACGGGAGTTTTTAACTCTATACTTTAAAATCGTTACGGTCTGCGAGAAACTCACACCAGAAGTGGAAGCTACCCAAGGACTCCCCTGTGGGTGCAGTGCAGCCATGAGAACGTGTTCCTTCCTGCTGTTTCTCTCAGAGAGCGATTCCTCCTTCAGGTCCCAGAGTATGACTCCCACCCCTCAGTCACAGCAACAGCACCCCGTGAAGACCTTGTTAAACTGTGTGCGGGACACAGCAGAGGGTACAGGGTTGGTCCTGGATTAAGAACATATTACATGGGCACATCAACAGAAGAGTTTAAGAATCCGGGGTAGCTTCATCTCAGATCCAATCATCTTACAAGTCTCCTTGATGTACACAGATAAACACATGGAAAGGTTTCTTCCTTAGCTTCTGGGCCAGGAAAATCTTGAGAATACACATCACTATTTTGTGGAAAATGTGTTTCCCCAGTTTCTGAATGACTACTAACCCTTTATTATTATTATTTTTTAAGATTTTTAAGTAAAATAGAGATGGAGAGAGAGCACAAGTGGGGGGAACGGCAGAGGGAGAGCGAGAGATACAGACTCCCTGCTGAGCAGGGAGCCTGACTTGACTCCGGTAAAGGAAATGGAATCAGACCTCATGGAGAAGGGTATGAGGTAGCAAGAGAGATTTTGAGTTAAGACAATAGTCAAAGAAATAAGAATCTTCAGGAAAATACTTCTGAAAGGAAGTTAGATTTCCGTGGGAGTCAGGCAGCCCCTTCATTCTCCTTTTCCTGCTTCAAACCTGCGTCCCAATTAGACCGAACTGTCCAGGGTCCCCGGACCTTCATGCTGCCTGAAATAATCAGGCTACTCCCTCATCCTGGAACACCTGGGAATGACCCCCACTGCCTCCCCTAACTCCTGACGGCCAGCCTCCTGACCTTACGATGTCTCCTCTGCTGTTAGAAAAGACTCAGTCCGCACTCCACACATCTCCCTACCCCTCTGTCTGCCTCGTCATAGGTGCCGTCACAGTGCGTTTGCTTTCCCTGCAAACCAAAAAGAAGCCTATGTGAATGGTTCACCTTTGTGTTCTCAGATGGTTCTAGACACCAAACAGAACTCAATACATTTTCTAAAGATAGACTTTACTTTTTAGAGCAGTTTGAGGTACATAGCCAAACTGGGAGAAATTCACAGAGATTTCCATATGCCCCTCCCCCCACATATGCACAGCCTCCCCAGTCTCAACATCCCCAACCAGAGTGACAACGTCTATCGTAATCAGTGAGCCTAAGCTGACACATGATTTTCCCCCAGAGTCCACAGTTTACATTGAGGGTCATTCTGGGGGCACACCTATGGGTTTGGACAAATGTGTACTGGTATGTACCTACTACTATAGTATCATTCATGATAGTTATGCTGCCCTGAAAGTCCTCTGTTCTGTCGATCCATCCCTCCCTCTGCCCTCACCCCCGGCAACCACTCATCTTATCAGTATCTCCATAGTTTTGTCTTTTCCAGAGGGCCATAGAGTTCTAAATCACACAGTATGTGGTCTTTTCAGATTGGCCTCTTTCACTTAGTTATATGCATTTAAGTTTCCTCCATGTCTTTTCATGGCTTGATGGCTTGTTTTTTCAGCACCGAATAATATTCCATTGCGTGAATGGTCCACAGCTTATTTACTCACTCACCTGCTGAAGGACGTCTTGCTTGCTTCTACGTTTACGCAAGGATGACTGAGGCTACTATAAACGTGCACGTGCAGATTTCTGAGGGGACATAAGTTTCCAACGTCTGGGCATAAAAAGCAAGGAGCATGACTGCTGGATCATTCGGTAAGAGCATGTTTGGTTTTGTAAAAAACCATAAAACTGTCTCCCAAAGCAACTACAACTACTGTTTTACTCTTTGACTTACAATGAATTCCAGTGGTGTGCAGGTGTATTTCTTTGTGGGTTTTTTTTATTTGCATTTCCTTGATGACTCGAAGTGGAGCATCTTTTCATACGCTTATGTTCCATCTGTATATCTTCTAGGACAAGGTGTCTGTTAAGGTCTTGGCTCATTTTTTAATTAGGCTGTTTTCTTTCAGTTAAGTTTCAAGAGTTCATTGTGTGTTTTATCAAATATGTCTTTTACAAATATTTTCTCCCAGTCTATGACTTGTCTTCTCATTCTCTTGATAATCTCTTTTGCAGAGCTGAGAATTTTAATTTTCATTAATTCCGGCATATCGATTCTTTCTTTCATGGATTGTGACTTTGGTGTTGTATTTTTAGATCACCAACTCCAAGGACCTAGATTGTCTCCTACGTGATTGACTATATATTTTGTAATTTGTATTTTATATTTAGGTCTGTGATCCATTTTGAGTTAATTTTCATGAAGCATGAAAACTCTGTGTATAAATTCTTTGCTTGTGAATGTCCAGTTGTTCCAGCTCCATTAGTGAGAAGATTCTTTTTTCTCTCCTGTATTTCTTTGCCCCTTTGTCAAAAACCAGTTAACTAGAACTGCATGGCTCTATTTCTAGGTTCTCTGTTCTGCTTATTTTACTGCAATTTTTAAAAAAAAGGTGATATGAAGAAAAAAAAAAGAAGTGCATTGTTTAATCTCCAAGTATTTGAGGATTTTCTAGCTATCTTCCTGTTATTTCTACTTTAACTATCCTGTGATCTGAGAGCAGACATGACATGATTTAAATAATTTTAGAGTGGCTAAGGTGTGTGTTATAGCCCAGTCTGTGGTCTCTCCTGGTGTGTGCTCCCGGGCAGCCTGAGACGGGGGTATGTCCTTGCTGTTCCCAGAGGAAGTCATCTGTTGATGTTGACCGTACGCAGTTGTTGAGGTCAGCTCTCCCCTCGTGATTATCTACCTGCTGAAGCTGCTTGTTTCTGAGCGAGGGTCACTGAACCCTCCGCTGGGCTAATGGGTTCATTGGTTCTTCCTTGCCGTTCTATCAAGCGTTTACCTCAAGCATTCTCACAATCTTCTGTTAGGCACAGACTATTACGTCTTCTTGGAGAACTGGTCTCTTATCATTAATCTCCTTCTTCGTTCCTGGTGACTTTCCTTACTTTGAAATCTGCTCTGTCAGAAATCAGCAGGTCCCTGTGAAAGGTGTAAGCCTGATGATTCACAGACCTGTACCCCTGGGGCAAATAATAATTAAGAAAGAAGAAAGAAAGAAGAAAGAAAGAAGAAAGAAGAAAGAAAGAAGAAAGAAAGAAAGAAAGAAAGAAAGAAAGAAAGAAAGAAAGAAAGAAAGAAAGAAAGAAAGAAAGAAATCAGCAGGTCCTGCTTTCTTTGGATAAGGGTTAGCATGGTACATCTTTCTCTCTCCCTTTGATCTGTATGGGTCCTTATATTTAAGGCAGGTTTCTTACAGAGGCCATCATTCCATCTTGTTTCTTCATGTACGCTGACAATCTCTCTTAATTCATGCATTTAGACCACTGATGTCCAAAGTAGTTTGGACAGTGATTTTTGATATACTTGGATTAATATCAACCATGCTTTATTGTTTTTGTCTGTTGTTGATGCTCTTTGGTCCTGCTTTTGTCTTCCATTGTTTTTTTGTCTTTTGTTGTTTTTGTTGAGCAATTTATATGATTCTATTTTCCCTCCTCTCATAGCATATCAATTATATTTCTTCTATTTTAATTTTAATTTAATTTAATTTTGGAAGAACACTTGATATGTGATCTATTCTCAACATATTGTTAATTACACACTATATTATTAATGAGTGATAGTTTCCCCCTTTTTTTAGTGGTTGGCCTAGAGCTTATGCTATACATTTACAATTAATACTAGTCCACATTTTTTTTTTTAAGATTTTATCTATTTGAGAGAGGGAGAGCAAGCAAGAGCACAAGCAGGGGGAGGGGAGACAGAGAGACAGAGGAGATGCAAACTCCCCACTGAGCAGGGAGCCTGACGCAGGATTCCATCCCAGGACCCTGGGATTACAACCTGAGCTGAAGGCAGACACTTAACTCACTGAGCCCCCCAGGCGCCCCAATACTAGTCCACTTTCAAGTTACACAGTACCACCTGATGGGTAGTTGTGAGTACTTTATAATAACCAAGTAATCCTAACTTCTGTCTCTTGTCCCTGTATCATTGCGGTCACTCATTTTGCTCATCCATAAGCATGTATATACACATAAGCATACAAAATCAAATACACTGTTGCTATTATTATTTTAAACAAATTGTGATATGTTAGAAAAATTAAGAATAAGAAAAATAAAAGTTTTTATTTGCCTTCACTTATTTTTCTCAAATGATCTTCGTTTCTCTATATAGACCTGAATTTCTGACTGATACCATTTTCTATCTACCTAAACAACTTCTAACATTTCTCCTAAGGCAAGTCTACTGGCAACAAATTCACTCAGTTCTCAGTTTCTATTTGAGAAATTCTTTACTTTCCTTCACTCTTGAAGGACAATTTCAGAGGGTACAAAATCTGGGTTGGTGGTTTTCTTCTTCCAACCCTGAAGTTTTCACGTCACTGTCCTGGCTTGTATGATATCTGAGAAGCTGGATATCATTCCCGCCTTTGCTCCTTCATGAGTGAGGTGGTTCTTTCCCCCTCTGCCGTCTTTTAGTGCTTTTTATCTTCACTTTTCTGTACTTTGAAAATTAGATGCCTAGGAGTAGTTTTGGAGGCATTTACCCTGTTTGGTGTTCCCTGAGATTCCTGAATCTGAGGTTTGGTGTCTGACATTAACGTGGGGAGATTCTCAGTCCTTAATGTTTAAATATGTCTTCTTTCCCTTTCTTTCTTCTCGTTCTGGTATTCACATGACACAGAAGTTACCCTTTTTGTAGCTTTCCTACAGTCCTTAGATATTCTGTTCTGATTTTTGCAGTCTGATTTTTGGTTTTGGAGGTTTCTATTGAGATATTTGCAAGCAGAGATTCCTTTTCCAGCTGCTTCCAGTTTAAAAATAAGCCAATCGAAGCCACTCTTTGTTTCTGTTAGTGATTTTGATTTCTAGCGTTTCTTTTTTATTTCATTTCTCAGACTCTTCATCTCTATTTTTACACTGCCGTATGCTTTCATATTCTGTCTACTTTATCCATTAGAGCCCTTAGCATATTAATCATAGTTGTTTCATGTTCCTGGTCTGATAATTCCAACATCTGCCATATCTGAGTCTGGTTCTGATGTTTGCTCTGCCTCTTCAAACTTCTGTTTTATTTATTTATTTATTTTTATCTTTTAGTGTGTCTTGCAATTTCTTTTTTTAATTGATAGTTGGACGCTCATGAGAAAAGTCAACTGTTACAAACAGGCCTTCAGTGATGTGGTGGTTCCCCAGTCCTGTGACGAGGTCTCAGTCTTTCACTGAGACTTTGCTTCTGGCTGTGAACCCCACCCCGCTGCTCCATCTCCTCCGTCCCCCCTAGGTCAGACAGGCAGCTAGCCTAGGCTGTAGCTTGGTATTCTCCTTCTGCCACAGACATATGATTTGATAAATCACTGGCAGGTAAAGCTTTGGTTGAGAGCTTCTCCTGAGAGCAACCTTATTAAGAAGAACAGGGCACTGGCATCTTTTAGAAGGGTTGCTTTTCCTCTCCCCCTGCAGAAAGCACTGGGAGATTTTTCTGGTATTCACTGTGAGAGTCTCAGGAGGTAAAATTCACACAAGTAAGGGAGCCCCAGTCACTGAGGCCCCTGGAGTTTTTCTTTCCCACACTTAGCTCCACAGTGCCTGGAGCACTTGGTTAATTACAGTTCCTATTTTCCTCTCTCAGCACTGGACACCATGGAGGTTTTTGCCCCGGCAAATTGTGATTCTCTGGAGGTTTGCCCTCTGACCTCACTTCTTTTATGAATCTAAGAATTGTTGATTTTTCCATTTTCTCAGTTTTCGCTTGTCAGTCTGAAGTGGTAACTTCCAAGATCCTTATGTGTCAGACCAGAAACTGGGAGTCTGAATACATTTAAAGACATGAGAACCATCTGTGTTTGAATTTGAGGGGATGATGAGAGATATCCAGACAAAATTAAAAAGAATTTTTTCCATGCTGAAAAAAGCCACATTTTGGGGTGGGGGGTGTAACTCACAAGGATTAATTAACTTCTAGAGTTGACATCCTTATCTATTTCCACTCCCTACAGCAAAAGGCGTTGGTCATCCTGAAGTCACACTTCCCACTGGAGGAAATGTGTTATAAAAATACGCTTTCCACCTTTTTATTTTCTCTGTGACTGACAGAAACTGAGTTGTCTTTGGAATGTAAAGCATTTTCAAATGTATTTCAGGAATATCTTGGTATCATTCAGCTGGGAAAAAAAACAAATTCTCTCTCTCCATGTTTCCCTCCAAGTCCCAGGGGACTATTAGGGCAGAATCACAGACTAAAAATAGCGTAGACCAATTTGGGCCCACTTAGGCAAGCTATTTATCCTGTTGTACACAGTTTTGTTTTGTTTTTTTTCCCCTTTTCAAACATCTAGGCATTCCATTAATGCTATGAAAACATCTATGTGGTATGAACGAAACGGCTGTACCTTCTGAGTCACTTCCTTGAAAGTAGTTCTCAGAATTCAGCTTTTGTTGAGCATCTCTTTCTTGTCTCCACGCATATTTCAGTACACACCGTTACCATGTCATGACCCTGACCCTTTATCATCTGCCTAATTACTAAACAAGTCCAATTATGCAAACACATTCTTAGTATCTAAATATTATGGTTCTACCTAAAGAAAATTAGGTAATTTTATACATTTTCCTTTAATTTCTAGATTTCATAGATCCCTCTATAACACGCCTTTGAGTCCAGATGTTTATGTGCTGTTTATTTCACACATATACATTTTATTGGAGTGAAGATACTTCCTTCATTTTCTTCCTTGCACATTCATTAATTCTTCATCCATACTTAGATTTCTTACTCATTATGTTTTCTGAGTTGTTCCTATCAATCTCCTTCAAATTCTCCAGGGCACCGTGGTTGGCTCAGTCGGTTGAGCATCTGCCTTTGGCTCAGGTCATGATCTCAGGGTCCTGGGATCGAGTCCCTGAGTAGGGCTCCCTGCTCAGCGGGAAGCCTGCTTCTCCCTCTACCCCTTCCCCTGCTTGTACTTTCTCTCTCAAACAAATAAAACATTTACAAAAAAATAAAAACTTCTCCAAAAAATATCTATTCTATTGCTTCTTACAGCTTTTTATGAAATTCAGTTTGAGATTCTCTCAGTGTGAGTACAAAGGCTGGAAAGACGAATGGCAAGTATGTAGTTGTCATGGTTCAGTACTTTCTGGTTAAATACTCTTTCAATCACACGTTAAGTGACTGTTCTATCTTCTAGCAACTTCTTGATGGGGTTTTTGAACATAGGTCAGTGGGGTGAAGTCCAGAGCTGACAACCGAGAAAGAATTCTTGAGAAGTCTTTGGGGCAAAATGGAGGCCTTATTAAAGCACGGGGTCAGGCCCCTGGGTGGAAGGAGCACCTGCCCACCACGGGTTGGAGGGATGGCTGATTATAGAGTGTGGGTTCCGGGAGTTAAAGAAAAGGGAGCTTTTTCAAAAGAACTTTCATATGCTAAAGAAGACTCACAGGATACCTGAGGGCTTGCCACTGTCAGGTTAAGGTTGTTTTTCCTTCCAGCAAGCTGTGAACAGGAAGGCGGTGGGGAGCTTCCTGGAGGAAGGCCCCACAGATCCCACCCAGGAGTGGGTGGTGGGGGAGGTTGCAGGGGATCAGCTTCTGCTTTGTCCCCAGCTAGCCTCCTGCTCCCTCATCATCCTGACTCCCATCTTACTTCATCACCCCCATCCCAACACATACCTGGGTTAGTGCATTATGTCTTCCTAAATTAATAAAGGTTAAAGTGATTGAACCAGGAAGATCAGGGCATACTTTTAAGGCAGCAATTAACACTGGAATACTAACTATATAATTATATGAGACAGGCACGATTTTAGGGGCTAAAGGTTCAGAGGTAAGACAGAAAAAGTCCCTGCACTCATGGAGCTCACAATCCAGCCAGGGAGACAGCCAAGGAACCAACCAGCATGAGGTGCTGTGAGGAAACTGGGAAAACAGGTTAGAGAGTGATGTCTGGAATTTTCCCTTCCCAGATACACTAATTCTCTACTCAGGGAAGACTTCTCTGGTGAGATAACAAGTAAGCAGAGATGTGAACGAAGGTGAGAAGTGGGCTAGGCAGCTATCTCCAAGGAGGATTTTCCAGATGGAGGGAGCAGGAGGGACGGAGGCAGAAGCACCCTCCGTCAGTCTGAGGAACAGGAGAGAGGAAAGAGAAAGCAGAGCCGCATTTGCAAGTCTCAGAAGGAATCACATCCGCTGATACCCCCTGGCCAGAGGTAGTCCCACAGCCAACCTCTGAATCAAAACCAACTCTTCCTCTTCAGTGGGAGGAACTGCAGGACAGAAGGCACCCACAGAGGAGCACAGGAAAGACTGGGACTCTCTTAGGAAGTCTTCACCCACATCCCTGATCCTTCACTTAGAATAAAAACTCAAAACAGGAACAAATGACAAATGATCTTTTGAGTTTTCTCCCTTAAAGTCTCAATGCAGCAAATAACTTGTTTGATTTTTAAATAGTAAATCCCCCTTCTATTCCTAGGATAAAGTCAATGTGTTCGCAATGCACATGATTTTCAGGAATTTATGTGTTTGGCTTGTTCCTATGTGTTTGGGCTTCTAGGTGGACTTCTGGGGATCCGGGAGTGCACAGTAATGAATGAGGCTGGCCGGTAGTCTTCGGTCTTATGTTGTCCCGTTTGTTCTGATATTAAGACTATGTTGCTCCTGGGGCACCTGGTGACTGTTGGTTAAGAATCCGACTCATGGTTTGGCTCAGGTCATGATCTCAGGGTGCTGAGATCAAGCCCCACTTGGGCTCCTCACTCAGCGTGGACTCTGCTTGTCCCCCACCCCCCATGCTAGCTGGCACACAGGCACTCTCTCTCTTTCTCAAATAAATAAAATCTTAAAAAAAAAAAAAAAACTATGTTGCTCCTAGAACACTGACTGGAAAACATACCCTCTCTTACTGTTCTGTGGATAAGCTGGTTAAAGATCGGATTCACTGCTTCTCAAAATGTTTGGTACAATTTCCCAGTGAAGTCATTTGCACTGTTTTCCTTATGGGACAGTTTTAAATGTTGATTCAATTCTTTAATAATATAAGACTGGTAAGAGTTCTTATTTCTTCTTGTGTTAGTTTTGCTACGATGCACTTTTCTAAGATTTTTTCAGCTTTCATGCAGATGTAACCTTGTTTATAATATTTTCCCATGATTTCTTCATGTCTATAGATTGCAACAGGGAAACCAAGGGGCCCCCTGAGGTAAAAAGTTATTTTCTTTCTTTGCCCCTTCCCCTGTTTCTATTCTTGCAAGTGCCTGCACCGCACCCCCCGCCCCTGACCCAGGCCTCAGGATGCTAACAGCACACATCCTCCTTGTAAGGGACAAGGGTTAGTGATTCTCTAGAACAGCTAGTATCTGGGGAAGGACCAGGTAAGAAGGACTGGATGAAGCTCTCACACTGTATTCCAGACCACCAGAGCCAGACATTCAGAGCTAGACTTCTCCATGCCAAGACCCAGCCCTGACTTTGGGGAATGGGTGACTCAGGGTGGACACCTGGGCTCTTGTCTTTGTTCTGACCAGTTTCTGGATGTCTGAGCGGACAAGTCCGCCAGACCACCATCCTCAGTAAAAACCCAGACCCTGAGCAAAGATAGAACCCACACTCCTTCCCTCTCCCAGTCTCCCCAACAGTCCATCTGTATCTGTGTATCTTCAACAAACCCAACTTTCACCTCCTGCTGACTCACACGATTTCCACTCTGTGAGAAGCCAGGGACCCTCTTGGCTGGTCCTGCAGGACCCCCACCCCACCCCTGCCAGCCTCCCCTCAGGAGCCTGCTGCTTGCAGTGATGTCTCCATTTGCAATTCTAGAAATTGCTCTCTTCTGCCTTTTCTCTTCTTTCTTTTTAAGTCTTACATTAGGTTTACCAATTTCATTAATTTAGAAAAATTGGTTTTAATTGTATATTTTTTTAAAGATTTTTTATTTATTTATTTGACAGAGAGAGATTACAAATAGGCAGAGAGATAGGAGGAAGCAGGCTCCCCACTGAGCAGGGAGCCTGATGTGGGGCTTGATCCCAGGACCCTGAGATCATGACCTGAGCTGAAGGCAGAGGCTTTAACCCACTGAGCCACCCAGCCACCCTTAATTGTGTATTTTTTATAATTGAATTTTATTCTTTGTTTTCTTATTATTTCTTTTCTTCTACATTTTTGGGGGTTTACTTTGCTTTTGTTTTTATTACATCTTGAGATGGATGCCTTAGGTCACTAAGTTTCACCACTCTGCTTTTTATAACATGATTTTAAGGTAAATTCTCCTCTACATTTTGCTTTAGCTTCATCCCTCAAATTACAGAATACATTTGTGTTCATCAGATAGGGTAGGCTATTAATCTGGTATCAGTGGCTCAGTGCAGGAAAGATTTGGTTTTCACCCATGTATGAGTCTAAGGTAGTCAAGCAGCTCTCACTGGCCGTCTCCTCCAGGTGGTGGCCCAAGAATCCTGGCTCTTTTCGTCTTATAGTGACCCCAAGCTTCATGGACAGACTCACTGTGGAAGAGAGTTTAGCAGTAAGGGACTTGTGGCTGGTCTAGAAATGACATATTTAACTCCCACCTCTATTCCACTGGTTAGTGTCCTCATCACTAGTGCTGTGTAACCAACCACCCCAAAACTCAGTAGCATGAAATCAACATCTTATTTCATTCCCTCATTCCGTGAATCAGGTATTTAGTTACTCAGTGGCTGGGAGTCACTGCAAGACGAAGGGTTGAAATCAGGAGTGTCTTCACACGGTCAGCTGGGTCTGCCCGCATGGAGCCTTTCCCAGCAGTTCGATCCCCACAACATGGAGGTATCTGGACTTCCTGTAGAGTCACTCCAAAAACAAGGGGCCCAAGAGGACCAGTGGACATGGCGAGGCCCCTTCGAGCCCTGTCTTGGAGGTTGTATGTCACTACCCCCGCTGCCTTGTAATGGTTATGAATGAGTCCTTGAGATTGATCCCAACTCAAGGAGAGGGCAACGGATTTCCCAGACCAAGTGGAACAGAGTCGGCCAGCATGCACAAGTGTGTAGAACCCCTCACAGCCAGTCACCGTGCCCCGACATCACGGCGGAAGAATCGAACAAATGTTCCTTTCTTGCACGGTCAGGAAGAAGAACATGAAACAGGGTTTGGTGAACATATTCCGAGTAGACGCAGCGGCATTTTTGTTAAAACCCATTCCTATTTCCATTATGAGTTCCCCTTTGATATTTTAATAATCCGGGTGATGTAGGAAGAGTGTATGTTGTAGTCGGTCTAGTGCAAACTTTCTTTTTTTTTTTTTTTTTTTTAAAGATTTTATTTATTTATTTGATACACACAGAGAGAGAGATCACAAGTAGGCAGAGAGGCAGGCAGAGAGAGAGGAGGAGGAAGCAGGCTCCCTGCAGAGCAGAGAGCCCGATGCGGGCCTCGATCCCAGGACCCTGAGATCATGACCTGAGCCGAAAGCAGAGGCTTTAACCCACTGAGCCACCCAGGCGCCCTAGTGCAAACTTTCTCTACGAATTGCAAAATCACAGGCATTTGAGGCTTTGTGGGCCACATACGGTTTTTGTAGGACATCTGGCCTTATTTTTATTTTTTCCACAACTCTTTTAAAATGTGAAAGCCATCCTCAGATCACATTTCATTCAGAAGCAGTCCACAGGCACAGTCTGGCTCAATTTCCTGGTCCTGGCTATAATGCATCATTGTACACATGACTACTAGGTCAAGTTTGCCAATTGTGCTCATAAAGAAGGATGTCCCATATCAAATAGGAAAAGAGACCTGTTAAAATCGCTGAGATTATGGATTTCTGTTCATAAATCTAGTACTTTTTGCTTTATACATTCTGAGGTCTTATTATTGAGAACTGTTATACAAGTAATTTCTACTTAACATCAAGGTTATGTCCATGGGAAAATAGACGTTTTCTGCAAAACGTCACCTACTAGTGAATAAAGAGCCTATTTTAAATGGAAAAAAGAAACGATAATACATTCATGTAATGCCAAATCCTCAATCCATTTCCTAATATGTCACTAAAACACAGTAAAGAACTTACTCACAACTCTCTGTAGTGTTTGTAAACTACCTTCCTAATCACCAAACACCTAATTTATTTGTTAACCAATATCTGCTTTGTAAAAAGTAAGATAATTTCTTTTAGCATATGGTCTCAATAAAAATACCAGCAAGTCTTTTTTTAATGGAGTTAGAAAAGTTGATACCAAAGTTCATATAGAAAAAAAAGCATACAGGAATAGCTAGGAAAATACAGAAGAGAAAAGCTAAGAAAGGGGACTAGTTGGACAATATATCAAAATATAGTATGAATCCTCTATCATTAAAAGTTTGGAACTTACATATGAATAAGTGAACAGATTAATGGAATAGAAGAGGAACTCTGGACATAGGCCAAATACACACAGAAAATGAATCTATGATGAAGGTGGTAGGAAGCCTGGGACAGAGAGGTTTTTAACAGATGTTGCTGGGGTCAGTGGTTAGCCATGGGGAGGAAGATAGAAGAAAATCCATGTCTCACACCGTACATTAGGACAAATCTCAAAATGGACCAGATATATAGACATAAAGATAAAATCATACAAGTGCTAAGAAGGGTTACCTCTCCCTACACCGACCTCATCTAACTATGACTCAAAATCCAGATTTGATAAGATTCGAATGGGCCACTGTCCTCTGCCCCACTCCCCGCCTCCGTCCCGGGAAGAATCCTCCCTTCACTGAACCGCTATTTCCCTACAAATAATGTGCCATTTTCCACTGGCTTCTCTCAAGATCACCTCCTTGCTTTGGTTTTTCCTATACAACTATGATGTGCCTCCTTCTACATCACAGACGAAATTCCGTACGCTTCAAATTTGCCATGTGTAACAATGATTAACTCTGGGCAAAATACAAAACACACACAAAGGCACTGAGAGGGAATGAATACTTTAGTCAGAGAGAAAACCTGGAAGAAGAGGCTCACATGGGCTAAGTTTTTCCCTTTCATAACTTTTAATTGCGGACAGGCCACAACCACTGGCAAGTAGGGTGGTGAGCCCCCGGTATTTTATAAGTTTTATGGCCTATGGAGCTGAGGACAGAAGTCAGGGCAATTTCAGGGAAGTCAGGGCAATTTCTCTTCTGGAAAGAGAGCCAGAGGGGGGAGATCCTCAAATTACGTGAGTTAACAGTGGCCAAGACTTTGGCTGGCCCTTGAACTGTGCAAAAAGGAACAGATACAGGGACCCCGAAATGTACAAGAACTGACCTGAGATTTGCGCTGCGAACAGGAGAGTCTACAATTTAATTTCAGTCAAATAAGTTGCTTTTGAAAGAAAAAATATCAGAGTTTTCCAGAGTCTCCGAAACATAATATTCCAGAGTCTTCCCAGGATACAATCCAAAATTAATGAGCAAGTAAAGAACCACGAAAATGTGACCCATCTCTAAGGGACTCAGGATATGCAGGAATGATGTGGATGGGGATGGAGCAGACAAAGGTTGCAAAGTGACTGCTACAGCTAAGCGGTGAGGGCAGCTGCTAACAGGGATGCGGGAAGATGACAGAGCATCTGAAATTCTCAAGTCATTGCATGGTTCTAATAGCAGGATCCAGATGACAGAGGAAAAGAAGAGAGAGCGTAAAGACAGACCAGTAGAGAACATGTCATCTGAAGAAGAAACGAGACTGAAAGAAAATAAGCAAAGCTGTAGGCATCTGTGGGATGATACTGCTCAGAATAACATACATACATCTGGTGTCTGGCAAGGAGAGGAGCGGACAGGTCAGAAAAAGTATCTGAACACATAATCTCCTAAGTTTTATCCAAGTGTACTGAGGCACGAGTTTTTAGATTCAAGAAACTCAGAAACTCTGGATTTGCTTTGGATCTATCAGATTTCCTTCTAGGAATTTACCCTGAAGCATGAAAACACATATGCACAAGGTTATTCATTATATTTTGAATGTATAATGTATGCAATACATTGTATATTGTTTGAACAAATTGCGATTCATTTTCACCCAAGGACAGCCAATTTTTCTTAAAGGGCCAAACTGTAGTTTGGGGTCCATCCCATCTCTGCCGCTCTGTGCTTAACTCAGTGGTTGCAAGAGTCGTAAACAGTGTGTAAACAAAGGCACATATGCTGTGTGCCAAATAAAATCTCATTTATAAAAATAGATGGTGGGTCATGGTTTGCCAATACAGTACTGCACATCTATTTAGGAAAAATAAGACTGAAGAGAATCTTTATAAACTGATATGAAGTCACGGTTTTATTTCATTTATTTTTTAAAGATTTCATTTCTTCATATGGGAGAGAACGAGAGTGAAAGAGAGCACAAACAGGATGAAGGGCAGAGGGAGAAGCAGGCTCCCCACTGAGCAGGGAGCCCAATGTGGGACTTGATCCTGGAACTCCAGGATCATGACCTGAGCTGAAGGCAGATGCTCAACCGAATGAGCCACCCAGGCATCCCTGGAGTAATGACTTTAAAGAGACCCACACAAAAGGGCCAAATCTAGGACCGTTTGAACATCAAAATAAATAATGACGATAATGGATAATAACACTTTGAATAAAATACATGACTTCGTGAAAAATAAATGAGCGGCTAGAAGGAAAGAAAGCGTCGTTCTTCTTAGAGTTGAATGCCAGCACATGACTATAGAAGGAATGATGATGTTAGAAATAGCACTGTTTTGTAACCACTAGAGTAATCACTGCTGCAAGCAAGAATCATCCGTGGACACGCAAACTCATGGGTGTAAGTCTCGCCAGGAACAAGGTATGTATTTACACAGAGCCAAAGAACCGATGTGCAGATTACTTACTAATCACAAAGGTAAGCCATAACTTGACGGTGGAAACCAGGAGCATAGCACATTAACGACGCATGATGACAGAGGCGGTCACATCCGAGGCCTCCGGACACCACCCACGGAGGAGGGGGAAGAGGGTGTGACATCCAGTCTGTGGTTCTCCTAACCAGCACATATGACTTCCATGTAATGATGAAGGCATGTCAACTGAGGGTTACTGGGGGGTGGGAGGGCAGGGACAGGGCGGATGGGTGATGGACACTGGGGAGGGTGTGTGCTGTGGTGAGTGCTGGGAAAGATATAAGCCTGATGATTCACAGACCTGTACCCCTGGGGCAAAGAATAAAAAAAATTTTTTTTAAATGATGAAGGCATGTCAGACAAACTCAGAGTGAGGATCGCTCCACAGAAGTCACTGACCTACACCTTCGGAATGCCAGCGCCCCAGTGAAGACTGTTCCAGACGGAGGGGGACGAGCCAGACTTGCCATGAGAATGCAGCGCGTGAGCGGGGACCCGGTCCTGGACCAAACAGACACAGCTGCCGAAAAGGACATTCTTGGAACAATGTGCAAAATCAGATAAGAACAGGAGATTGATAAGAAAACTGTATCATGTTAAACATTCCTGGTTCTGAGAGCCGTACGCGGCCATCCTTGTTCTTAGGACATTCACGTCGCGGTATCCTGGGGTAACAGGGTAGGAAATCTTCCACTTCCTATCACTGGACTCGAGAAGACCGTAATGGTATCTGTATAGACAGAGGGTGATGTACCACACGAGACATAAATAGAAATACAACAACTGGTGAATGTGGGCGAAAGGTAGCTGTGAGTCCTTTCCACTTTCTAGACACTTATTCAAGTGTTTATTTGGAATTGTTTCCAAATAAAACGTTAAAAGAAAGAGATAAGACATCGAACCACACTCCTGTCACAGCAAAACCAAATCCTGTCACAATAAAGTCTCCTGCTTAACAAAAAATCTACCTGTGATGTGTGACAACGTTCCACAAGCGCATCTGAAATGACGATGCACAGAACGTACCGCTGTGCTTCACTTGTAGTTCGGGGTGTGTAAACATTCATCTAGCGCCTAGAAACACCGCCGAAGGGGCCTGGAAGGAGAGCGGGCAGCGGCCGCGCCCCGGGCCCTGGAGGAGGCGGGACGCGGGAAGGCAGCGCGCGCCGGGGGGCCGGGGCTGTCTCCCGACCAGGGAGCTCGGCCGTCACCGCGACGTCGTCAGGAAAGCGCGGGCTTCCCAGGTGGGCTGGGACCCGGGGGCCGAGCCGCAGACGACGGCGGACGCCAGAGGGTCACTCACCGGCAGGCTCGTCCTGGGCGCCCGCACCTGTGCGCACCCGCGCCTGTCGCGGGGGGTGAGCGGCCGCCGCCAGGCCTCG
>LNAC01000608.1:120268-146859 GCA_002007465.1 Ailurus styani | reverse complement strand
AAGAGGGCTGCCCCGCTCGGGGTCCCGGCGCTGCCTGGCGCGCCCCGCGTCCGCGCGCGCCGCCTGCCCCTGCCCTCGCGGGGCGCGTCGGGGCCCTCCCGCTGCCAGACCCCCCGCACAAGTTCGCGGGGGGCAGTGGAGGGGCGAGCTGGGCCGCACACCCGGCCCCCAGGTCGCCGGGTCAGGCCGGGGACAGGGAAGCGCGGGAGGCTTTCGCACCCGGAGCGCTGGGCGCGTTCACCAGGGGCGCCCCGGGGGTGCGGCACTCGTCCGCGGTGGAGGTGAAGGGGTCGAGGTCGTTTGCGGGGAACTCGGAGCAACTGCGGGATTTTATTTAAGAATCTGCAGGGGGGTTTTGCGGGGGAGGTTGGGGGTTTGTAGGGGCGGAGGGTGGAAGAGGGAGAAGCCTTCCCACCCCCCACGCTCCGGGGAGCTAACAGGCAGCCGGCAGATAGCATTTCTGCCTCTTTGTCACTTCCCTCGATTGGTTAGTGTGGGCCCCTGACGTCCTTCCCGCACGCGGTTCCCGAGAAGAGCAGCTCTCAGCAGCAGTCCGCTAGGCAGCTCCAGAGTGTGTGGTGGGGCTGAGGGCTGCGCCCTCCCCATTCCGTCCCCCACTGCCAGCCTCCTGCAAAGCCTTGGTCAGGTCTGCCCAGAGTCAAGGCCTGGTGGGTTCCTTTCTCAGAAAGAGGTGAGCCCCAGGAAACGGTGCATCTTATGTTTTCCCAAGGTGAAAGAAAAAGTTGGAACTGGTTCCATCCATCTATGTGCTGTACAATTTGAAAGCATTTACTATTATGTTTTCTTCCTTTTTCAAAAATTAAGATCTATTGCAGATACCATAGAGTGCAGCCATTTACACTGTTCAGATCAGTGGTTAGTATCCAGAGGTATGAGAAAATCGTCACTAATTCCATGACATTTTTCATCATCCACAAAAGAAATCTTGTACTTCACACTGAATTAGAAAGTATTTCTATGTCTTATAGCACAGTGCTTCTCAGACCTTAGTGGGCAGATGAATTACCCGGGAGTCTTGTTAAAATGCAGATTCTGATTCAGTAGGACCTGGGTGCAGCCCCGGATTCTGTGTATGTAAGGCTCTCTGAGATGATGTTAGTACATGGACCACACTCTAAAGAGCAAGGAGATACATGCCAAGAGCAACAGAGAGGAAGAAAAATAAATCAATCCTGGATATTCTGAATACAGCTATTTTCAAACGTGCTTTGAGGGTATATGTTTAAAACATGAGTGAATTTATTTTTATTTATTTATTTATTTTGGCTTACACTTGAGACCTACTAAGCCTGAGGGTTAGATATTTGGTAATGTCACCTGTAGCTAATGAAACAGCTTTAAAAAGCTACGCGGCTTTTTAACAATTAGGCTGTCCTGTAGAGAAAATTTTGAATTTTTTTACCTGATCATCCTCTAATTATTTGTTACTGTGCCTGTTGAGAAAAACTATTTGATTTTAAAAACTTGTGGTTGTAAATTAGGAGTGAGAGAGACTAAGTGAAGTAATAGTTCCAAATTGTCCTGTAAACTTTCCCCAGTGCTTTCTTTGAATGTGAGCCACTGCCTTACTGATTTAGCCACTTCTCACCGTCACCTGCTCTCTAGGGACTAAGCCTCCCCTCTCTTACTTGAGGAATCTGAGACCATTCTAAATGGGTAGACCAGAGCAGCAGAGAGATGACCTATTGTAATGTGTTTCGGTTCGTAATGAACACTCCCGTATCATGTCGAAGAGACTAGAATTAATTACAGAGTGAACCACATTCCAGAATAAGAGTTTGTTTTCTCTAAATCTATTATTTCCAAAAGATTGTATAGTTAGTTTTCATCACTATTTGCTCTGGTTAGGTTTTTTGTTTTTTCCAGCTGAAAAGCAAATAAGTCCAAACTTTAGACCAGTCAACAACCCAGTCCTTCATACCTTTGATGTACGAGATGGAGTTAAGGAAAATCACTTCCTTCTGGGAAAGAGTACAAAAAAGCCTTTCCTTATGCTTTTGACGTAATGAAAACAGTGTCCTCTACTTTCCTAGAGTGGAAGGGGTATTACTTGTGAAAGTGGCGATCATTAGTACACTGGAGATACGGGCATCCCCATTTTCTCAAATCATTGAGATTTTCCCTTAGAAGGTCTCAGATTATTGCAAGTTGTCATTTTTGTGGGATGAATTCTATGACTTTTGCTAAAAAATTCTGTTTCATAGTTTCCATATGAGGAAAGAATTTGCTGCTATATTTTTATATCGTGGGGCTTTTACTACTGAAAATTACGGCAAATTGTCTTGAGAGCAGTTGCATATTTTCAGGCTTTAATAGTGTTTAAGTGGTAACATTCGAAATAGTTTAGAAAAAAAAGATTCCCTTCCTCTCTCTTCTCTACTTTTAGTCAGGAATCACTTAATATACTCTCTTTTGATCAGTTGGTAATGGTGATTACCAAGAAATGGTCTAAGTCCTTCCCGGGGCCCAGAAGGTATGTCAGAGAGTTACTTCACTTCCAAGGTGAAAGTTTGTCCCTAGTCCATTGCTTCTGAACATGGGGAAGAATCCTGGGCATAAAGAATAATGTGAAGGGTTTCTAACTCCTCAAGATCTGAGATACAGTTCCACTAACCTGCTTGGGAAGGACTAATTGATTAAATGATTATGAATAATGAAACAGTAGTGTTGATAAAAGCTCTTGCAAAAAAAATAAAAGCTCTTGCAATGCAGTAGACAGAGATAATCTAAAAAATATGGTTACAAATACCTTGTAACACTGGATAAAATTTTTAGAATGATTTCAGAACATTAACTAACTTTGCGGTCAGTCAATGAGAAAGGATTACCATCATGTGCCCGAAGCAAAGCAGCTGAAAGGTAGAATACAGCCTGTGTTGAACTGAGCCACGGCTGCCTCGTGGATTAAGCATCTGCGTGAACGTGGAGGTTGGGGTCTGACGTCTGCAGGGGACGGAGATGACGCTAAGGCCCTGCTTCCTGATGAGATATGGAGCTGGGGCTGAGACACATCTGCTTCTTGCATGAAACCCGGACCTTTCCTTAGTGAAAAGTTAGGCTGGAAAAATGCCACCAGTAATGAGTGAGAACGAGAAACCTGGTTAGTAAGAAAAAAAGAAATCTGCTAAGAATTGTGTTCTTTGCACCTGTGTCATGTGAGTTTTTGTTTTTGCTTTTGTTTTTTACACCACCTGCTGACCTAGAAATCTTGCTTGAAGAATACCCCTGGGTAACTTCGAGGAGTAAAGCACAAAGCCATCCCCAGGCAATGGTACTGATTATCTGAACTACCAGGGGTTTTCAAGGAAACAGCAAGCCTGCTGAAGAAATGCTCACAGTAATACATGACCAGATGCACAAGGAAACGATCAACCATTCTCAATGGATGAGAGTGAGCAGATGATAAAATCCCTTGGGAGTCAGCAGAAGATGTAATGCCAGTTTTTAAACTGAAACACGACATGATACAACAATATGAAAGAGAATGTAAAATGGGCATGAATAAAATGTCGACAACATATAGCAAGAAATTAAATCCTAAGAAAATAAAAGACCAGTTTTTTAAAGACAAATAGAAAAATCTATAAATGAAAAATAAAATTTTGAAATAACTCAAGGGGAGGCTTAAAATGCAGATTAACCATAGCATAATTGATGATAATACCCAGAATGCAGAGACATAAATAAATGAAAAATATGAACATTATTGAGTTATGGAACAAGAAGATAGGAGTTCCAGGAGAGAACACAGACGACAAAGGAGAGGCAACGTTTGAATAGATCATGGCTGTTGATTTTCCAGAAATGGTGACTTCTCAAGTTTATGAAGTACAACAATAGTGCAAACCAGAAAATTAAGCCCATTTAAACATATCATGTTGTAATTGGAGAACACTAAAGGCAAGGAGAGATATTTAAAATGAACCAAGAGGGGCGCCTGGGTGGCTCAGTGGGTTAAGCCTCTGCCTTCGGCTCAGGTCATGATCTCAGGGTCCTGGGATCGAGCCCCACATCAAGCTCCCTGCTCAGCGGGGAGCCTGCTTCCTCCTCTCTCTCTGCCTGCCTCTCTGCCTACTTGTGGTCTCTCTCTCTGTCGGATGAATGGATAAAATCTTAAAAAAAAACCACACACACAAAAAACCAAGATACAGGTGACTTGAAGGAGTAAATTCTAAAATTAAAACATATACAATGGAAGTGTACTCGCAATGCATCTTGATACCTGTTCTGTAATGTGTAGCTTGTAAGTACTGTGGTTTTCTTTTACATA
Source organism: Ailurus styani (assembly GCA_002007465.1). Taxonomy (NCBI): domain Eukaryota; kingdom Metazoa; phylum Chordata; class Mammalia; order Carnivora; family Ailuridae; genus Ailurus; species Ailurus styani. The sequence goes on along the minus strand of LNAC01000608.1, from coordinate 142,568 downwards.
AAAGAAATTATTAAGGTAATGTTTTATACAAAGTTGGTGTTCCATTGCTGATAGGATCTCTTTATAATATGGACCAAAAGGGATTTGTATGTAGAGGTTTAGACGTCAGAGAGAGTCCTAGTATTCATTACGACCTTTGAAAAATAGTATGTATAACCATAAAGCAAAGACCTGGACTTTGGTTAAGGGTTTGCAGTTTGGAAGCTGCTAGTAGGAGAAAAGCAGTTGTAAAAATCACCTTCCCATTTACTTCCCCCAAGAGGCCCAAGCCTCTTGGATTTAGGGTGGCTCTCTTCCTTCAAGGTCTTTGTGCATGACAGAAACTACCCATTTTGTTTCCAAACTTCCCCTGGCTTGAAGTACTCAACATCAGCTGATAACAAATTTTTATCATGAGCTTTTTTTTTTAGGGGGTGATCTTTGCAGATTGTGGAGTTACCGGCAGATGTACTGAAAGGCCCACATTTATTCTCTAACAGAATGTTTATTTACCTCTAGGAAGATGTTGCATTTTTTTTCTAGACAGTTATGTTCCTTGTGTTATAAGAAGTAACTTCATAAGGCAATTCATCCTTGCCTCCTAGAGAGTAAATCATAAAAGGAAAACATTTTCTTGAGTCCATTCTTGTTTTTCTCCCTCTTTTATAAAATATGCTAAATATAACTGGATCCAGTTGGATAAAATTACCATTTGTGATTGCTCTTTGTTTAGGAATCTTCTGGGACTTTCAGTGCAGGGAGAAGGGCTCATCTATAGGCCAAATTTCAGTTAAACTCTAGTGTCTAAAATTGGTATGCTGTTCAAGACGTTAAGAATGGATTATGCCGTTGGATTGAATCACGTTTCTTACAGACTGTCTCTTTGCAGCAAGCAAACAGAAATGAATGTTACAGATTCCCAGACAACATATGTGATTGCCGCATAATTGTTCTCTACCTACTTCGGGTCACTCAGCCAGGACAAAGAGGAGAAGTGATGTTAACTAGGGTCATTTACAGTTTACTGCGAGTTTCTCGAAAATATTTCCGTGTGTTTGGGGGACTAACAGTTTTGAATACCTGCCTTGTAGCGGGTCCTTGTCTACCTGTCATTCGAATGTAGTAGTTTGCTCTTCGGAGTGGCCACTGGGCTCTTGTTATGTCCATTTAATAACTGGCAGTGCTGAAATTAAGCCCTGACCTGGCAGGGATACGGTGACTGAGTTGTTGGGCTGGGAGGTGGTGCACAGTCCTGCTCGGCGACCTGGGCCGCTGCGTACGGGGCGGCACGTGCCGCGGAGGGCACACGCATCCTGGCTTCTCCGTCTTCTCCCAGGGACTCGGGAGAGCGCGGGTGGGCTCCAGTGTCCCGAAGCAAGAGGGCTGTGGTGTGCTCGCTCTTTCTCTGGAAAGCGTCCTCTCTGAGGATCGAGCTTCATATCCCACTTCTCCTTTCACTCACTTATTCATCTATTGCTTCATTCATCTCTGTTGACCTGCTCGGATCATGGGCACCAGTAATGGAAACAGTGGCTGGATTTGATCCGGGCTTTAGCGGCTTCTGTATGGGAGACTCTGCTAAGGGCCTCGGAGGTATTAACCGACTCCACACTTACTCAACAAGCCTATGACGTGTGCACTTTTATAATCCCCGTTTTACTGATAGGAAAGAACAAAAATACCACAACAGAGGGGTTAAGTGACTTGCTAAAGATGACACGCTTTGGAGTTGACCGAAAGGGGAAGGAAGACAGGAAGGAGGAGAAAACTCCATTTTATCACTTATCCAGATAAACGGGGAAGCCAGGTTTCGAAAAACTGCCAGTCTTTGTCACCAAAGGAAAATCATGAATGTACCAAACCTAACTAATCTGTAGATGACTTACTAATTTTATCAAACAGCCCACAAGCTAAGGATGACTCCTCAGAGGTTACAAAAGAGGAAGCTTTCTTTTATTCCATTTCTGTCTGTCGTGGGGGTGAGGTTGCGTCTGTGCGATGATGCACCGGGTGGGGGGTGGCAGGTGGAATGCAGATGTCACAGCATGGTCTGTGTAGTTCTCAAAAGCATCGTACACGGTATTCCTCTGAAAGTGTACGTTGCCGGAAGCAATCACAGTGTCGATAGCCACGTTAAGACTCACTGTCTGCTCAAGACATGTTTCATCTTTAAATTCCAGTAGCTCTGGTTTGTGACACAAAACCCTCGCACAAAACCGGGAAGAGATCCCTTCGTGGGAATTACCAACAGAAGCTCTTGGGAGTTATAATAAGAATTGGACATGACATGTTTCAAAAGCTCTTTTTGAAATTCTTTTAGGCAGATAAACTGTAACAGATAAAACTCGTTTTTATTGTTGCTATGTTAAGTTCTTTTGGACAAGAATTTTGCAGTGGGTAGGCTGGAGGGTGGCTGGCTGAGGTGAGATGCTCCCGATCCCCGGGCACCGGGAGAATCCCAGGAGAATGTTTTCTGCAGAGCATCTTTTCTTGGGAGGACATTCAGGGCCAGACGCTGTATTCCATTTTGCAGAATGCATTACTTTCTTTCAACAAATATTTGTTTAAGCTCCTTTAATGTGCCAGGCATCATATTTGGGACCTACAAACACCACGTTTCATTGAACCTAGAGTTCTAGCAATTGTGTAGTGTGTCTTGATATTTTATATGCGTTCAAAACACAAGCAAAAAAATGCTATTAAACTATATTTTAGATTTTTGTTATATATATATCGAAACAGCTCTTTATACTTAATTAGATCCAGATTTGGGTTGTATGTAACTCTTATCACATATGAAAAGAGAAAATCTGAACAAAATAAGTTTGGTTAAAGTATTCCCCAAGTTCCTTCATATCCAGAAATGGACTTTCTGAGTCACTTTTCAACTCGGAATCTTCCGTGCCCATGTTTTCCCACACAGACTTGTCCTCGGTGCCAAAAAGAACGACGATGATACGGCATTTCCTTACAGAACTCAAAGAGCCCGTGATAGACCAAAAGCTGTTGCTGCCGGGCAGTTACAATGACTTTGCAATTACAGGGAGCGAGCCTGTTGTATGAACAGCTTCTGGTGTTCCATGTGCTAGCGTTTGGGTCAGTGAGAGAGAAGACGGGACAGGAAAGATTCCAAGGGCAAGGACATCAGTTCTGGTCCGTCCAGAATTCACAGGGTTTGAACTTTATTCTCTAACTGACGTTAAAACACACACAGGACTCGAAGAGTCTTTTGCTGTATTTATATTAGTCTACTTGATCCTCCCAGCAAACCTGCGTGGTAGGTTCTATGATTTCCATCTGTAAATGAGGAAGTCGAAGTTTCGAAAATGTCAGGGAACTTCCCATTTTATGGTCGTCAAGCATCTGCACCAGAACTTGAGCTCACAGGTGCCAGGTCACGTGAGCTCCAGTTTGTTCGCTGGCTTGGCTGTTTTTGACCCTCCTTGTCGGTACCTCTTTCCCTCCGTGGGAATGGCGCTCCCTGAGACAGGGACCTAGCCTGTAAACAGTCCCTGGGGACTATGAGATGTTTGTTGAATGAATGAGTCGCTGTTTCTTTTGTACAAAGTGATTTCAGTGGGTTGGCCTTACCTCTGAAGTTCTCTCTCTGGGCGGCACATGGTGTTGCTAAGCTTAGTGGCTAAGGTCCCATGTTTTCGTCTTCCCTCTTTAATAGAAATACCGCATGTTTCATGTTCTTGCAGTTCAGGTCATTCGATGAATTCTAAGACTGTTGTGGCATATGCTTGAGCCCTAAAATGGTGTTTAATAAATATTTTAAATAATCCTACAAAAAAGAAAATATTAACATAAACTACGTCAAAACAGCCAGGGGGATTTATCTTTTTTGTTTTTACTAAAATGGTGAGAGGAAAGGTACTTGAATTTTCATGTAAGTTAAATGGAAACATGCTGTGAAAGGTGTAAGCCTGATGATTCACAGACCTGTATCCCTGGGGCAAATAATAATAATAAAATAAATAAATAAATAAATAGGAAACAATTTTGTAAAAACTGAACTTCCCAAGACCAAAACACTTTCTATTTAGGAAAGTCTTAAGTACTTGAATGAAATAATCCAACTTAAAATCAAGAAAGTGAGAACGGCGTGGTTAAGTGAAAATGGTCTGAAAGTTGCATATTATTGATAACATATTGATAACTTTGATTTGGACCAGGTCGTGCCCTGGGCAGACCTTACAGTTGTCAAAGTCATCTAGTTGATTTCCACTACAATCTGTCTTCTAAAATTTGGATCAATTATTATCAAATTGTTTTATAATCCCCCTTACACCCAGATAACCCCCTTCTCTTGCAAGAGTCAGAGATGCTCTCACTAGAACATTATAGGGAGAGGTATTTACGAAAGGAAGACTGTAGCACATTATGTGATGGAATCACAGAGAATATATTAGCAGCCTCTTGTCCAAACATATGCACCAGAGGATGAGGATGTGGTTTGCAAACCTGGCTATGTCTCAGAGTCCCCTGGATTGTTCTTTTAAAATAATAGAGTCCCTAAGAATTATGAGAGTCCAACTAAGTCAGAATGACTATGAGGATTGCCAGGGAATAACATTAAAAAAATTCCCCCTAATGTTGGAATTCTGTTGTTTCAGGTACTTTAGATTCACTGTGAAAACCAGAGTTAGGAACTAAACCTAATTTAAATCAAGAAAACCACTGCTGTGTATTTATCCAAGAACAAAGCTATGGGATTTAAACATTCGTTTTTCTACCCAGGATCCAATGACCAGATATTACCAGATAAGTTGGGAAATATTATATTTTAATTCAGTAAGTTCTCCTCAAATGCTATTACATGCCAGGTGCTATTGATACATTTTGGGTGAATAAATGATGTGTCTGTCTGTCATGCTTGACACAATGTCAGGAACGTCATGTGTTTTATGAGAAAGTGTATGAGAAAAAAGACATTTCTAGTTTCTCAAAGTATGATGCAGTAATTTTATATTTAAACTAGAGAACAAAGGAATTTTGTTTCTATCTTAATATTGACCTTCTTCTTGATCTGGATTATCCACAATTTCAGGAAATAGGAAGTAAGTTTGTTCTTCTTCAGATCCCCAATTTTACAGGGTAAAATTTCCCAAAGGATAAAAATTTTCTTATTAAATAAGCTTATTATCCCTTAGCTGGCTTTCTTTCTCTGAATATTTTGAGGTTTTGAGACCCTTTTTCGAAGTTCTGCCTGCAGTCGTGTACTACAGTAGATCATCTTGGCGGTCATCCTGTGACAGAACGGCGAGATCGTGCCTAAAACAGTGTGTATTTCTGTCTCGCGGGCGGCGAGGAGAGTAAGCCCCGGCCTCTGTCTTTGCACACACGTGGGACCTGCCGGGGAGCAGCAGCGCACAGTGAGTTCTCTCGAGAGGCAGGATTCGTGAAATCCATTCAGGAAACCGCCTTGGACCTGAGACTCCTCGATGAACACAGGCCCCCTAGGTTCTCTACAACTTGGTGATCCTTGACAGGCAATGTGTATTTATTTAATTCCTGTTACACAAGAAAACAGCCGTCATGAGTGGGAGTCAGCGGAAACCACACACGAGGTATGAATCCCCCGAGGAATTCATTTAAGGATTAATGATAAGAATATAAAGTGACTGTAGGATTATGTAAAGAAATAAAGATGGAATCTTGAAAGTGAACAAGCAAAAGAAATTGTCTGAGATGAGCAAGCATACTGAAAAAACCACAACAAAACAGTATAAGCTTCTTAAATTGTTGAGGTCAAAAGATAAATGGATGAGAGTTAGCTGTGGAAGATAGTGTCAGGCCACATGCTGCTAGTCCTGGAAAAAATATCAAAATTCACCATTCGATGTATGGTTTCTACTGTATGTGTATTGTTTTCACACTGTGATAAAGTAAAAAAAGTGTCAGCGGAACCATCATAGGTCAGGGACAGAAACAGACATTTCTCCAAGAAGACATCCAGACACCAGGCTGGAAGCTTTCGCGAGGGGGATGGTGAGAGGGAGCAAAGAAATGGGGGCAGTGAAACCGATACACACGTAGATTGCCTTCTGTGCCCATTCTTCTGTAATGGTAAGTCTAATCTGGGGTTTAAAAAAAGGACAGGACTGAAGTACTCCACAATATCCTGTAAGCTGGGAGGGAGTTAACAGACTTGAATCCTGAAGTGATGTTGCTTGGGAAGGGTGAGCTTAACTGTATGTTGTAAATTTTCAAAGGTAGCCTGTGTAAGACTACGCAAGGCCACAAGCAGCGTGTGTAACTCTCCTAACCACTGGAGGGAAAATAAAGGGAAAGAGGAAAATAAAGAACGGGGAAAAGCAAGCAAGGAAAAAGAAACAAGGTAAATTCAAAGCAAAAAGTAGGAAGGTAAACACAAGTCCATGTGTGTCAGTTAAGATAATAAATTTAACTGACAGAATTCACCAAGGGGGGAAAAACAGATTTACAAAATAGGTTTTTCTTAACCCGTCTATTTTTCATTTAACTACAAGACATATCTAAAGCGTAAGGACATGGAAAAACTGGACATCAAGAGAGGAAAGAAGATATACCTGACAAACCCGAAGAGAAATATGGGTAGGTACACTAAACCGAAAGAGAAAAATGCTTTAAAGGAAATGCCATTAGTAGGGAGATGGAAGACCACTACAAAATCATAGAAAGTCTAATTCATCCTGCAAGTATAAAAGTTAGAAACTTGCATACCTACAATGAAGTAGCCTTAGAAACGAAAGCAAATATGGAAGGAACTATAAGAGCCATATTGAAAACCTAGCTTTGTGGTGGGAAATCTCAACGTTTTGTTAGGTTGAATAAAAAAACTATAAGTAAGAACATTGGAAAATTAAATTATCCAGTTTGATTTATTACACATATATAGACTCTGACTATTTAAAGAATGTCCACTTTTTTTCAAGCATGTGTGAGACATTGAAGTTTGTTGAGTTTTGCTTTATCATCTATCATGTAAATTTTTGGAAAGGAATATGTATCTCATAGAAAGACTATCTGATCACAGTACAGTTGAATTAGATACGTCTCTTGAGGCAAGAGAAACAAAAGCAAAAATGAACTATTGGGACTTCATCAAAATAAAAACTTGTGCACAGGAAAGAAGACAACCAGCAAAACTGAAAGACAATGTACAGAACGGGAGAAGAGATTTGTTAATCTCTTGTCAGTTATCAGACATAACTGATAAAGGGTTAGTATCCAAAATGTAGAAATAACTTACACAACTCAAAACCAAAAACACAAATAATCCAGTTAAAAAATGACAGAAGACATGAACAGACATGTCTCAAAGAAGACATCCAGACGGCCAACAGACACATGAAAAGATGCTCCATACTCATCATCAGGGAGATGCAAATCAAAACCACGAGATGGATCACCTCAGCTACCGAATGGCTGAAGTCCACAACACAGGAAACAGCAAGTGTTGGTGAGCATGTGGAGAAAAAGGGATCCTCATCTAGCAAAAATAGTTTTCATAAATTTAAAAATGATACATTCATATATACATTTCATGGATAAAGAAGAAATCGTAAGAGAAATTTTAAAATTCTTAAAAATAAATTACAATGAAAATATTATATATGCCCAAAATTTGAATATTTAAGACACAGTGGCCAATTTTTAGAATAATAGAATGTATGAAAATTGATTGGTGAAGATATAGAAGTCCCAAATAGTTTTATAACACGGGAATTGAATCAGTACATAAAAAAATGTCGTCGTAAAGAAAAGACAACTCAGAGTTTTTAAAGTTAGTTTTAATTTCTTTTTTTTTCCTTTAAAATTTTTATTTTAATGCCAGTTAGTTAATTGACAGTGTTATATTACTTTCTGGGGTACACTATGGTGATTCAACACTTCCATCCATCAGCCGGTGCTCGTCACAAGTGCCCTCTTTCATTCCCATCACCTGTTTCCCCGTCCCCCACCCACCTCCCTTCTGGTGACCATCAATGTGCTCTCTCGATTTAAGAGTCTGTTTCTTGGTTTGTCTGTTTCTTTTCTTTTTCCAATTTGCTTGTTTCTTTTGTTTTTTGAATTCCACATATTAGTGAAATCATTTGGTATTTGTCCTTCTCTTCTTTCTCTGAGTTACTTCACTTAGCATTATATTCTCTAGATCCATCCATGTTGCAAATGCCAAGATTTCATTCTTTTTAATGGCTGAGTAATATTCCATGGCATGTGTCTACCACGTTTCCATCCATTCATCAACTGATGTACACTTGGGCTGCTTCCATATCTTGGTTATTATAAATGATGCTGCTATAAACATTGGGGTGCATGTATCCCTTTGAATTAGTGTTTTTGTATTCTTTCAGTAAATATCCAGTAGTGCAATTCGTGGATTATGGGGTAGTTCTATTTTTAACTTTTTGAGGAACTTCCATGCTGTTTTCCATAGTAGCTGCACCAGCTTGCATTCCCACCAACAGTGCAAGATGGTTCCCCTTTGTCCACACCTGTGCTCACACTTGTTGCTCATGTTGTTGATTTTACCCATTCTGGCAGTTGTGAGGGGGTCTCTCATTGTACTTTTGATTTGCATTTCTCTGATGATCAGTGATGTGGAGCATCTTTTCATGTGCCTGTTGGCCATCTGGATGTCTTCTTTGGAGAAATAACTGTTCATGTCTTCTGCCATTTTCTAATTGGATTATGTGGCTTTGGGGTGTTGAGTTTTATAAATTCTTTATGTATTTTGGACACTAACGTTTTATAGGACATGTCATTTGTGAGTATCTTCTCCCATTCTGTAGGCTGCCTTTCAGTTTTGTTGTTTCCTTTGCTGTGCAGAAGCTTTTTATTTTGATGTTGTCCCAATAGTTTATTTTTGCTTTTGTTTTCCTTGCCTTGGGAGACATATCTAGAAAAAAGTTGCTGTGGCTGATGTTAAAGAGGTTAGTGCCTGTGTTTTCTTCTGGGATTTTTATAGTTACACGTCTCACATTTAGGTCTTTAATCCATTTTGAATTTTATTCTGTGTATCGTGTAAGAAAGCAGTCCCATTTCATTCTTTTGCGTGTGGATGTTCAGTTTTCCCAACACCATTTGCTGGAAAGACTGTCTTTTCCATTGGATATTCTTTCCTGCCTTGTTGAAGATTATTTCATTGACCATATAGTTGTGGTTTTATTTTTGGGTTTTCTGTTCCATTCTATTGATCTGTATGTCTGTTTTTGTGCCAGTACCATGCTGTTTTGGTTACTACAGCTGTAATGTAACTTGAAATCTGGTGTTGTGATACCTCCAGCTTTTTTTTTTTTCTTTTTCAAGATTGCTTTGGCTGTTGGTGGTCTTTTGGGGTTTTTTGTCGCCATACAAATTGTAGAATTGTTTGTTCTAGTTCTGTGAAAACTACTTTGGTATTTTGATAGGGATTGCATTAAATGTGTAGAATGCTTTAGGTAGTATAGACTTTTTAACAATGTTTGTTCTTCTAATCCATGATAGTGGATTCTTTGTGTCATCTTCAATTTCTTCCATCAGTGTTTTATAGTTTTCAGATTATGGGTCTTTCACCTCTTTGGTTAGGTTTATTCCTAGGTATCTTATTCTTTTTGGGGCAACTGTAAATGTGGTTGTTTTCTTAATTTCTCCTTTTGCTCATTCATTATTGGTGTATAGAAATGCAACAGATTTCTGTGCNGTTCTTCTAATCCATGATAATGGATTCTTTGTGTCATCTTCAATTTCTTCCATCAGTGTTTTATAGTTTTCAGATTATGGGTCTTTCACCTCTTTGGTTAGGTTTATTCCTAGGTATCTTATTCTTTTTGGGGCAACTGTAAATGTGGTTGTTTTCTTAATTTCTCCTTTTGCTCATTCATTATTGGTGTATAGAAATGCAACAGATTTCTGTGCACTGATTTTGTATCCTGAGACTTTACCAAACTCATTTATCAGCTCTAGTAGGTTTCTGGTGGAGTCTTTAGCGTTTTCTATGTATAGAATCATGTCTTCTGTAAGTAGTGGTATTTTGACTTCTTCCTTACTGATCTGGGATGCCTTTGATTTTTTTTTCTTTTCCTCTTTTTTTTTTTTTTTTTACTTGTCTGATTGCTGTGGCTAGGACTTCCAGTACTCTATTAAATAAGAGTAGCGAGAGTGGACATCTCTGTCTTCTTCCTGACCTTCAGGGGAAAGCTCTTAGTTTTTGACCATTAAGGATGATGTCAGCAGTGGGTTTTTCCTAAATGGCCCTTTATTGTATTGAGATATGTTACCTCTAAACCTACTTTATTGAGAGTTTTATCATGAATAGATGTTGTACTTTGTCAAATGGTTTTTCTGCATCTATTGAAATGATTTTATGGTTCTTTTCCTTTGTCTTATTGATATGTATCAATTGATTGATTTGTGGATATTGAACCACACTTGCATCCCAGGAATAAATCCCACTTGATCGTGGTGAATGATGTTTTTAATGTATTGTTGAATTCAGTTTGCTATTATTTTGAGAGTTTTTACTTCTGTGTTCATCAGGGATATTGGCCTTAGTTCTCTTTTTTAGTGGGGTCTTTGTCTGGTTTGGTATCAGGGTAATGCTGGTCTCACAGAATGCATTTGAAAGTTTTCCTTCCTTTTCTGTGTTTGGAATCGTTTGAGAAGAATAGGTATTAACTCTTCTTTAAATGCTTAGTAAAGGTTACCTGTGAAAACATTTGGCTCTGGACTTTTGTTTACTGGGAGTTTTTTGATTACTGATTCAATTTCTTTGATGATTATTGGTCTGTTCAAATTTTCTCTTTCTTCCTGCTTCAGTTTTGTTAGTTTATATATTTGTAGGAATTTATCCATTTCTTCCAAGTTGTCCAATTTTTTGCATATAGTTTTTCATAATATTCTCTTATAATTATTTGTATTTCCATGGTGTTGGTTGTTCTCTCTCCTCTCTCCTTTGTGATTCTATTTATTTGAATCCTTTCTCTTTTTTCTTGATAAGACTGGCTAGAGGGTTATCAATTTTATTTTATTTATTTATTTTTTTGAAGAACCAGCTCCTGGTTTCATTGAACTTTCTATTGGTTTTTTTTTAGTTTCTATATCATTTATTTCTGCCCTAATCTTCCTTAGATCCCTCTTTCTGCTGGCTATTTTTTGCTCTTTTTTCTAGCTCCTTTAGGTGTAAGTTTAGGTTGTTTATTTGAGAATTTTCTTGCTTCTTAAGTTAGATTTGTATTGCTATAAACTTCCCTCTTAGAACTGCTTTTGCTGTATCTCAAAGGTTTTAGACTGTCGTGCTTTGATTTTCATTTGTTCCTGTGTCATTTTTTATTTGTTCTTTTACTTCCTTGCCAACCAGTTCATTGTTTAGTAGCATGTTATTTAATCTCCATGTGTTTGTGGTCTTTCCAGATTTTCTTCTTGTGGTTGACTTCTAGTTTCATATTGTTGTGGTCAGAAAAGATGCGTGGTATGACTTCAGTCTTCTCGAATTTGTTGAGACTTATTTCGTGAGCTAATAGGGGATCTCTTCTGGAAAATGTTCCATGGGTACTTGAAAAAGAATGTGTATTTTGCTCTTTTAGGATGGAATGTTGTGAACATATCTGTTGAATCCATCTGGTTCAGTGTGTCATTCAAAGTCATTGTTTTCTTGTTGATTTCCTGTTTAGATGATTTGTCCATTGCTGTAAGGGAGGGTATCAAAGTCCCTTACTATTATTGTATTATTATCAATTACTTCCTTTTTGTGTGTTGTGACTGTTTTATGTAGTTGGGTGTTCCTATGTTGGATGCATAAATATTTACAATCGTTACATCTTCTTGATGGATTTTGCCCTTTATTATCATATAGTGTCCCTCTTTGTCTCTTGTGACAGTTTTTGTTTTAAAGTCTATTTTGTCCAATATAAGTATTACTATTCTGGCTTTCTTTTGACTTCTATTTGCATGATAGTTGTTTTTCCATCCCCTCACTTTCAGTCTGCAGGTGTCTTTAGGTCTGAAATGAGTCTCTTGCTGGCAGCACATAGATGGGTCTTGTTTTTTTATGCATTCTGATACCCTATGTCTTTTGACTGGAGAACTTAGTATATCTACATTCAAAGTAATTATTGATAGATGTGTATTCATTGTCATTTGTTTTGTGGTTGTTTTTGGAGATTTTCTCTGATCCTTTCTTGTACAAATATAGTCTCGCCTTGCCTACGAGATTGGTCCTCCTGGGGGTGAGCTTCTGGCTTCCTCCCTCTGTGTTCCTCTTATCCTCCAGCACTGGGCTGTGTCGAGTTGTTGAGCAGGTGCTTACCGAGTGAACGTCAGCGTTGGCCCGCTTTATGTCTTGTGTGTTCTCTGGGTTCTTACTTTCCCTTCTTCTCTGCCCTGACAGAGATTCATCCTGAGGAAATGCTAGCCGCTCAGCAAACATTTGTGGATCCATTGCCTGATTTTAAAAGGAGCGGTTGGCTGGTATCAGAAATTGGAGAACTTGGTGGTGTCTCTGGCTGTGGACGAAGGGAACTAGACCCTGCTTCTGCTCTTGGGCAGAGAGCAAGGGGAAAGAGTGTCCTTTGCTGTGAGCAGGATGGGGTTAGAGAGAGCAGAGAAGGAAGTAGTCTCTGGTGGAAAAGCACCTGTCTCTCTGTTATCTGAAATCATGGTGTTTGATTGCTGGTCTTTTCCCCTTGTATCCCTGCTAGTGTGTAATCTCAGTGGGCTTGGAGTCACTTCCCACTCTATTCCTAGTGCCTACAATAGCACCTGTCTCGTAGCAGACAATCAGTAATTACGTTCTGAATAAAGGACTGAATAAGTGTATTGCCTGAGATGACCAATGCCTGAGTTTTTCTGTATGGAAAAATTATTTACAATAATTTATGTTTTAATTTCATTTACTTACATTGAGATGCAAAATGTAAATCCTAGTGTTTCTCAAGCTTTTGTTTAAAAACACTTATTTTAATTGAGATATAATTGACATATAGTCCTTGTATTAGTTTCAACTACAATATAACGATTTGATATATGCATCTATTACAAAATGATCACCACAGTCATTCTAGTTAACATCCAGGGCCACACATCATTACAAATTTTCTTTCTGAGAACTTTTAAAATCCTACTGTCTTGGTAAAAATAATAAAAATCTACTCTCTTTGCAACTTTCCAATATACAGTAGTGTTACTGGCTGCAGTCGTCTTGCTGTACATCACATCCCAGGACTTAGTATTTTGTAACTGCAAGTTTGTACTTTTGACCACCTTCACCCATTTTTCCCATGCCCCACCTCTGGCAACCACTAATCGGTTCTCTGTGTCTATGTGTTCGGGTGTTCTTTTCTTTTCTTTTCTTCTTTTCTTTCTTTTTTGAAGATTCCACTTCAAAGTATAGCAACCTGCAACCTGTGTCTCCACAAGCTCTCCAGGTGATTCTTTTCTAATATGTGCTAAAATTTGAGAGCCACCACCCATGAGAAATTCTTACCAATGTGTCCTATATATATATATTATATATAATGTTGTATATATATATATACAGGAATGTTCAAAGCATCATTGTTTCTAATATCAAATAATATGTAACAGTCCTAAGAAGATATTGTAGGCTACCTGTAGGTGTGTGCAGGTCAGAAAACAAATTAACAGCAGAGGATATTAGCATAGCTTGAACCACTAAATTTCCTTCATATTGGATTTTTATGGGAGGCGGAGAGCAAGTTCTTTGGATTCTTGCCATGTGGGCATGCGTTTGCATAACTCCATGCAACAAATATACAACCCTGTCTTCTTCCATGAATGTGTAAGTAGAAAATGCAACCAACAGGGAAGATATTTAACATGAAACTAGTTGAACCATTCCTAGGCAAAAAGAAGAAAAGCAGATCTGTGCTCACCTTTCCTCTGTCCTCTCCACACTCACCTCTTTGCTCTGTGCTCTGCTCACTCCATTTTGCCAGAACCCCTGGTCTCTCCCTGTGTCCTGCCTTCTTTTTCCTCCTCCCTCCAGCTTCATTTCTAGAATTCTCATCCTGACCATCCTCACTCCATTCATATTTGACTTTGAAAATTCATTCATTCAGCAAATGTGTGGTGAGCACTATTATGCAGTAAACCATGTACAGGGAATAGGAAATAAGAATGGTGAACAACCCCCCAGTGTCTTTGATTTGTGGAGTCTAGACTTTGGTCATGGAGACCAATAATAAAGAGCTTTCAAATTCTGATATTACCTACTTAAAATCTACTCACCCCTCAAATCTCCTTAAAATTAATTTTCCTGATATACCAGCCCCACCCCCATCCTGGAAGCACACGGGACAAACAGATACCTGAACATTCACAGTATCCTCAGTACTCGATACAGCGCCCGGTCCTGAGGAAAGAAACCCTCTCTCAGCATTTAATGAGTGCCTGACTTAACACATTCTTGTCTTCATTCTTTCCCCTGAGGTCTCTTTTGTCCTCACCATCACCACCGTCACCACCATCACCATCATCACCATCACCATCATCATCAACATCATCACCCTCATCACCATCACCACTAACAGCATCACCATCAGCACCATCAGCATCATCACCATCACCACCGTCACCACCACCATCACGATCATCACCATCCCCATCATCGTCATCACGATCATCACCATCGCCACTAACAGCATCACCATCAGCACCATCAGCACTGTCACCATCACCACTGTCATAACTGTCACCACCACCACCACCACCACCATCACTATCACCACTGACAGCATCACCATCAGCACCATCACCTTCACCACCATCACCACCTTCATCACTGTCACCACCATCACTGTCATTACCACCATCACCATCACCATCATCATTTTAAAATTTTTTGAAAGATTTATTTAGAGAGTGAGAGAGCATAAATGGGTGGAAGGGGAGAAGGAGAGAATCTCAAGCAGACTCCTCCCTGAGCAAGAGCCTGATACAGGGCTTGGTCTCATGACCCTGAGTTCATGACCTAAGCCGAAACCAAGAGTCAGATGCTTAACCGACAGCCACCCAGGTATCCTTCCATTGATCAGTTTCTAAGGAGCACTGTGCAGTAGAACTTTCCACAGTGGAGGAGGTACTCTGTGTCTGTGTGTCCAGTCCAACAGCCACTGGTACCCAGCACTTGAACTGGCTGGTGCAACTGAGGAACTTACTTTTTAGCTTTATTTAATTGTAGTTAATTTGAATTAAAAGTTAAATTGCTACTTGTGGCTAGAGGCTACCATATTGGTCATTGCTGGTCTAACCCTTTATATGGGTTCGTTTCCCAGATTCCTGGCAGAGGAAATGTTAGTAAGTTAATATGTGCCAGGCACTATCCTAAGCTTTTTGTACATATTAACTTATTTAAACTTATTGTATTATTATATTAACTTACTTAAGCTTCACTATAACCCCGAGGTGGGGTTTAAGAGACATCCTTGCAGTTTAGATGACACTTTTATTTTATTTTATCTTGTTTTACTTTTTTAAGATGATTTTTTTTTTTTAGATTTTTTTAAATTTATGGCAGAGAGAGATAGCTAGAGAGGGAACACAAGCACAGGGAAGCTGGATAGGGAGATGCAGGCTCCCTGCTGAGCAGGGGCCCAATATGGGGCTCGATCCCAGGACCCTGGCGTCATGACCTGAGCTGAAGGCAGATTCTCAACGACTGAGCCACCCAGGCACCCAAGATGATACTTTTGCAATGAAATTCTCTCCTAATGATGACTTGAGCCCTGCTGTGATGGGAGACTCAGCAGAACCTATATGATCTTACTTGGAATTGACATTTTCTATTTAATTTTTTCCTGCTTATTTTTAAATTTTTATTTCAGTGGAAAGAAGAGATGATGCTCAGTTTTAAGCATTAAAAGGACATAAGTTGCTTTGTTATAATAAAACTAAGTGTGTACACAAAAAGTATAGATTTTTTTCTTAGGTTTTTGTCTGTGCGACCTTTCCACAGCCACTTAAAGGGAGTCTTCTGGGTCTTTTATCATAAAATATCCAGAAGGCACAGCTTGCTTTTGTTTTTACTTTTTTCCCTCTGAGCCTCCTGATGCTCAGCACGTCCCAGCCATTCTCTCCCTGCCTATGATCAACCCACACCTGACCCCTCCCCCCCCCCGCAACCCCAAGGAATATCTGGGACAAATCCCAAGCCAGTTTAAAATTTCAGGTTATACAGAACGAAGTATTTTCATGTCATGGAAGGAGTAAAAAGGAAAAATAGGGAAGGAATTGTAAAGTGTGATTTGCAGAGGGATTTACCCTGCCAACGTTCCGGGCTCAGGGTGAAGTCATAAGCTTCTCGAATGTAGGGACTGCCCCAAATTGGTAGGTGCTAAATATATAACGGCTTATTCACATCCTTGGAAGTCCCATTGAAAGTGGGTGATTCCCCTAGCTTCTTATCTCCCTCTTCGCACTTGTTTCTTTCTTTAGTACAATGCTTCTTTTTAATCCCTTATCATTTTTTCTCTTCCCTTCTGTGACCTGAGCTACCCAGTCTCAGGACGATTAGAGAAGGATGAGAAGGCAGAATTAGGAAGCACTCACAGTTAGAGCAGGTTTGGATTTTCAGCATCCCAAGATATTTATTTTACCACAGGTTCACTTCACTCATCCTGGCAACTCGAAACCACTTTGTGTGTGTGTGTGTGTGTGTGTGTGTGTGTGTGTGTGTGTGTGTGTGATGCTACAGTGTATTTTATGCATTTTTGAGGAATGTATCAGGCAACTCATTAATAGGTGATAACACTAAGATATCTAAGGATTTTGCTTTTTTAGAAATTGAATTGTAGGACATTGAAGGTAATCCCTGGAATCCTGATACGGACACGCCTTTTCAGGTGTTTTGTTGAGACCAAGAGAGAGGGAGAGGGAGAGGGAAAGGGAGGGAGGGAGGGAGGGGGCTGTGGGGAGCGCGGCCTGACCATCTGCCTGCAGCCTGAGGGAGCTTCTCTCCCTTCTGACATCGGGATGCCATGCAGAGCAGAAGGACAACAATGATGAAAGCCGCAGTCCGGGGACATACTCAAGAGTCTGCATGAAGGTTAAAACAAATTTAAAAAGTTTGTGGGGGACAGGCTTCTGGGAAAATTAAAGAGCTGGCATGAAGTTGATGCAGACATAAAGCTAAACACAAGACTCACTGTGCAGATTTCTCCTGGGTTTGATCCTCCCATTGAGCTCATCAGAAACAACAAATGAGGGAGAGTCCTTCAGAAGGACTTATCTCTGTGTCAGCTGCTGTCAATTTGCCTAACAGTTTCTTATATATATATGTAAAAAGATGAGTTACTCAGATAGAATATTATTAGTGTAGGAGGAAAGTCCCATAACCCTCAAACCCAGTGACAGCATTGACATTTTATTGGCTGTGTGTGGTAACGAGGATTGACATTGATAAGGGGACCCTTGAGTCATCAAAAGAGGCCTAATCTGGGGGCACATGGCCGGCTCTGTTGTCTACATGTGACTCTTGATCTCGGGGTCATGAGTTCAAGCCCCAAGGTAGGGGTAGAGATGACTTAAAAATAAAATTTTTTTTTTTTAAGAAAGTTAAATTGACCATTCTGAACATAACTTTTAAAAAGACTGATGTATGCAACGCACTCTAGATTTTAAATCCAGTGTAGATAACAGAAAGGTTCTCGCTCTCAGACCTGGGGGTGAGCTGGGAGGCCCCGTGTGTGGATGCTGGTTGATAACACTCGGGGCCGGGCTGAGCCCCCCAGCGAGGCAGCTCAGCAAGCCCGGGTCGGGTCTGCAGGCTGACTCCCCTCCCTGCCTCAGCCCTCTACTCCCTGCTCCGGGAGCAAACGGGCAGCAAACTCGGACTGTGTGCCCTTCTCCTCGCCCCCTTCCTGCTGCCCCTGCGGCCGGCCCTCGGGGCTCTCCTCCTGTCCGATCGGAGGTCTCTCCGTGACTGCGCTTGGGGCTCTGGGGTTGCTTGGGGAGCTCTGTGGGCTACACAGGACCTGCAAAGCCTGGTGCCTGGAAGGGCGGTTGAATGCATCACTCTTGCCGACTCTGATTCCTGGGCAAGTAATGAAAGCGAGTCTGATGTAAATTAGGGACATGATGGCTTTTCCAGGAGGCCCTGCTTTAAAAGGCAATCCCCACTGAGCCCTGGTCAGTGGTCACCGTGAGGCACCAGGAGCCGGTGTTTCTAAATCCTCTGATTTCTTAAAAGAAGCCAGAAGTAAGATTTTATATGGGAAATATCCTGATTTTTTAAACTTGAAGAAATCCAAAAGAACTGTAGACCGAATGTAACCCCCAGATGGACAGTTTTTAAGGACACAGAATGAATAAAAGGTCCAGTCCAAGAAACCGTCGTTGGAGATGGAACACACTCTGCCTGATAACACACCACCGTGATGAAAACTCCTGCTCCATTCACCTCCTCCCTCCAAAAAAAAAAAAAGGAATGTTGTCATCTTGGTTTCATAAAAGTTTAAATTTTCGTTTCTCATCTTGGGCTGATAGATAGGCCATTTCCACAGCATGTCCAGCTGTTGCTTTTAAAAAAAGAACTGTAAAAAAAGACAGCTTAAATTGATAGTGGATGCTTTCAGGCCTATGGAAAAATAAGTACGAAGAAATGCTGCAAGGAAAATCCTTTCAAGTTACTAGAAGTTCTGTTAACTCTCTGTTAAAAACAGAACCGGCCAATCGACCAACCAAAATTCACCTTTAGTCGGAGGTACTGCCGTGATTTATCCTGGTTATTAAGGGTTAAAGGTTTAGAGTATCAACTCTTAAAATCTATAGGGATAACTTCATGGAGAATCACTCTCTAGGGAACAGCCAACCTCGTGCCCCTCAAAGTTTTATAAATAAAATTGTATTTTCATAAAGTTCTTCACATTTTATATCTCTGACCATAGGAAAAAATGACTGGTTCTCATGAAAACAAGTACAGCCCACCATAAACTCAGTCTTTGATATCTGTTTTACATTAAAACTTTGCATCTTGTTCCATACCCTTCCCATGTCCATCTGAAAATAAATGAGCTTTTCCATCAGCACGTCTTCCAGGAAGATGTAATATGTTTATCCACAGCTTCCATGCCCTCGGGTCTTGCCACATGCTCCAGGGTGCTCCGACTTGCGGGGGAAGCCAGGGGTTCACATCAAGGATGGTGATGGGAAATGCCAACTCCGTCTCTTCCCAGGCTCAGAGCACAAGCAAAGAAACTGGGCCCCAGGACCCTTCCTAGACGGGACGAGGTAGTGGGGAGCCAAGAGGAGGCCTTTTTAAAATAATGGAATAAAAGGAAGGGCCGCTGCAGCGTGGGGGAAGAGCAGGGTACCACGGGCACCGTGGAGCAGACAGGTGTTTGGAGCAGAAGGGATGGGACGGAGCCCCCACACGCTCTGTGGCCGGTTAGCCCCGAGCCTCAGGCACCCTGCTTGGAAGAGCGCGTGGACCAGGCTGGTTTCAGCAGCGGGGGAGGGAGCTGTCTGATTACTGGGCACACACTCCCCGTCCGTCCGACCGTAGCAAGGCCCAGGGGAGGACAGCCAAGCCCGAGCTCCCTGTGCTCTGCGGAGTGAGGGTCCGGGGCCTCCTGGAGTGATCTGCGCACAGTGAGGCTCCTGGCTTCCGGGCGGCGCTGGCCTCGCACTGAAGGTCATGGTCCGCAGTACCCGGAGGAAGTACCGCCTGGAGCGGCCTGACTCTGGGATGGAACCCTTGTGGCCTGTGCCGAGAGTCTGAAATTCAGAACCAAGACAAGCGTGAGGAGGACGGAGATGGCAGGGGCAGGGTGCCTAGATCGAAGAGCAGAGGACACGGTGGGGAGCGGGCCTGGGGTCGACGGGGCGAGCAGTGAGCTCAGAGCTGCACCGGCTGCTGTCTGCCTGAGCCTGGTGTTCGCAGTAACTTCCTTTCATTTTTAGGTAATAAGGGATTTGGTAGATTGGCTGTATTTCACTTTTATTTTAAATTTTCCCCTCAGCGGGTGAAACAGAGAAACGGATGCATTGAGCCTGACAACTTGCCTGCTCAGACCGCCTGGCTGGCCCGGGCGGCCGCCCGCCGAACCTGGCCAGGCCGGAGGGTTCGGTAGAGGCCGGCGTCTCTCCGCGGAGCCGGAAGTTCACCGTCTTCCCAGTTCATCTGGTTTACACGCGGGGTCACACAGGCAAGGGAAACGTGGAGGATCCCAGCACACTCAGCCGTCCCTTATCCTCTTAATTTCCACATCGCTCGCCTTTCCGATAGGCTCGGGCGTCATAGTCCAACCTGTTAACTAGCTCTAGGTAATAGACCGAGCCTAACATACATGCAAATGCAAGTTTAAAAACATGAGTATATGCAAATCACAGCTTCTCTGTCCAGCTTCTCTGCAACTGACCCCTTAAACACACACACACACACACACACACACACACACACACACACACACACACACGGAAGGAAGAATTTCCACTTTCGGTTCTCCTGTTGATGTGATACATTGTACCATCTCACGCATCCTTCCCATTGTGTACAGCGGTCTGCTGCCCAGAATGCTGGTTCTTCCTTCCTCTGTACCTGCAGACCCTCTTTGCCTCCTATCGGTGCAGTACAGTGAGCTCCCTGTGGACTCGGCAGCAGCCCTGGTGGCGGCAAGCGTGTCTGTTTCTGTATTTACATGTGCATGGTGTATACGTCAGAACGGTGCTTAAGCCAAGCGTGGAAGGTGCTTAGGCCATGGACACTTACGGCAGGTCTGGTACCAGCAGGTATCCCCCAAGGGCCTTGTACACCCTCTCGCCATGGGCTTGTGCTCTGCAGCGTGAACATAGGAAGAGAATTTGCGTGGAGAGGATGACGTACAGTTGCATTTACTCTTCTAGAACTCACTGTGGAACCCAAAGGGATGTGGGGACCATAGAGGAGCTTCCTTGTACCTATTTGGTGGAGTAGTTCATGCTTCTTAGTGGACCTGACACAGTGTGTGCTGAGCTGCCAACAAGGGAAAGAGGCTGGAAACTACTGAGAACACACTTCAGGTTGGTTCTGAAGTGCTGAGCCGCATTCTGGATCATAAGGTCCAAGGGCGTGGGGCTGGAATCACTGGGTTTGAGCTGACATCGGCATCCAGAAAGATCTGATCTGCTGCTTGGGGGAGGCGACAGGGATTGACTGGTAGTAAGATATTAGGATTCAGCTGCTAGTGTCCTCTTAAATATTTTTTATTCTTCCAGTTTGAAATAGGAGATCAGCTCTAATAAGGATTAGGATTTAGGGAGAGGGTTACAAAGCCTAGTCAGGGAGAAACAAGAGCTGGTCTCAGGGTGGGCAGATGTGAGCAGGTGACACGGAAGAGCTCAGGGGACAGTAGGGTCCTGCAGGACACCTGTTTCCATTCTACAGTCATCGGACAGGACAAGTTCAGGCTCTTGGTTTGGACCATCAGTTGCTGAGGCAGATGTGGGAGGAAGGGACTTTGGACCCTCCCCGAGAGCTCCTATCTAACTTCCCATTAATACCCTACTTCCTGAATTTCTGCAAACCCACACTTTAAACTTCTCTTTTCACATTAACCGAACACAACTCAGTTTCTTTTCTATTTTTGAAGAAAAGAACACTTTCCTGGTTCTGATATTTTAATTTCTTTTCTGCACTAGAGATGGAAAAAGGCACCCTGGGGAAAGTATTTGTACCCTAACTATCATTCCTGCTCACACCGTAGCATTGCTACATACTTACTCTAGGCACTGCCCGGAGCCTAGAGTCAGACCTGATCCCGGTCCATGGGGCTAAGATAGATGCTCAGCGCTAACAGGAAAATAGTAACGTAGGAGTTACAGAAGAAAAACGTACAGTTCGAGACATTTATCATCTAGTTAGATTTTTTAAATTAGGTAACCCGATAGCTAAGACTGAATTTCTTTTAGAATTTGTTGTTGGAGTTATCAAGCAGTCTTCTCTTCTTGCTTGGGGGTAACAAATAAACACACATAATATGGGCAGAAGAAACATATGTCTCAGAAGCAAAACTTAGAAGTTTCTGGCTCACCTCTGTGGTTTTGTGCCAGAATGTATTGACCAAAGTTTTTTAATTTGGACCACATGCTTCCTGGACCGTTTCGATTCTTGATGTATAAATTACTGAGACAAAAGGTGGTAAGAATATTTAGAACCAAGTAATTTTGGATGATTAGAAAATCCTGCCTCATGTGTCTTTGTTATTATTTTTTCAAAAATAGGTCATCGTTCCAAAAATGGGTTGTGTGAACTTGAGGGTCAGGGCAGGGGGTTGTGGGGGGGAGGGAGGGAAAAATAATGAAACAAGATGGGATCGGGAAGGAGACAAACCATAAGACACTCTTAATCTTATGAAACCTG
>LNAC01000608.1:16407-119996 GCA_002007465.1 Ailurus styani | reverse complement strand
AATAATAATAATAATAAAATTAAAAAAGGAAAAACAATGGGTTGTGTGGATTTCTCTGCGTCATGGATCTCTTGTATCTGTTACAGCTGGGGTGCGGTGGGGTTCCTGCTGCACGAGGCAAAGTGTGCCCTCAGGGTCTGGGCCTCACTTAAAGAAAAATCATCCTTTTATAGGTTCTGCAAAAAATTTAGAAATTACGAGTAAATTATATGGTCTTACGGATGTTCAGAATGGTCTTGAGCTTGAGGTTTGACTTCCCTTGCAAACTTAGGAGAGAGCCCGTCCCAGCTTTGTGGAGTCCGATGGAGGGGACGAGCCCAGGTCAGAGGGACAGGGCGGTTTCCTGTCGGGGCATCGGTGCAGCTGTGTGTTCTCGTCTTCGGATCCGTGGCCCAGGCCCCAGCTTCCACGGGGGGACGAGGAAGGACGAGGCTGGGCTGCCCTCCGTGAGCTGCCCTGCAGGAGGGGGTGCTGGCCTGGGAAGGCCTGGGCCGTCGTCATGCCTGCCCCTTGCTCTGCAGAGAGACGCTGTCTGTCTTCCAAAGCCCTTGACTGGACAGACATCCTTGAAGTTGTAGTTTGAAACGGGACTGTCACTGCCTTGAACACGGATGTGTAGAAGGCGTAGGCCCATCTGTGAATAATTGGATTTCAGGAGTCTTTTTGAGGCAGTATTTGGTAGAGACCATATACTGGCGGAAAATTGATTTAAAAATTATTTATAGGGGCGCCTGGGGGGCTCCGTCGGTGAAGCGTCTGCCTTCGGCTCAGGGCATGACCCCGGGGTCCTGGGATCGAGCCCGCGTCGGGCTCCCTGCTCAGCGGGGAGTCTGCTTCTCCGTCTCCCACTCCCCCTGCCTGTGCTGGCTCTCTCTCAAATAAATAAACACAATCTTTAAAAAATAAATAAGTAAATAATTATTTATAACTACGGGGAAAAATTACAGATTCTGATCGTATGAGGACGTAATAAGAACAATTGACCTGAGGTTTGAAAATGATAAGTCAGATATTTCTAAATGTTATTTCTTGGAAGAGTGGTTTAAATAACACGACTTTTTTGGGCCTTCCTTTGCACTCAGTTTATTTTTATTTTGTTATTGAGGTGGACTTGACATGTAGCAGCATGTTAGCTTCAGGTGTACAATACAGGGATTCAGTGTTTGTACAGACAGTACAGTAACCCCCGCAGTGAGTCTAGTTAACATCCGCTACCAGACATGTTACACAAATTAGTTTTCTTGTGACGAGCAATTTTAACACCTCTTCTTTTAGCAACGTTCGAGCCCACAATGCTGTGTTAGTGTGTACAGTTACACACATTTAGAGATGTGCGTACAGTCACCAGGCTGTGCAGTGTATTCCCACAGCTTCTTTATCTTACGACCGAAGTTTGTGCCCTTTAATCCCCGACTCATTCTGTCCCCACTTCCCCTCCAACCACCAGTCGCTTCTCTGAATCTATGAGACTTTGTTTCCTTCTTTTTTTAGATTCTACATGTAAGCGAGACCATGGAGATTTGTTTTCCTGTGTCTGCTTTATTCCACTTCGCGTGATGCCCTCAAGGTCCATCCATGTTGTTGCACGTGCAGGATTTCTTCCCTTTTCCTGGATGGGGAGTATTGCGCTGTATGTCTCTCTCTCCCCTGCATTTCTTTATCCATTCATCCATCGGCAGGCAGTTAGGTTGGTTCTGTACCTTGGCTCTTGTAAATAATGCTGCAGCGAATACAGGGCACGAATAGCTCTTGGAGATAATGATTTTCATCTCTCCCTCATGTGAATATCCTACAGGTCAATGACTGGATCACGTGGTAACCCTAGTTTTAATTTTTTGAGGAACCTGCTCACCGTCTTCCACAGTGACTGCCACACTTGACTCTCCCACCAACTGTCTGTGAGGGTTTCCTTTTCTCCACATCCTCTCTAGCTGTTTCTTGTTTTTTGATAATCGTCATTTTTACCACCTGTGAGCTGGCATCTCGTTGTGGTTCGGGTTTGCATTTCCCTGATGATCAATGATATTGAGCATCTTTTCTTTCTTTTTTTTTTTTTAAGATTTTATTTATTTATTTGACAGAGAGAGAGAGATCACAAGTAGGCAGAGAGGCAGAGAGAGAGAGAGAGGGAGAAGCAGGCTCCCCACTGAGCAGAGAGCCCGATGCGGGCCTCGATCCCAGGACCCTGAGATCATGACCTGAGCCGAAGGCAGAGGCTTTAACGGAGCCACCCAGGCACCCCGAGCATCTTTTCTTATACCGGTTGGCCATCCGTCTGTCTTCAACAAATTTCTATTCAGATCTGCCCATTTTTAATTGGATTGTTTGGGGGTTTTTTAGCTATTAAGTTGTACGGGTTCTTTATATGTTTTAGATACTAACTTCTTATCAGATATGTGATTTGCAAATATTTCTCCCATTCAGTAGGGTGCTTTTTCATTTCTTTGAAGATTTCCTTCGCTGTGTAGAAGCTTTTTAGTTTGATGCATTTACTTATTTTTTAAAAAGGGAAATGATGCAAAAAAAGGAAAGTAGTTTGAGTGGTCAAATCTAATATTTTTGGCTTTCTTCTTGGCAAGCTGTTCATATAACTGCTTTTTTATTAAGATTGTTATCTTAGATTGGCCATAAAGACGGTTGACTCTTTAGTGCTTCGAGTGTGTTGTGCTCACAGATGGTCCATCCACCATGTTCACTTAGTCCTTTTAATTTCTTCAGCAGTTTCCCAGAATGTGTTTACTGATTAAATGCGAAATACTCATTTCCAGGAAGTTTGAAGCTGAATTGTTTATTTTTAGAAATGTTGACCTGAGAATATGTTTTTATATGGAGAAGATATTTTCCGATTTTCAGCATTTTCTTCAAGCACACCACACTGCAGATAATGCCTACTTTGCCCTAAATACTTATATACCCATAGTCATATAACTCTTAATGGAAATGATTGTTTTAACTTTGGTTAATGCTGCCCTAAACTTAGAGGTTTCATTTTTAAATCACATGGTTTAATTTATTGTAAATATTACGATCCAATAAAATAGAGGGATCATCTTTTATCCCACAGCACTATTAAGTGAACCTGATGAACATATAATTAAGTAAATAACATTATTTTTAAATAACAGTGAAATACAGCAACATGGGATATTAAGAACAAGTATTACATTTGGTAAGAGCACATTTTTCCAAATGCAGAGAGGTTGTACCACCTGCTGCAAATGCTTTGCATATTTTTTAAGTTAATGTGTTTGTATTTTATGATGTGTCAATGTCTGAGAAACAGTTACATATAAACAATGGTGTAGTTATTCAACTATTTATTTGGGCTTATGATACATATAATAAATTTTGGCATTGAAATTAAATTTTCTTTTTCCTTTTTGCTCTTGAAAAACACTATGCTGTGTTTTAGGGTTACGGAAAATATCATTATAGGTTACACAAAGATTTTCATAACAGCAACAACAGAAATCAAATTAAAACTAAGAAAAAAGTATTGATACATCTGAACTCCAGCAAATCAAATTGTGTATCTCTCAGTGGCCTTCTTGTACTCATCCATATATATATACATGATTTCATAACATAGTATATGTGTCTGTATCTTTTTAAATATAGTAGAATATCTTACCTGGTCTTTTTTCACCTGTGTGATATGTATTCTTTATAATAATCATGTTAAAAGTCACATAAAATTATATTGAGGAATTTTTATTGTGGGATTAATTATATGATTCATTTTTGACAATAATTTCTTTACTGTCAGGCATGTGTAAGTGGATTCTCAATTTTTGTTCTTATATACAGTGTTGCCAAAAATATCTTACGTATATTTTTTATGTACTTTCTGTTCTTTTTTTTTTTATTTGTTTGACAGAGAGAGAGAGAGATCACAAGCAGGCAGAGAGGCAGGCAGAGAGAGAGGAGGAAGCAGACTCCCCACCGAGCAGGGAGCCCGATGCGGGCCTCGATCCCAGGACCCTGAGATCATGACCTGAGCCGAAGGCAGAGGCTTTAACCCACTGAGCCACCCAGGCGCCCTCTGTTCTTTTTTAGTTTAAATTAGTAGTAGAATTTCTGAAGCACAAAAACTTAATATAAATATTTTTATGATTCTTAAACCATGTTATTAAATTAGTTTCTAAAAAGGCTGTTCCAGTTTCTGTGTCATCAGCAAAAAAGGACAGATATAAATTTCACTTCAGTATAATACACTTTTGGTGATATTCTTTATACCGCTGCTAATTCAGTGTATGCAAAATCATCCTCTTACTAGTTTTCATTTGTATTTATTAGGTTATTAGTTGATTGAACACTTTTCCATGTGTTACTTTACTAATTATATTTTATATTGTGTGAGTTACTTTCCATGAACTTTGTTCACCTGGTAGGGCCATAATATTTTCCTCACAATTTTATGTAAGTCCTCTTCAGAATATACTACCCTAACCCTTTGCTGTCTTATTCAGGGTAGTGTTTTGTCTCTCAGCCACTTTCTTTTCATTGAAATTATTTTATTATAAACACTTAAAACATTTATTTCATAATGTCATTTCATTATGAGCCCTTCTAACTCTGGTTTTTAACTATTACGCAGATCTGATAAATATTGAATGCCTTTTTATTGCTTTTTTTGCTCTTTCTTGGCTTTGTTTTTATTTAGTTCACTAAATAAAATACATGAATATTTTATTCATGTTTCTTTACCTACACGATATAATATGAAACATAAACTATATAAATAATTATTTTTACATGTAGTTGACTTATTTGCCCCATTTCCCCCCCACATAATTTCTTTTGTAAATATTTTAACCTTTTATTGTGGTAACTCGCCTATAAAATAAAACCTAATTTGGAACATTCAAGTGTCCGGGTCGGTGGTGCAGAGCAGCCAGCCCACCGTCCACCTCCAGAACTCGCAGCACCTTGCAGAGCCCATCTAGGTACCCTTTGCTCAATAACTCGCATGAGCCTCTTGCCCCAGTCCCTGGCAACCGTGCTGCTACTTCCTTTTCTTTAACTTTTTAAGTTCTCTCCTCCCACCCCCCTGACTGTAGCCTCTGGTAAACTGCCATTCTACTCTCTTTACTATGAGTTCACGGTGGGGAATTTTTTTTCCATAAAATAGATTTCACGCACAAGTGGGATCATGCACTTTGTCTTTCTGTGTCTGACTTATTTCACTCCGTAATGCTCTCAAGATTCAACCATGTCACAAATGGCAGGATTCTTTTTAAGGCTGAATAAAATCATACATGTGTCAAATTTTCCTTACCCATTCATTCGTCAGTGGGCATATAGGTTGTTTCCATGTTGTGGCTGTTGTGAATAAGGCTGCGAGGTGCCCGAGATGGCACATACCCATTTAAGACCCCGATTGTATTTCCTTCGGCTGTATACGCACAAGTAGCATTGCTCGATCCTATGGTAATTCTAATTTTAATGTTTCGAGGAACCACCATACTAATCTCCATAATAGCTGCACCATTTTTTATTCCCACCAACAAGGTATGAGAGTTTCCTTTTCTCCATATCCTTGAGAATTCTGTTAACTTTTGACTTTTCCTCATAGCCATTCTGAGGTGTGAAGTGATACCTTACTATGGTTTTGATTTGCGTTTCCCTGTTAGTTAATGATGGTGAGCATCTTTTCACAGATGTGTTGGCCATTTGTATATTTTCTTTGGAAAATTTTTCTTTCAAGTTTTTTGCCCATTTTTAAATCATTTTTTTGTTATTGTTTCATGAGTTCCTTATATATAATGGATATTAACCCTTTATCAAATACATGGTTTGCAAATATTTTCTCCCATTCCATAGGTTACCTTTCATTTGCTGATTCCTTTACTGTGCAGAAACTTTTAGTTCAACATACTCCCATTTGTATATTTTTGTTTTTGTTTCCTGCCCTTTTGGTGTCAGATCCAAAACATTATTGCCAAGATCAGTGTAAGGGAGATTTTCCCCTTGTGTTTCCTTCCAGGAGTTTTGTGGTTTCAGGTCTTATGTTTAGTCTTTAATCCACTCTGATTTGATTTTTGTATATGTATAAAATAAGGGCCCACTTCCATTCTTTTGTATGTGAATGTCCAGTTTCTCCAACACCGTTTATGAAGAAACTGTCTTTCCCCCATTGTGTATTCTTGGCACCTCTGTTGAAAATTAGATGACCAGAGCGCCTGGGTGGCTCAGCAGGTTAAGCCTCTGCCTTCGGCTCAGGTCATGATCTCAGGGTCCTGGGATCGAGTCCCGCATCGAGCTCTCTGCTCAGCAGGGAGCCTACTTCCTCCTCTGCCTCTCTGCCTACTTGTGATCTCTCTCTCTCTGTCAAATAAATAAATAAAATCTTAAAAAAAAAAAGAAAATTAGATGACCATATATGATGGGTTTATTGGGGGGGGCTCTGTTTTCTGTTGATCTATGGATCTGTTTTTTGTTCCAATACCATACAGTTTTGATTACAGGAAGTATGAAACCTTCAGCTTTATACTCCTTAAGATTGCTTTGACAATTTGGGGTCATTTGTGGCTCCGTAGGAATTTTAGGATTGTTTTTTCTGTTTCTGCATAAAATGCTATTGGAATTTTGGTGGGGATCGTACTGAAATCTGTAAATTACTTCAAGTAGTATGGACATTTTAATAATATTCATTCATGTAATCCATAAACACAGGATATCTTTTTACTTCTTTGTGTCATCGTCAGTTTCTTTCATTAATGTTCTATAGTTTTTAGTGTGTAGTTCTTTCACCTCCTTGGTTAAATTTATTCCTAAGCATTTTGTTCTTTGTAAATGGGCTTATTTCCTGTTTCTTTCACAGATAGATTTTTGTTAGTGTAGAGAAACTCAACTAATTTTTGTGTATTGATTTTTGAATCCTGAAAACTTTACTGAATTCATTTATTCTGAGAGTTTCTTGGTGACTTTTTTAGGGTTTTGTATATATAAGATCATATTTAACTTGACTAAGAAAAAAATGATTCAAGTAAATAAAATCAGAAATGGAAGAGGAGGCATTACAACTGATACCACAGAAATAGAGAATCATTAGATACTACTAGGAGCAACTATATACCTGAAAGTTGTATAACCTAAAATAAATAAATAAATTCCTCAAAATATACAACTATCACATCTGAATCATAAAGAAAAAGAAAATCTGAACATACCAACAATGAATAAGGAGATTGATTTAGTAATCAAAAATCTCCTAACGAAGAAAAGTCCAGGACTAGATGGCTTCTAGTGAATTCTATCAAATTCTTGGAGAATTCTATCAAATATTTTAAAAAAGAATCGATACCACTCTTTCTCAAATGCTTCCAAAAAATTAAGATGAAGAAACACTTCCAAATTCATATGTTGAGACTGCATTTATCCTGATACCGAAGACAGACAAAGATAGTACAACGAAAAAAAAAATTACAGATCAAAATCTTGATGAACATCGATGCATAAATTTTCAGCAAAATATTAGCATATTGAATTCAATAGCACTTTGAAAAGATCATATGCTATGATCGAGTTGGATTAATCCCTGGGATGCAAGGATAGTTCAATATATGCAAATCAATAAATGTAATACACCACATTAACAAAATGAAGGATAAAAATCTTATGATCATCTCAATAGATGAAGAAAAAGTATCTGATAAAATTCAACATTCATTCATGATAAAAACTTTCAACAAATTAGGTATAGAAAGAATGTACCTCTACATAATACGGCTCATACAAGACAAGCCTGCAGTAACATCATACTCCATGGTGAAAAGCTAAAATCTTTTCCTTTAAGATCAAGAACAAGACAAGGGTGCCCACTTTCCACACCCAGCATGGAGCCCAGCATGGGGCTTGATCTCTTAACCCTGAGATCATGACCTGAGCCAAAATCGAGAGATGGACACTTAATCCAAACCCACGAGCCACCCAGGCACACTATTGAAGTTTCAATAGACATCAGTAACAACCATGATGAAAAGTGTTTAGTGGAGTAGTAAGTAAATAGTCCTAGTTAGAGTTAGTGGGGCGAGTATGGGGTTAAGAGGATGGAGGCACTAGGTCTACACAGGACTTTTGAAACCTACTGCTCTCTGGGGGAGTTTTTTAAAACCACACTTCCGGTGCCCTTCTCTTGCTTCCTTTTCCTACGTGAACCTGTTGAAAATACCATAAATGCCCCCTTATCTCACCCTATTGGGACAGTAGTTAAGAGTTTAATTAGAAGAATGAATTGAAGCAGAGACTTATGAAAAATGCCTTACCCATAACGTAACACTTCAAGTTAAAACATAAATTAGGATTGATTTACCAGTATTTTGAGTTAGCATCAAGGTTGTACCTTGAGCATATTTAAGATTTAGAGTCACTAATTTGTACCTCATGTCTTTCTTCTACCAGCCACACTAGAATACATCATTTTTGATTTACAATATCAGTTTTGTTTACATAGAAGTTAAAAACTCCTCCAAAACAGTCTGAGTGTAGAATTCCTCTAGATTTTTATGATTTTCTTTCTTTAGAGTTGCTTTGCTCCATCTAATTAGAGAGCATTTTTTCTTAATAGACTTGTCCTTATCAGTTCTTCCCGAAGTATCCAAATGACTCTTTACAGAACCGACAAATCTCACTTTACGTGTCCCTGTTCTATTAGTAAACACACAGAGCTGGTTTTTATTGGAGCTGTTGGAGCCGAAGCGTACACTGGCCACAAGCATTCCGTGCGCCGAGAGCATCAGTGCCGTGGTTTTCCAGACGGACAACATCGGTTACTTGGGGTTAGGGAAGAGGGAGGGCTCCGTGAAGAGTCACTGGACTGCATTAAAATTCAAGATTTCAGATACATTACAGAATGTGAGGATTTGAATTTGTACTGAAAATCTCTGACTACAGTTTCATGTATGTAGATTTCATGTGTTTATGAAAAAAGCAAAGGTAATTAAAAAAACAAATAACTAATGATAATTTATTAGGTCCCTACTGCTTTATAGAGAGGCCTGTCACACATACAGAAAAGTAAATAAAATATACATGTAGAGTTTAAATAATAACTATAGAATGACCTCCATGTAACCATTGCCAAGGTCAAGACACACATTGCCAAAACCCAGAACACCTCCTTCCATGGGGCTCCTTCCAGTCTGACCCTTGGGATGATTATTTCTTGGTTTTTATTTATTGTACTACCTACGTATTCATCCTTAAACAATATACCGTGTTTGAATATTCTGTAAATGGCTTGTGCCACTTACAGTCTTTTATTTTTAGCCTAATTTGTACGTACTATAATTCTGAGATTCATCACTGTGGTGCGTAGCTCTGGTTCATTCATTTTCGTTACTGTATGGTATCCCAGTGGATAGACACACCATCATTTGTTTATCTGTTCTGTCAGGGCAGGTGTGATTTCTAGAGTTGGACCGTTCTAATCACGCTGCTCCAAGCCTTCCTATGTGCATATCTTGGCGCATGTGTATTCGAATTGCTGCTAGCCTGCCCTGTCAATGTGGCAGGCACTAGACAATGGCTATTTCAGTTTAAATTAATACATTTAAAGAAAATGAAAACCTCAGTTCCTCAGTTGTGCTCACCACATCTCACATATTCAGTAGACACTCGTGACTAGTAGCTGTAGTAATGGACAGCACCAATTGTGGAATATTTCTGTCACTCCAGAGAGTTCTCTTGGACAGCTTTTCTCTGGGGTACGTACCAAGGAGTGGAATTATTAGGACCTATAATAGGTATATCTCCAACCTTAACCAGACAGTGCAAAACTAGTGGTTATAGCAGTTTATATACTAGTTTTGTTGTTTTTTTTTTTAAAGATTTTATTTATTTATTTGACACACAGAGAGAGATTCCAAGTAGGCAGAGAGGCAGGCAGAGAGACAGGGAGAGGAGGAAGCAGGCTCCCTGCCGAGCAGAGAGCCCGATGCGGGCCTCGATCCCAGGACCCTGAGATCATGACCTGAGCCGAAGGCAGAGGCTTCAACCCACTGAGCCACCCAGGCGCCCTATATACTAGTTTATATTCCAGTCAACAGTATGAGAAATAGCAGGATTGTCCACGCTTCTCTCTACACTACTACATGCTTGCAAACTCTTGGCTTAGACGTGGCGTCAATCAGGCTGTTGTAACAACACACCACACGTTGGGTGGCGTAACAAGGGAGACTTACTCTCTTCTGGAGGTCAGGGTCTGAGGTCACCTGTCCCAGACTGCTCTCCTTGGCTCGTAGATGCTTGTCTTTTCCCTGTGTCCTTGTGTGTCTCTCAGTCCAAACACCCCTTTCTATGAGGACAGCAGTCATCACGATTAGAGCCCACCCTAAGGACCACATCTACCTTGATGACCGTTGTAAAGACTCTGTCTCCAAATCAGGTCACATTCTGAGGTGCTGGGGTTAACACTCCAACACAGATCTGAACCTATAACAAATCCTTAAGATGCCTTAATATTGCGAATGTGGCGGCAGTTTTGTGGTGTTGCCTTGTCACTTTATCTCCTTGGATACTACCGAGGTGAAGCACATTTCTCACGGATCTGTTGCCTGTCTGATAATTCTC
The DNA here is from genome assembly GCA_002007465.1 of Ailurus styani. Taxonomy (NCBI): domain Eukaryota; kingdom Metazoa; phylum Chordata; class Mammalia; order Carnivora; family Ailuridae; genus Ailurus; species Ailurus styani. The sequence goes on along the minus strand of LNAC01000608.1, from coordinate 109,424 downwards.
TTTTCTAGTAAGCACCTGGTAAATGTTTTTACTCTTGTTCTTTTCCATTAGGCTGCCTGTTTTTTGTTTTTTGTTTTTTTTTTCTTCCAAATTTCTTTAGAGGACTCCCTTTACTACGAAGCTTTTTTTGGTTATGTGTCGCCGTTATATTCTCCTACTCTGTGGTTTGCCCTTTACTTATTTTAATAAAAAGAAGTTCTTAAATGTAATGTATATTGTTTAATAAACATTTCCTTTCTGGTTGGTACTTTTTAAAAAAGATTTATTTATTTGAGAGAAGGAGAGATCATGAACAGGGGGAGCAGCAGAGGGAGAGGGAGAAGCAGGTTCCCCGCTCAGCTTGGAGCCCAATGTGGGGCTCAATCCCAGGACCCTGAGATCATGACCTGAGCTGAAATCAAGTCAGACGCCCAACTGACTGAGCCCCCCAGGTGCCCCTATGGTTGGTATTTCTTGTGTCTTATTAAGAAACCTTCTTTACCCGGAGGTTATGACCATTTTTTCCCCCTATACTCTCTTCTAAAAGACCTGTAGTTTTGTTTTTCCCATTTAGGTCATTTTTCTACTTGGGATTGTTTATGTTATGTAGGGGTAAATTTTTTTTTAATTAAAAAAACCCCACAATTTTCCCAGCACCATTTATTGAAATTTTACTTTTTCTCCAAAAACTTTCTTTGTACGAAATTTCCATAGGTGTGCTGATACTACTTTATTTGTTTTTTAGGTCTGTTTTTCCACCACATGTCAATATTATACTTTCTTTCTTTTTTTTTTTCAGACAGATTTTATTATTATTATTATTATTTGCCCCAGGGGTACAGGTCTGTGAATCATCAGGCTTACACCTTTCACAGCATTCACCAAAGCACAAACCCTTCCCAATGTCCATAACCCATCCACCCTATCCCTACCCTCCCACCCCCAGTAACCCTCAGTTTGTTTTGTGAGATTAGGAGTCTCTTCTGGTTTGTCTCCTTCCCCATCCCATCTTGTTTCATTATTTTTTCCCTCCCTACCCCCCANTCCTTCCCCATCCCATCTTGTTTCATTTTTTCCCTCCCTACCCCCCACGACCCCCCACCCTGCCCCTCAAGTTCCTCATATCAGAGAGATCATATGATAATTGTCTTTCTCTGATTGACTTATTTTGCTCAGCATAATACCCTCTAGTTCCATCCACGTCATTGCAAATGGCAAGATTTCATTTCTTTTGATGGCTGCATAGTATTCCATTGTATATATATATACCACCTCTTCTTTATCCATTTATCTGGGTGGACATCTAGGTTCTTTCCATAGTTTGGCTATTGTGGACATTACTGCTATAAACATTCGGGTGCATGTGCCCCTGAGGATCACTACCTTTGTTATACTTTCTTTCTTACCGAGGTCTTATACTAAGTCTTATCTGACAGGGAAGGTCTTTGCAACTTCCCTGCTCTTTTCCTTTAAGAATTTTCCTTTAAGAATTTCTCAGCTACACTTGGTCCTTTGCATTTCCTGGTTTTTTATAGCCATGTTTTGTCAGACTAAGTTCCCGTCTATTCCTGGTTTGGTAAGAGACTTTTTAAAAATCATAAATAGAAATTGAATTTTATTAAACATTTTTGTCTTGCAGCTGCACTTGACTTTTTTGAAAATTCACTACTTCCTAAATGATGTGCTAGATGCTTTATATACATCAAATTTAATCCTCAAATCAGTTTTGCAGAGTAAGTAATATTATTGCCATGTTGTAAAAGAAAAAAACCCACAAGGTTCAGAGAGGCTAAGTAGCTTTTCCACACTTTTAGGTACTAAATTGGAAAGCTGGGATTCAAAGTACAGTGTCTCTGGCCACTTTATTGGCTCATTCATTAATTTATCTTATGCATTTATCTTAAGCATGAATACACGTATTTATGCAATAAGTTGTTACTGAGAGCCCTCCACGTTCCCTTGAAGTGTTTGCCATTGCTGCCTCCATCTTCTCAGCACTATTATACAGAATCCTACAATATGCACTGTTCTCCTTCCTGGATGAATTCAGACAATGTATCTTTCCTTTCTCCTTTATTGCTCTCTTCACTGCTTGCACCAAGCCAACAGTCACGGGCAAAACAAATAAATGCAGGGCCCCCTGTGTGAAAACCAGGCAGCAGCAGGCCTGCCTCAGGGTACAGTCCTGTCTGGGTTTAGCTGCTGGTGTGAAGAAGAGTGATCTCAGTAGAATCAGGCAAATGGAGAGAGGTAATGGTTGTGGAAAGAAGAAAGTGATCGCTATCATCAGTGTTGTGTTACGTGTTGGTCAAACCCTCGTAACGTGTTGGCTGAGCTGTGAGGCATGAGCTGGGGCTGGGGCCATGGCATGTTTGGTCTTCACCAGGAGACTCTGTGAGAGTTAACAGATCATCGGACCAGCATTGGAAACACCAGGCAGACTATTCCATGGGATGTGTCAAGAAAGCTCATCTCAGGATTATAAAGCAGAGGCTGCGTGCTATGTGAACACAGTGGTGTTTTTCTTCAAATATGGCGGCATCATGGCCACACATACATGATGTGGGTGCAAATAAACACTAATACAGACCCGTTTCTCACTCAGAAGCAAGCTCGTATAGGAGTCACATATCTGAAGGACTAGGATCTTCACAAATCAAACCCAGTGAATTCCCAAGACACGTTACCTGATGGATAGAGTTTCTATGTATAATAGACTGCAAGCGCTTCCATTCCATTCTTGAAGAGTTCACAAATACCAAGTAATCTGAAGACCACGAGGCAAATATCTGCTTTCTACTTTGGCACTGGATATTGTGATATTGATGTGTGGGGTCTAGATGAGCTAATAATTTGACTTTCCTTCAAATGTTGTTCATCTGAAGTCCAAACATGTCATTTGTTGAAAATGACTGTGTGTGGTTCATTGGCTGTGTGTCATCGACAGTAAGAGTTGAACGAAGTAAATTCCCACAACATTTTAAGGGATCCCAATGGGAAGAAAAAAAAAAAGGGATCCCAATGATTCAGTTGGCTTGAAATCTAATTTTTAAAAAAGTTTTATTGACTTAGAAATTACATACAACAAAATTCACCTTAAACATATGGTTCAGTGAGTTTCAGCAAAAGCAGGCAGTCATTTATTACCAACAAAATTAGGATATAGAACATTTCATCACTTCAGAATTTCCCTCCTGTCTCTTGACAGTCACTTCTCTCTTTTGATCCCATGCCCCTGTAATCACTGACCTGTTTTTCATCCCTCTAAATTTTCCCTTTCTAGGATATCATATAAATGGCATCACACATACTTTTCGTTTCTGGCTTCCTTAGTTCAGCAGAATGTTTTCAAGGTTCTCGTGATGTTACTGCGTCTCTCAATGGCTCATTCATTTTTATTACTGATGGGTAGCATTTCATTGGATGAATCTACCATAATTCGCTTATTTATTCATCAGTTAATGGAGACATGAGTTGTTTCCAGGTTTTCTTGATTGTGAGTAGAGTTGCTACGAACATTTGCATACACACAATTGTATAAGTATTTGGGCTCATTGATCCTGGAGAAGGATTGCTGTGTCACTGGGTACATGTTAGCTTAACCTTACAAGAAACTGCCAAAGAAGTTTCCGAGTGGCTATACCGCTTTGTAGCCCTGGCAGCAATGTGCAATTGGCAAGTGCTCCATGCTTTTGACAAACTTGGTATAGTCCATCTTTTTAACTATCCATTTGATGATTCAGTAGGTTGAGCTTTTCTTCATGCACACGTTGGCCTTTTATATATTTACTTCGTTCAAGTGTCTTCTAAATGTTTTGTCCATTTTTTGGAGAACTTGTCTTACTGGGTTTTTTATTCTGGACACAAGTTCTTTCTCATACATTTATTTTGTCAGTATTTTTTCCTGTGTGTAGTTTGTCCACTTTCTGCGTGTCTATAAAAGAGCAGAAGTTTTTAATTTTGATGATGTATAGCTTATCAATTCTTTAATGGTTTCATGCTAAGAAGTCTTTGTCTAATTTAAAATCACAAAGATTGCTCATCTTTTCTTCTAAAGGTTTTTCTCTTACATTGTCTGTACCATGTCTTACCATGTGAACCCATGTTCATCTTTTACTTCCTTTTTTAAGTCATTTATAGTTATACATAAATCACACTCACTAAGCGTAATGGTAGGCTTATATAACTATAAAGACTTGTTCAGAATTTCTTTAGACAATGTATTTATTGGCTTCAACAGCAAAGTATTTTTGCTTTTTAGTTGACACTATTCTCTCTTTAGTTTTGTTTTGTGTTTTTCTGGGTAATCTGGCTTTTAGCACTAATGATATAGGGTTTAAGTTTTACATAATGAAACACTCACTGAAGGTGAAAATCATGATATGGTCAGTCATCGTTTGGTTTCTGACTGGTCTGGTTTCAGCTGGGTATGACTGCTGGTTTTAGTAGTGATTGTCAGCTAGTTGGTATCAGTATTTGCACAAGACAAACTTGCAAAACTAACCAATAGGACTAGATCTGTCCCGGCAGGATATATTTTTAGATTTTCATTTAAGGGCACTGTCCTCATCAGTGGGACCAAACGGAGTGACCAAGTTGCATTTTTTGCAGTCATTAGGCTTAGTTGGCACCCTACTTATGATTGGGTAGAGTGTTAATTTATTACCTATTTCTTTTATTACTATTATTATTATTATTTGCCCCAGGGGTACAGGTCTGTGCATCATCAGGCTTACACCTTTCACAGCATTCACCAAAGCACAAACCCTCCCCAATGTCCATTACCCATCTGCCCCATCCCTACCCTCCCACCCCCCAGTAACCCTCAGTTTGTTTTGTGAGATTAGGAGTCTCTTATGGTTTGTCTCCTTCCCGATCCCATCTTGTTTCATTATTTTTCCCTCCCTACCCCCCACAACCCCTCACCCTGCCCCTCAAGTTCCTCATATCAGAGAGATCATATGATAATTGTCTTTCTCTGATTGACTTATTTCGCTCAGCATAATACCCTCTAGTTCCATCCATGTCGGTGCAGACGGCAAGATTTCATTTCTTTTGATGGCTGCATAGTATTCCAGTGTGTGTGTGTGTGTGTGTGTGTGTGTGTGTGTGCACGTTATATATATATATGGTATATATACCATCTTGGTATCATGGCCTCAACTGGAGTGGCAGCAAGAGGTGCTCAGACTCTACATTCATGTTAAGGTACAATTGACAGGATTTCCTGTTAAAAGCTTTTGGAGTATCAAAAAAGTGAAGGATGCCACCAAGACTTTTTTTTAATTTCCTGAGTAATTAGAAGATGGGAATGCCATTAAGTGGGATGGGGAGCAAGATCAGAGAAGCAGGGTTTGGAGAAAACATAACATAGAACTTTTTCTCAAATTCTCACCTGACTTCAGGTTGTTCAGCTGAGTGTCCATGAAAGTAAATGTTCCACTTCTTTAAAATAAAGAATCAAATATTATATTACCCAGAATGGCCCTTAGAGATTGCTTTCAGAGTGAGGGAAGCATTGACAGAGAGGGTAGATGGCACATGTCCTGCAGGTGTGTTGCTGCTGAACATCTGGTATACCCAGTTGGCTGAGGGCACGGTCATGTCCATGGGTGAATATAATCATGGTTTGTGTCACTACCCTGGCCTGCAGCTAAGAGCTGAAGAATATGGACCCAACCAAACTTCTACTAAGGCCAGTTCTGCTCTTCTCTGGCCACAGTCTAAATGGGAATGAACTTGAAATGAGCCATGGGAATATCTAGGAACAAAATGTTGTTCCTTAAATTTGATATCCTGGATGCCCGAGTGGCTCAGTTGCTCAAGTGTCCAAATCGTGATCTCAGCTCAGGTCTTGATCTCAGGGTGATGAGATCAAGCCCCCATGTTGGGCTCTGTGCTGGGTGTGGAGCCTACTCAAAAAAAAAAAAAATTGGTCTTCATCCTGAGAAAATCTCTCTTCACAGGACCAGAGACTAATTTCCTTTAAATAACTAATTTATTTAAGGTAACAGCATCTTGGGGTGAACATGCCTCAATAGTTTAGGGTTATAAGTGGATCCTCAGCTTTGAGCAAGTCCCTGGGGCCTGTTTCCTCACATGGAAAGTATCTATACAATTAAAAATTAATTTTTACACATTTCTTCTTCCCCCCAAAAACTGAAGGCAGGTCCTTGAAAAGTGAGAAAGTTGGAAGAGACCATTTCTAAGTGCTCATCTGTCATGTCAGTCTGGGTCCTAAGGCTGTTGCCTGGTGGATAAAGTGGAAGGGATGTGGAAACGTGTCCCACATTCCTATGTTGCCGTGGCCACATTCACCCAACGGCTCACAGCTTCGATAAAGAATCACAGGGTAGGATGCACAGAGGCGAGCTGAACCATACAGTAGTAGGTTCTCGACTGTAGACTTCCTAGCATAATGATATAATGCAGTTCATGAAAATGGTGTGAGTTGCATCGACAGGGACTGAAGTTCATTTTTACCCTAAAAGAGGGAGGATAAGACAAGAGTGAGTTTTCCCTAGTTAAGTAGAGCCTTACTTGTTTGTGCGTGTGATCTGAAGGCTCTGAGGAGGTAGTCGGCTAGCTGGCTTTGTGTCTTCAAACCTGTGGTGTCAGTGGTCTGCCTTTGCACTTGAGGGAAGTGCTACAACTTTCACAGCTCCAGCCACCTTGAGAATCCAGGCTCATTGACCAGACCTGGAATGGCTGGTTAGAGCTGCAGGTGGAAAGAGACACACCCCATTCTTGACTCAGCATAAGGGGTGGCTTTCTAGTTCCGGGGCTCCTCACACTATGCAGCTTGCAGTGCAAGTCAGTGTTTTATTTTTGTGAAATTGGTTTTTAAAAATACAGATAAGAAAGGAGATGAGGCAAAAGACCTTGGCTCACAACCTTACTCCCAAAGGCTTTATGGAAGAGTAGAAAAAAGGGTGGGTCCCCTCGTCCCTCTGAGGGGGTTTCCTTGACCTTGATCTCTGTGGCAGAGAGGAGAGCAGCAGCTCCGGGGAGCCCCGTGCTTCCCAGACTCCCTGAGGGTCCACTCCGCCCGGCCCACAGGGGCCCCGGAACTCTCCACGCTGGGCATGTGTGGGGAGGCGCACGTCTGTCCCCCGCTAACTGTAGGCGCCTCCTCCAACCGTGACAGTCCTTCCCTTTCTCCTTCTGCTGGGTTCGTGCTAATATCTGCTTTCCCCCCACAAATGTCTGTTGTTGAGGGCATGCAAAGATGGAAAAGCTATAAAAATAAAGTGTTGTGGCAGCCCCTTGCCGAAGCGCAGGGGCAGATAGTAATTCCGAATGGGCACACGGGGCTTGCCCGGGGTAGCAGTGACGGAATTCTCAGGTGGGGGACGGGGGAAGGGCATCGAAATGGTGTTATTTTTATTATTAAAACTATAGCGCTACGTTTCACAATAATAAAAGTAAGATTTAAAAAATGAAATACGACATCTGTGAACCCACATATACATCTTGCTTTACCACTGATTGTTTAGTGTGAATTTACGAGCTTTCTGTGGTTATGACTAGTTCTAGGTCTTGGAGGGGATCCGTTCTACCTCACACTGTTCCGTCTGAGCCGTTTTCCACTGTATTGAACAGAATAACACACTCTTCCTGATGTGTACCCTCTGTTTTGTACAAATCCCCAAACATTGCTTTCTGTGTGAAGTAGAAGTAACAGAGCCAACGTCACCACCTGTAGGGAAAATTAGACAAAATGACATTGATAAAGTGGTTGGAACGTAGTAAACCTTTAGCAAATGTCAGTGTTCATCCTCAGTTCTAGTGAAATGTATTACATTAATATAATATACATGTTCATAAGAGTTTATCGGATAGTTTTATGTATAAAACTAAAACAGCGGTAAGAACATAATGAGCTTACAGTTTACTTGACACACTTAGTGTGCTCCAAACCAAACTCTACCACGTGGCACTGTTTCATTTTTACCAAACGTCGATAAGTATATTTCACTTTACCACAAGTAAGAATTGCTTGAAAATACTGTACAGTAATAGCAGTTAGAACTATGTATTGCACACGTAGGATTCTCAAGTAGTAAATGGCTTACGCTGTCCTGACGTCGTTGGAATGAGTAGTGCATACGTTTGTTGGAAGATGAAGACTTGTGGATCAGGCAGGAGGTTGTCGGGGCTATAAATAACATACCCCACAGTACCGTGGCCCTCCCGCCAGCCCCGCGAAACAGGATCGTTATAGCTCTGATTTTGGACTCGAGCCTGGTTCTGAGTCTCGTTACTGTAGCGTCTGTGCTCTTAACCACTGTGAATCTGGGGTGCTTGACGGATATTTATGAGCTTGGTCACAGGATGAGTTAAATTGTGTAGGTTAAAATTGTGTGACATTATGATGCTAAGAATGGCATGAAGGACAGAGCAAGAGAATATGGATGAGTTTTGAAGGTCATTGGGCAACATTTACAACTTAGGATGTTCTCTAACGCTTTGCTGTCTACCCCCAAAGCGCCCACCCCTGTAGATCATTGGAAGATTCTAGTTGTATCGAGCGAGTGTGTAAATATGGGTTGATTCAGTCTTGTGAGCATCCTCATATTCAGGTATACGGTTCCTTTACTCCCACAGATCCATGATCTGAAAACTCATGTGTTACTGATTTGATTACTTCCTTCCGGCAGGAGAAATCCTAAACAAATAGGCTGGCATTTTATAGGACGTGAAGGAGATCGGGTTCTGTTCACAGAGCGGTCCCTGTGCCTTCCCCTCGGCCGCCCGAATGATGCGGGAACCTTGTAAAGAGTCACTTACTTCATAACCAAGGAGACACTTTTCTGACTTTAAGTCTCTGGTGGCAGAGACACTTTGTGTCATGTGGTTGTCACACATTTGGTTATTAAGTGGCTTTCTAAGTGTAGAGGGAAAGTAGGTTCTTGATAGGGAATAACAGCGGGAAACTCAAAATTGTGAAAAAACACGGTGCTCTGCCCTCACATTTCTTTTCCTACTTCCGTTCCGTTGTCCGTTCATTTGCAGATTCATGAGGTGCTTTGGCACCGTGGTGGGAAGGTGAGTGCAGGCTTTAGGGGCCCGCATCCGCAGGGAAGGCGGAGGAAACACGCGGTCGGAGTGAGGAGGGAAGCCCGGAGCCGCGAGCGGGCGGCGGGGCTGAGCACAGAGCTCGCCCAAGGTGAAGAACACGCTAAGGCACTGAAATCACACGTTGGTGTGCAGAGAAAGCAAACAGTCAGTCTGTTTCGGGCCCACGGTGGAGATTGTACGAGGGGGCCTGGCAGGCACCCAGCTTCCGTCTTGTTTATTCGGAACTCCTTCCGACTGGACGGCACTAACAGTGACGATGGAGAAGGCTCTTCGAAGTCTGTCCGAGATGATGATCCATTGCCTGCAGCTGAAGTTCACAAATCACGCACTGCACAGCAGCCCTGCAGGGTCGTACCCGGTCCACGCCCTCACCCCCCACGTCCCAGCCACGGAATCTGAGGCTCGGAGAGACAACCCCAGAGCAAGGGGCAGAGTCCGGGCCGCCGATAAAGCCGGTTCCTCTTCAGCACTGTGTTCTTCCAGGATCTCGCAGGCTTCCTGGAGTTGCCTCAAGTCCAGATCCCCAAGGACTCTGTGCTCAGCAGCCCTGAATTTGTTCTTAATTTTTCTAAACTTGGGACCTTGAATGATGTAAGCTCCAAACCCCTCAGAACGGAACTCCTTGAGCTGGAGATCAAACCCGTGGCTCTTGAAGCTTGAATCTTCTAGATTGGACTCCTTAGCTCCTGGGGGGTTATCAAAACGTCCACCTTCCTCCCTGAGGTACAAGTCCTAAGTGCTGAACGGAGGACCCCAGTGAAACCCACAGCCTGGCTTCGAACCCTGAGCCTCCCCACCTTTACTTCTGCTGAGCCAAGAATCAGGAAGTCCTTGGGGGAGGAACCCCGCTGCCTTCCGGCTGTAATGGACTCTTTCCCTTTTCTCTGGACTACGGCATCGAGGCGAGTACGGTCCTGTCTGCCCCGGGGGCTTCTTCCTGCTCCCCCCTCGGCTGACTGCTCCCTCCTGCTTCTGTCTTCAGAAGGCTCTGCAGACGCGCAGACGGAGTTGAGCACTACTTGTTAAGTTCTACAGTACCCAGTACCTTCCCTTTAATGATAGTCATTGTCCTGTAGTGCTTCGTGGACTGCTCTCTTTTCTGTGCTACCTCGAATGTCTCTCCCTGCTGTCTCTCATGTCACGTGTCACATGTGCCTGGCACAGGGCCTAGAACTGTAACGCTTTGAGCAGGCGAATGAATGAACGAACGCTTAGGATCGTCACGGTGGACGTGAAATTGGAGAGCGGTGTCTAAAATCATCCTGCATCAGCAAGGACGGGCGTTCCATCAGTGCGACCCGTGGGCTGCGTCATCCAGTCCTCTTTCCCTCCGTGTGTTCACTGTCCCGCACATGCCAGGCTCGGGGCCACGTGGCGGCTCTGGGACAGGCTGGGCGTGTGTCCCCGGCGCTCGCTGAAGCCCGTGTCTTAGAGCCGTTAGCGCCGCCGGTCAGCGGCTTCAGTGTGTGCTGGACACACAGTTTCAACCACGCAAGCGTTTGTGACGTCACATTCCTTCCCTCCTCACCCTCGAGCGTCAGAGCGGCTCGTGCTGAGCCTCCTGTGGGGCTTCACTTAAAACGCAGGCGCACGATCCCTAGTTACAGGCTCCTTATTCAAGATACTCCCTGGAGTTGAGTGTGGGGTTTTTCCCGACAGTGAACGGAAGGGAAAATAAGCTGAGAAGGATGAAAACTGATGTATCGGAGATTCACAATAACAATTGTGCACTCGGCATCAGCCGTGCGCACGTGATTTCTGCAGCGGTTCCTGAGGGCGTAAAGCATGGCGAGGTCAGGGTCACTCTCAGAGCGTGAGGCTGGCCTGGCCCTCCGGGCCCGCTCTCCCCCGCGCCCACCGTGCTCTCCCTGCGGGGGTGGGCATCCACGCGGACGGTGCGGCCACGGGCCCCCGTCCCCGGCTCCGTTCGCTGCAGCCTGTCGGAGGCGCCTGTGCGACAACAGAGGGCAGGAGAATGAGGTCAGTGGACCGGAGCCCTTGAGGGCTGGGTGTTGCCCTCACCGAAGGCACAGACTCTGGGACTGGTCCCCGACTTACAGGTGCCCTGTCTAACTTCAGGGACTGTTTCGTCCTTAGGCGCCTTCTGGACTAAGCCTGCACCGTCCTAGACCGGGTAAAGCTTGGCACCGTGTTGGATTTCCACAACGCTGCCCATTCAGCTCCCCAGAGGCCCCGGGTTAAGTGTGCCGTTTTCCCGCCTGGACTCGGTCTCACACGGAGCTTCCCTGTGAGCGCGACACTGGCTTTGTGGAGGAGCGGCGCTGAGACGTTGAAACCTCTTGCTGTGTTGAGATCATTGGGATGTATTTTGCTTGTATTGCACTTAAACTTTTTCACATTCTCGAGGGTTCTCTATTAAGATAGATCAAAATAGACGCATGTGCCCAGAGAGCGGCGAAGAACATTTCAAAGAAGGAAGACGCGATACTGAAATAATCCACAGACCCAGGCTCTCAGGAAACTGACATTTCAGACTTAGTTCTTTGTAAAGAATCTGCAACTGTTCCATTGTTTACTCCCGTTTTCATCCTCTCACGGGGTCAGGTTTCTCATTTATAAAAGCAAAATGTCACTTGGTGATAAAAATAAACAAAAACAGTGTAACCTACAGGAGACATGCTGGCTCCCTACGCAAGTGGCCAAACGTTGGGGTGTCTGCTGTCCGTCGTCGAACTCGGGGCGGCGTGATTCGTGGGACCGGTCGCACAGGAAGACAGTGTTGGAGGGGATGGGAAATCGTAGCTCATCGAGTCAAAATCAAGACTTGCTCTTTTGAAATGCCTCTGGGAGTCCCAGGATCTGGTGATACATTGTGAACCCGGGTGGGCGTGCTGTGTGGGGTGTGAAGGACAGGAGGACAGAGCAGGAAAGGTCACAGGAAGGGACAAGAAAATCTCCCCTCATGGATCGAGGCAAGTCACAAGGGTGCCGTTAAAAAGACACAGCTCTCCATTTCCTCTGTCCCCTCTTATGTTTGATGCTAATCCGAAAGGAGTATGCAGTGTTAAGCATACAGCAGGACACGCTGAGGCTCCGCGTCGCTGTCGTGTTTGTAGGGTTAGATTTGCTGTTGGCTTAATGGGAACAAATGGGCTCCAGGCTTTGAACTGTACTCCTTTTACAGTTTGTCATGGGCCTTTCCACTAAGCACTGGGGACCTCCTGGTGCATAAGGGAAAACAGTCCTTGCTCTCCTGGGACACAGAAAACCACTCTCAACGTTTACTGCTCCCTCAACCCTCAAGGGAAGGCCCGGGGTGTGTGTGGCCAGGGACGAAGCAAAGTAAAAACCCTCTCATTCTTTTTTTTTCCAGTGATCTGAGAAAACCGTCTCATTCTTATAAAATTAGAATAAAAGTACCTTTGTCATTCATCCTCCTAAAGTGGTCTGCAAATTTGCTAGTTGTGTTCATTGTTAATCTCCAAATACTCAAATCTCATTTTTCACATGGATAATTGTGCAGATAATAAAAAATATGCTCTGGAATCCCTTTCCTTTTCACCTTCCCGTTTGTGTCTGACTGTCCACTACGGTGGCTCTTCTGTGCTGCGTGGATAGTTACGGGCCACTCACATTTTTCGCACGTCTGCTTTAGTTGCATTGTGCTTTCATTTTAAAATTTCAAGGGTTTTTGAAGCAGAAAATAAGACATTAAGCTACGTACTTAATATAAAGCTTCGCTAGTGTAAGAGCAGTTCCATTTGGTAAGAGCACATTATACTTGAACAGGAAATGGAGCAATCAGTACACGCGCTCCGGGCTCCAAGCGCACAGCCCATCGCACTCGGAAGCCAGTGTGCGCTGCTGGCGTTTTCAGGAGAGATGAACGGTTCCGTCTTTCTCTCTCTGGGGCCGCAGGCACTCTTTCGCCAGCCAAAAGAATCAGGGAAATGAGGTATGTCAGAACCGTGGATGGTCATGACCTGACCGATAGTTGTGGACCAAGGGGGCAGTGGGTCCTTTCGTTCCCGCCTAGAACGGGTATTTGTGTATCGTGAGAAAACAACTTTTTAAAACACACGCATGAAAATGTAGGTACAAATCATCCAGTCATGCTACATATGGCTAACTGGGTGCAGAAAACTTCTTAGTGCATATTTTTCTTAAATAGAAGAACCGACTTGGCCAAAATGGGCCCTTTAGCTGGAAGGGAAGTGTCTCTTCTGTTGACTGACGTGCGGTGTTGGGGCTGTGCCCGGCGGACGGTTTGACTGGGCTTCTTTGCGGTGCGCGCACAGTTCCGCAGCCCAGCCCCGCAGGCGCCGCTCGGGGCTCTGGCGGTCCAGCCGCGCCGAGTCTCTTCCTCGAAAGTCTTCCAATATGTATTCCTCGAGCAGTTGCTTCACACGTTCGCCTTTGCATTTGGAGGGCAGGGATTAAGCCGGAGCCCCTGCGCCAGGTACGAGACGAGGACGCAGCTTGCCTTTTCAGACTGTGGTTGGGGCGTCTGTTTGCTGACCCTGCCGGCAGCCCTCCCCCCCACCCCCTGCATGGAGGCCTGCCTGCCTCGCGCCCCTGCTGGGCTTCCGAGCAGCCTCACGTGCCTCTGTCAGCACCCGCCTCGGCTGGCCTGGCCCGAGCGCCGGGGAGGGGACGACCATCCAGGCCTTCTTACAGAAACGTGTCCCTTGCACGGGTGAGTGTTCGTGCTCGCAGCGAGGAGACAGGAGATGCTTTGAGACGCAAGGAAGCATTCTCTGTGGCAGTGTGTTTGCTGTTTCCTGAGTGGGGCGGAAGCTATAAGCTGTAACGGCCTGGAAGGAAGCGGACAGACCCTTAGGACTGGGGGCTTGCTGGTGTTGAACCCGCCGTTATTCAGACAAACAGGATCTGTAAGTCAGTATTTTAAAATTTTAGCATTGAAGATGTCACAAGTCTACCTCAGTGTCCGTTTTGAGGTGTTACGTGAATGACTAAAACTCTGGGAGCAGATTAAAGATTGCGAGGAGTAAAGTTACTGATATAATCTTTCTTTAACAAGACAAAAGCCACTTGATCTCCACGGCAATCCTTGCCTTCCCACCGGTTTTCCACTTGAATAAGGCTGAGAAGGGATAAAGCTCTGATCTTCTTGTTCATAGAAATGCATATTCCTGTGGCTGTGAAAAACAATGAAGCCCAAACCCAGGTATTTGCCACGTTTGTAATTTCAGCTGACCCTGGAAAGGTCCTGCAACTTCGGCAGGACTCATTATTTCACACCCATTCTTCGGGAAGAAAAAGAACAAAATAGAGACGTGGCTCTTGAGTTCTTGGTAGTTGGTGCCATTTTGTGTCCATTTATGCTCTTTTGGTTTTGTCTTAGTAGCACCAGAACTTTCGCCGAAGTCCTCACTCCCGGTACTTTCATCTCACTTTTATAAATCCCCTCGTCTTAGCTCTTTTCTCCTTGGATTGTAGCGTTTCTTGTCCAGCCCGTTGCCCGAGTTCTGCCGCCGTGTCCCCTCCGCCGCAGGGCCGGGGGGCGCCTGGCCCGGGGCCGCGGCCAAGGGGGCAGTAGCGGGAGGCGGGAGCGGTGGGTGCTTGGAAGCCTGAAGAGCGACCGAGAGGAGGGGGCTCAGAAGCTCAGACGGATGGCGGTGGATGGCTGCTCATGGGACGGGTCTTTGTGACTTTTCGTGGTTTTACAATTCTGGCACTTACCCACACCGCATCATTCCACATGTATCGCTGATTTGACAGTGTTTCTCATGTAACGTGACATACCACATCAACCAGCCTGATCAGTCAAAATGACTTTAATTATGTCAAATCTTGGGAAATTTGTTAAAAACCTAAGAAGGGTTTATAGCACATGCCTAAGTAAGAGTACAGATCATTGCACAACTTAATATTTAATCACCTATTTACCCAAGGTGGCAATGAGAGAGTCTACAGAAGGTTATAGGTGTTCACAAAACTTAGTGCCTTTAATGTTGAGAAGTTTTAACTTTCTTCAGTGACCAAAGACCTGATAAAGACAAAACGTAGAAACTTTGGCTTTCTGGGTAGATAAAAAAAAGGAGAAATTTTATGATTTCTTACCAAAAACAGACCAAGAATCCAAGAAAACTTTGTTTCTCTGCAGACAGAAAAGCCAAATCTCAATCTTACACTAGTGTAGTTTTATTTTTTATTTATGTTTACTTATTTATATTATGTTCAATTAGCCAACATATAATACATCGTTAATTTCAGATGTAGTGTTCAGTGATTCATCAGTTGTGTACAACGCCCCGTGCTCATCACATCGGGAGTCCTCCTTCATGCCCATCCCCTGGTCACCCCATCCCCCACTCCTCCCCTCTGTAACCCTCAGTTTGGTTCCCGGAGTCCAGAGTCTCTCATGGTCAGTCTGCCTCTCTGATTTCTTCCATTCAGTTTTCTTTTCCTTCCCCTGTGGTCCCCCACGCTATTCCTTATGTTCCACAAGTAAGTGAAACCATGTGATAATTGACTTTCTCTGCTTGACTTATTTCACTCAGCATAATCTCCTCCAGACCTGTCCACGTTGATGCAAAAGTCGGGTATTCATCCTTTCTGATGGCTGCGTAATATTCCATTGTCTATATGGACCACATCTTCTCTATCCATTCGTCTGATGAAGGGCATCTCGACTCTTTCCACAGAATGACTATTGTGGACGTTGCTGCTATGAACATTGGGGTGCAGGTGCCCCTTCTTTTCACTACATCTGTATCTTTGGAGTGAATACCCAGTATTGCAATTACTGGGTTGTAGGGTAGCTCTATTTTTTTAACATAAAGACCGGCTTTAAAAATTACTAGAATTGTGGCATATGTCTAACCATTGGCTGTTGACATGATTGACTGATTATGTTTTTCTTTTTAAAGATTTTATTTCTTTTAGAGAGAGAGAGAATTGGGGGGGGGTGGGGAAGCAGAGGGAGAAGGATGAGCCGACTCCTTGTTGAGCACAGAGCCTGATGCGGAGCTCAGTCCCACGACCCTGAGATCATGACCTGAGCTGAAATCAAGAGTCAGGCTTAACCACCTGAGCCATCAGGCACCCCCCTGGATGACATTTTTTGAATTGACAAAGTTGTCTCTTTAATAAAACATCAGCCTGGTTATTTTTGAAGAGAGACCATGGATGGCTGAAGGGCTCAGTGTTGAATCAATCTCTGGAAAACATTGGTCAAAATGGCATCGTACTCTTGGAGCTGCTTAAAGAACCGTAATCCATGTCTGAGTTGCTGACATCTTGCTACGTCTTTGGCCCTCATACCACCATAGACAGGAGATTTGGTATCGAGATGGATAAGGACTCCTAGAGAAAGATAATTAGGCCACAGTGGAGGGAGGGTTGTTTATGGGGTCTTTGGACTGATTTAAGCTCTCTTCCTGCTGGGAAATTTGTGACAGTCTTTGGAGGGACGGCTCTGAAAGCATTTATAAAGAGAGGAAACATCACATCTATCATCTGTCACACCTTTTCCCTTTTTTCCAGCCCCCCACTCCTAACGTGGCCCATGTGGCCCTTCCTTCTGCAGGGAGTTGACATTTGAGTCTGGTTGGTGATAGTGATAAGGATTGAGCCTTAAACTTTAAGACATCGAGTTATAAATCAATAAGGAAAAAACATGGTAGCATTTGATTAGAGAAGGGATCAGTTTCTCGTAGCCCGGACTGAAGGCTTATGCTGAAGGCTAGCCCCTCCTTGACCACGGTCCCCACCGCGGAAGTGTTCTTTCCCACCTACCCCTTAATCACCATGTTCTCATTTCCAGTGACTTACAGAACACCGCACAGAGCTCAAGTCTTAATTGTTCCTATGAATGAAACCTGTGCTGTAGCATCTGGTTGACCTGCACCCGACCTCGGTCCCACACTCCCAACACAGACCCTCACCCGAGTCCTCCTCCGCCTTCCAAGGTCAGCCTGTAACTTTGTCCTGGAAGCATCGTTAGATGACCCAGCTCTGGGTTTATCATGACAAACAGCGGATAACGAGCACTGTGCTGATCCCCAGTTTCCCTCGGGACTGTAAGATTGATAAGGGCAGAAAAGTTCTGACTTCCCTCACCATTGGTTTTCCTGGGCCTTATCCCCTCTGCGGTTGAAACACGCCTAGTAATCCCGATGCGAACGGCCCAGAGAGAGTGGGAATTGCCAGAGTCTTCCACCCCAAACGGAAACATCGAAATCTGCAAAGTGCTTGGCTTTCTTCAAGGAGAAGCAAGCTCTTAGAATCCATTACCAGATAAATGCATCTTCATTTGTATCTTCGTTGGTCTCTGGACAGTGAGACAACATCTGATATACTTGAGGGTTGCATTAGATGAACGGGAGGTCATTCGGCACCGTAAAATGCTCTTAATAGGATTTGTTCCCACTCTTTTGTTTTCTTACAGCTGGGACGCCGACAACCGGCTGGCCCACCGGCGGCAGACGATTCTGCGGGAGAAGGGCAGAAGGTTAGCCAACCGGGGACCTGCGTACATGTTCAATGACCGCTGCACAAGCCTATCCGCGGAGGAGGAGCGTTTCCTAGATGCCGCCGAGTACGGCAACATCCCTGTGGTGAGGAAGATGCTGGAGGAGTGTGTGTCGCTGAACGTCAACTGCGTGGATTACATGGGCCAGAACGCCCTGCAGCTGGCGGTGGCCAACGAACACCTGGAGATCACGGAGCTGCTGCTCAGGAAAGAAAACCTGTCTCGCGTCGGCGACGCCTTGCTCCTCGCCATCAGTAAAGGTTACGTCCGGATCGTGGAAGCCATTCTCAGTCACCCGGCTTTTGCAGAAGGCAAGAGGCTAGCCACCAGCCCCAGCCAGGCCGAGCTCCAGCAGGACGACTTCTACGCCTACGACGAAGACGGGACGCGCTTCTCTCACGACGTGACGCCCATCATCCTGGCCGCGCACTGCCAGGAGTACGAGATCGTGCACACGCTGCTGCGGAAGGGGGCCCGCATCGAGCGGCCTCACGACTACTTCTGCCAGTGCAGCGAGTGCGGCCGGAAGCAGAAGCACGACTCGTTCAGCCACTCCAGGTCCAGGATCAACGCCTACAAGGGGCTGGCGAGCCCCGCCTACCTGTCGCTGTCCAGCGAGGACCCGGTCATGACGGCTCTGGAGCTGAGCAACGAGCTGGCTGTGCTGGCCAACATCGAGAAGGAGTTCAAGGTAGGCGGTCCTCGCGGAGGCCTCGGCCCGCAGGAGCCAGAGGCCAGGCCGTCTGCCTCGGCTGCCCGCGCGCTCGGCGCAGTGCCAGGCCGTGCCCGGAGATCCCCGAGGGTGTTTTGAACAAGCCCTTTGTCAGAGTGAAATGCGGTAAAATGTTTAGAGATGTGCCACTGTAGACACTTTCTTATTTTTTTTTAAAGATTTTATTTATTTATTTGACGCAGAGAGTGTACAAGCAGGAGCAGGGGGAGGGGGAGGGAAAAAAGCAGACACCCCACTGAGCAGGGAGCCCAATGGGCGCCCGATCCCCAGACCCTGGGATCATGACCTGAGCCAAAAGCAAGAGTGGCATGCTTAACCAACAGAGCCACCCAGGCGCCCCCAGATCTTGCCTCTGATGACGTGAAATAAAATAACTGTTTTCCTGAATGCTTGCTCAGTTCTCAGCACCATGCTAAGTACTTTGCACATGCGGTTTAACACTTGTTTAATCTCATTAAACCTCAGTTTTCTCATTCGTAAAAAGGGAATAATAATAGCATCTGCCTCGCAGGATGGTTTTAACCTGCCTGAGATCACAAGCTAAACAAAGGAAGATCTGTGATTTGATTACAGGGATATTTAAGTGTAAAGGCCCCAGCCCCTAGCCACTGTACTCGATAGCGGACCTGGGAAACATATGCGCTTGCACCCTTCCTAATGGGTCCCCAGGGCCCTAAGTGACTATCGCATGAAAGGGTAAAGCTGTTTCCTTGTGACCGTGTGTACTCTCTGGACAGTTTGGAAGTGGCGTGAGCTGTTCTCAGTTAAGCATAATTTGTTGTATCAAGCTGCCTTTAGAGAGCCTGTTTGCACCTGCGGTTAGCAAGGTGTCACCTGTGTAGATGTCACTCACCTGTCATGGAGGTCCACTTGGCATGATTTCTGGAGAGGAGCGCAAGCAGGTACTTCGTACGTATAGACTTCCCCCTAATATTACCTTGTTGACTAACATCCAGAGCCACTTGTGTCCAGCGTCTCCTCTCCTGATTCTTTCTAGGGGTCTCTCCATCCTGAGCACAGCGGTGCTTCCAGGGCGGAGGAGACAAGCAGCACAGCTGGCGCTCCAGCAGTCAAGTCTGCCACTCAGACTGTGCGACCTCAGGGGACCTCAGATTTTCGATGTGCACAATGGGAGTAGTATTTGCCCTTCTTGCTTCCCACGTCTTCAAAGATCAAAATAGAAAAGCATTCTACAAAGAAGAGACAAAGTGGCATAATTCTTACAGGCAAAGGATTTCATGCCAAATAGACCAGGATTTAAAGCCTGATTTTGATACTAAGTGGCTTGGTTACTAAATGATCTTGGACACATTATTTAACCAAAGTAAGCAAGACGACTATGAAGATTACAGGAGAAGATGGAATCCATTTGTAATGCAACAAGCTTGAGTTACTAGGTTTTCTTGATCACCATTGCGCTATTAATGGCTTCATTTCGATGGAAGAGAAAAAACAGGGAGGAAGTATTAGACAGACCTGAATGAAAATGTCAGTGCGTGGTGTATATAAATTCGAGTTTTTTTTTATCTGACGTGTTGTCGACACAGTGTCACGTTAGTCTCAGTACGACACGGTGGTTCAACAAGTCTGTCCCTTATGCTGCCATCTGTGACCACACAGCGTTATTACCAGACCGCTGACTTTATGCCTGTGCTGTGCTTTTGATCCCGTGAACTGTTCATTCCACAACTGGAAGCCTGACCGCCAGTCCCCTCTACCCATTTTGCCCAACCCTCTACCCCCTCTCCTCTGGTGGTCACCAGCCTCTTCTCTGTTTATGGGTCTGTTTCTGCTTCGCTTGTTTTGTTTCTTAGATTGCACATATGAGTGAAATCATATGGTATTTCTTTCACTGTCTGACTTATTTCATTTAGCAGAATACCCTCTAGGTTTATCCACGTGGTTGCACATGGCAAGAGCTCATTCTTTCTCATGGCTGAGTAATATTCCATTGGCTATATACGCCACTTCTTCTTCATCCATTCACCTGTCAGTGGGCATTTACGCCACTTCTGTACCTCGGCTTCTGTAAATAACGCTGCAATAAACAAGGGGTGCACGTATCTCTTCAAATTCATGTATTTACATTTCTCTGGGTAAACATCAGTAGTGGCTTATTAGATCCTGTGGTATTTCTACTTTCAATTTTTTTTAAGAATTATTTATTTATGGGAGGGGGCATGCACACATATGTTAGAGCAGGGGGAGGAGCAGAGGAAGAGGGAGGGAATCTCAAGCAGACTCCTTGCTGAGCGTGGAGCCCAGTGCGGGGCTTGATCCCACGACCCCGAGATCATGACCTGAGTGGAGACCAAGAGTCACTCACTTAACCCACCGAGCCCCCCAGGAGCCCCTTCCTTTTTCGAGGAGCCTCCAGACTGTTTTCTGTAGCATCTGCACCAATTTATATTCCCATCAACAGTGCATGCGAGTTGCCTTTTTTCTATATTCTTGGCAACATGTTATTTTATGTCTTTATGATTTTAGCCATTCTCACAGATGTAAGGTGGTATCTCATTGTGGTTTTGACTTGCATTTTTCTGATGAATAGTAATGTTGAGTATGTTTTCAAGATGTGAATTTTTGATGTTTGAGTATGATCTACACTTTCTAAATGTTCCCAACATAATATTAGGTCATCAGCAGTAAATTACAACAAAAACATTTTCTTAAATTCTCTTTTCTCCAGAGAAGAATCTCGATTTTTCGGACTTTATATTAGATCTTATCTTTTGACCCTGATTTTGGTAGAGTTCCTCAATAACAATGTATTAAATAGATAAATGACATATATTTGCTTTTCTCTGGACCCTGTCCAAATGTCCTGTGTTTCTCAAGTTTACCAACACAGTTTACAAGATCTTCCAAAGATCTCAAATGTGGGTTATGTACTTGCTGATGAAGTCATGAACACCAGAGATCCTTTGTATGCAAAGTAGTATGATCAGGCTGGGGGGGAAGTTGCTTGATTTGCATCTTTCCTGAACCCAAAGCTGAGTCTGGCAGAAGACGTGACTTTTTCATAGCTTTGATTATGTTTTAGACAAGTCTTTCTTTGGATATGAAGAAAATCTTTATGGTGCTAAGATATTTCAGGAATCACTCAGCAGAACAGCAGTTAGTGCATATTAAAAGAACAGTAAACCTAAAGATAGAATTTTTCCTTTTGTTTTCTCTATATACTGTCCGTCACTGATAAATTCCCGTGCCTAGCACAGTAAACGGGCTACTTCTCTGTTACTGATTTTTGTTCTGCTTTGTCTTTCCTAGAATGACTACAAAAAACTGTCGATGCAGTGCAAAGATTTTGTCGTTGGACTCCTTGATCTGTGCAGAAATACGGAAGAAGTAGAGGCCATCCTGAACGGGGACGTTGAAGTGCACCACAGTGGGGGGGATCACGCTCGTCCGAATCTCAGCCGTTTAAAACTTGCCATTAAATACGAAGTAAAAAAAGTAAGGTCAGGCCTGAAGCCCCACTTACATTATTTCTGTTTTTCTTGGTGCTGGGTCAGGATGAAGGGCCGACATGATTAGCTTGGGCTGGGTTTTTCTAAACAGTTTTTTTTTAAAGATTTTATTTATTTATTTGACAGAGAGAGAGATCACAGGGAGGCAGAGAGGCAGGCAGAGAGAGAGGAGGAAGCAGGCTCCCCGCTGAGCAGAGAGCCCGATGCGGGGCTCGATCCCAGGACCCTGAGATCATGACCTGAGTCGAAGGCAGAGGTTTAACCCACTGAGCCTCCCAGGCGCCCTGGGCTGGGTTTTTCTAATCTCCAGGTGCACCAGGCAGGTTCCCTCAGTAATCTGAGGAGCCTGGCCGGGAGTCATTTAACCGACTCTGCAGGCCAGTCTTTGAAATCTAGACTCACTGATGCCATCCATGATCGCTGCTTTCCTTTACTTAACTAATGACATAAAAGTGACCGCATGTGTCCAGATCATAAGGCATTGGTTCCAGGGGAGGAACGTCAGTGTGTGAGACCCACTTGCACTTCCCACTCGCTGACGTGTTCCGGCTCAGGGCCTGCGCCCCCCGACACCCTAGCGCGACTCGCGGGGCACTTTCCGTCTCTGTCTTCACGGAGCGCCCCCATTCGTGGTTGGTTTCTTAGGTTAAATATCTTGTACAAAAACAGTTTTTAAGGATAGATTCTAGTAAAAAAAGTCTACATAGACTTTTTTCTTTTTCTTTTTTTTTTTTTTTTTAAAGATTTTATTTATTTATTTGACACAGAGAGAGATCACAAGTAGGCAGAGAGGCAGGCAGAGAGACAGGGAGAGGAGGAAGCAGGCTCCCCGCTGAGCAGAGAGCCCGATGCGGGCCTCGATCCCAGGACGCTGAGATCATGACCTGAGCCGAAAGCAGAGGCTTTAACCCACTGAGCCACCCAGGCGCCCAGACTTTTTTCTTATATAATAAAATAGTCATGGTAAGTCTTCAAGCAGTATACACATGCCCCCTTTCTCTCGTCCCAATTTTTTTTTTTTTTTAAGGATTTTACTTTTAAGTAATTTCTATACCCAGTGTGGGACTTGAACTCACAGTCCCAAAATCAAGAGTCAGGTGCTGCAGGGACTGAGCCCACCAGGCACCCCTCTATCTTCCCAATTCTTAACGGAGAGTAGTTAATCACTATTGTATTCCTCTCCACAAATTTATATCTTGGATATCTTCACATCTCAGTCAATAAACATCTATCTCATCTTTTCAAAGGCTGTGTTGTTATATTATTATTTCATTTAATCAGCTTACTATTTAAGGGCTTATTTTTTTCTTCAGGTTTTTGTTAATTCAAAATATTTGAATTAAGTTTCCCTTCAGGAAAAAGTGTGCCCGTTTATATCCACGTAAGTGGTGTATCCGAGGGCCTACTGTTTTCTACTCAAGATGAGTGTTGTTAAATCTCATCCTTCTGAGAAGATAAATATTATATTGTGTTTTAATTATCTTCAAGGTTAACCATCCTTAAGCATCAGTAGTTCCTTTGTCTAACCTTTCAATATTTTTTATCAATTTTTATTTCACATTATTGCTTTTTGTCTATCACATAAAGTTGCCTTCTGTCATGTATGGCATTCATTTATAAAAAATAAATATGTGAGAATAAAAAATTCTGGAAAATAAGAAGTAAAATTTAATTATAAAGTTTTCTCAGTTGAGGGGTGCCTGGGTGTCTCGGTTGGTTCAGGGTCTGCCTTCGGTTCAGCTCATGATCTCAGGGTCCTGGGATCGAGTCCCGTATCAGGCTCCCCGCTCCGCCGGAAGCCTGCTTCCTCCTGTCTCTCTGCCTATTTGTGATCTCTCCCTCCTTCTCTGACAAATAAATAAAATCTTAAAAAAAATAAAGTTTTTCAGTTGAAAAAGTTTATGGCACAGGAATAAAAATATGTCAGTGGAATAGAATACTTAGTCCGGAAACGGGCCCATATACAAATGGAGGTAAATAGGTGTAGCCCTGTAGGTCAGTGCAGAAAAGGTGGCGCGCTTTTTTATTTTTCATTTTTTTAAAGATTTAATTTATTTATTAGAGAGAGAGAGAGAGCATGAGCAGGGGGAGCTGCAGAAGGAGAGGGAGAAGCAGAAGGCAGACGCTTCACCGACCGAGGCCCCCCCGTGTCCCGGTGGCATACTTTTTATTCAAAAAAAAGTATTTAAACAACCAAACAAAAATATTTAATCATCTGGGCCAGTAGGATCTTTACACCCCTCTTTCAAGATGGGAAGAAACATAGAAGAGTCCTTGTGCAAAGCATTGACGAACCTTTTTATAATATTAAATTTCAAAAATGTTTCTATGCTTTCAAAGAAAGCCCATTCGTCGTAAAGGAAGAATCTGATAATTGGAATCTTCACATTTCTTTAACACATTAGAACCTCCTGCCACCTTGTTAGATGCCTGTCAACTGGGTGCTTTACGTTTGTTCTTTTTCCAATGGTATTTTTCACGGGAGACCACAGAACACAATCGTAGAACACAGGCAAGGAGCTCCTGAACTTTTCTCTAACCGACCTGTCTCCCCTGCTAGTTTGTAGCTCATCCAAACTGTCAGCAGCAGCTTCTGTCCATCTGGTACGAGAACCTGTCCGGTCTACGGCAGCAGACGATGGCGGTGAAGTTTCTGGTGGTGCTCGCGGTGGCCGTGGGATTGCCCTTCCTGGCCGTCATCTACTGGTTCGCTCCGTGCAGCAAGGTGTGTCTGCGAAGCCTGCCCGTGTGTCGTCTCGCACACGTCTGTCCCGCTGTGTAGATCCAGCTAGCAGGGAAATTCTCTCTCCTACATGAAAATCTCATGGAAGTCTCCCTGCGCTGGGCCGAAATAACATTATTGTTTTTATTTTTTTATTTATTTTTGTAAAAAGATTATTTATTTGTCAGAGAGAGAGAGACAGAGCATAAGCTGGCAGAGAGGCAGGCAGAGGCAGAGAGAGAAGCAGGCTCCCCGCTGAGCAGGGAGCCCGATGCTGGCCTCGATCCCAGAACCCGGGATCATGACATGAGCCGAAGGCACATGCTTAAATGACTGAGCCACTCAGGCTTCCCAATATTATTGTTTTTAATATTACAAAAACAACATCTGTTTGCTACAGGAAATAGAGGGTGAAAGTGGACAGAAAATTAACCCATAATCCCATCACAGCTGAGTCAAGAAAGAAGAGCAAGTCCGTCTTCGGTGTACTTCCTTCCATCCCCTCTGGAGAAGTGTCTATTCATGTAGTTCTGTAAATCTTCATGAGGTCATAGTATGCATTGGACAGATATTTCACATATAACCCTAAAAGATAAATACTCTTTTTGTCTTTTAGTCCTCCTCTGGCAAAGTTTGATATAAAAGTTCTTTTTCTTGCATTTATGTTGGCTCCCGTGACCAGATAAATCTTATTTGAAATAAAGAATAATCATGCAAGCGCTAAGGTGACACTTGTGTCAGTAAAGAATATTTATTTTAGGGACAGAATACAGTCTAACGGGACAGCAGAGTCCACCTGCCCAGACTTTGGTGGGCCGCGTCTGCTGGTTGGACCCCCGTGCCTGAGCGCGACAGTTCAGTCGGCAGCACAGCTGACCTGGCGTGCCGGGAACGGGCACAGGATTCTGTCCTGCGTTGACAACAGTCGTATTCTTCATGTTTTTGAAGCCACAGTTCTGGAATGGCTAGGTCTCAGCTCTGAGAGTCTGACGGAAATACGTCTGCATGTCCGTGGCTAAGATGTTTGGCGGTCCGTCCATGCGCCGCGTAGAAGCGCCAGGCACGTCCTCGCCGTTCGTGACACGGGCTTGTTCTCAGACACCTGTGGCAGGCGGATGCAGACCCCTGTGTCTCCGTGACCAGCATGTCGTCTTCGTGTTACTTCGTCACGCATTGGATGCGTCAGCTTGCAGGGACCTTTCTAAGTGGGTCGTGGCGACCGTTGGTGCCGGCTTCCTGCACGGAGGGGGTGACACTGTTCCTTCCAGCGCAGTGATGGGAGCTGCGGGAAGCTGTTTCTTCCTCAGGACAAAATCTGTCACTTCCCTTAAAACATAGAAGGCCCCCAAACTGAGCTTTTATAGGTAAAATATAAATGATGAAAAGGGTGGAATTTACTAGAATGAGAAGTTAGTAGCACAGAGCTTCTTCTAGAAAGCTATAATTTTTCTGTTCTTCCCTTTGTCCGAGAGATGACAGATCTCACTCAGAAACAGAAATTCTGAGTCATCCTTGCGGCCCCCGGGACACATCCGTGTGTGCACTGTTCTCTTGGTCCCTTGCATTTCCCGAGT
This sequence comes from Ailurus styani, assembly GCA_002007465.1. Classification (NCBI taxonomy): domain Eukaryota; kingdom Metazoa; phylum Chordata; class Mammalia; order Carnivora; family Ailuridae; genus Ailurus; species Ailurus styani. Next base: position 83,407 of record LNAC01000608.1, on the reverse strand, counting down.
GTCCAGAGATTTGCAGCTGAACTGAGTGGGGGGGATGGTGCGTGTGCTCGGAGTCACCCTCGTTCCCTGGTGACTCTGTGGTCAGCTCGACTGTAGTATCTTTCCGAACAGAATGATTATCCTTCTCCCTCCACATCCGGGGGCTCAAGCACCTGATGCCTTCCAGAAGGCTGGGTGTTTTGACAAGAGACTGGTTTTTGTCAGTCCTTAGGGTTCCTTAGATTTTGACTGAATCCCCTTTAACCTGATTTCCTTTACTATCTCTTCTTCCCTGGTCATGTTTCTTCTCTGGCATCTGCTTTCCACCCTCATTATGAACCCCGAGGCAAATAATCAAAGGACACTGTTGAGGTATTTTTTTTTAACCTAGAGTCTATTTTCCTGCCTGTTATTTAGCCTTTGAAGTATGATAAGCAAGTTGGTTTTCACAATTTTCCCTTAGCAATGAATGCAAACATTTACAGGTTATGGGGGAATATTTGCTTAAGCTACGTTAATGCTTTTATTTAAAATAGTATTTTAAATACTAGGGGCACCTGGGTGGCTGAGTTGGTTAAGCATCCGACTCTGGATTTCAACTCAGGTCATGATCTCAGAGTCGTGAGTTCAAGCCCTGCGCTGAGCTCCACGCTGCATATGAAGCCTTAAAAAAAATTTCTACTTTAAATACTAAGCAGTTTCCAGCACACCGTGGGAGTTAAGCCAGATCAGGTTGCTGGCTGTGCACCTTGACAGAGTCCCTGTGTCCATGTAAAGTTGGTTTTCTTTCTTCAAGTCTGCTTTCTTCTTGCAGAAAGTTTTTTCTTTACTTGTTTTCTTTTTTCACCGTAACCCAAATATGTTTTATGCTCGTTACAATAAAAATTGGTCATGTCATGACTTCGAATCATTTTAGCTTAAGCTAGCTTCAACCTTTTTAAAAAATGCTTAACTTAAATTCAGTTAACTAACATAGAGTGTATTATTGGTTTCAGAGGTGGAAGTCCGTGCTTCATCAGCTGCACGTGACACCCAGGGCTCATCACACCACGTGCCCTCCTTCATGCCAGGCACCCAGTTCCCCAGCCCCCACCCCCTTCTCCAGCAACCCTCAGTTTGGTTCCTATGATTAAGAGTCTCTTATGGTTTGTTTCCGTCTCTGATTGCATCCTATTTTATTTTCCCTCCATTCCCCTACGTTCATCTGTTTTGTTTCTTAAATTCCACATATGAGTGAGATCATATGGTATTTGTCTTTCTCTGACTGGCTTGTCCTGCTTACAATGGGATATTATGCAGCCATCAGAAAGAAATAAATCTTGCCATTTGCCACGACGTGGATGGAACTAGATAGGGTATTATGCTAAGCAAAACTGGTCATTCAGAGATTGCTTCAACCTTTTGTGTTCCTGTTGGTATTTGGCAATTAGGTATTTAGTCATCAATAAATACTTGAAAACAGTATAACATTCAATATCCAAAGCCAGGTATTTCTTTCAACACTTACCCTCAAAAATTTGTCAGGTGCATCGATTATTCACCTTACTCGATTTGTCAGTCCTCTTCTTTACAGTTTTTTCTTCTTTTAGAAATTTGTTCATAGCTGAGCGTATATAGAAGACAAATTTTACTGAAATGGATAACTCACTTCAGTTCGAACGGTGACAAAATCTCCCTTAGTTTAAAGAGAAACACAAGTCTCCATAATTTGTAATAAGCAATAGAAGGTATGGGGGCCCCGGGGTGCTCCGTCGGTTGGGCGTCTGCTCACAACCTGGTGTCCACTCAGGTTGTGATCTCAGGCTTGTGAGATCGAGCCCTCGTGGGGCTTCGTGCTCAGCGGGGAGTCTGCTGGACATTCTCTCCCTCTGCCTCTCCCCCCACTTGCTCCCTCTCTTTCTCAAATAAATGAATAAATCAATCTTAAAAAGAAAGAAAAGAAATAAAGGGTTATGAACATCCAAACACACCATTTTAGTTTCCTGCCAATCAAATTCTTACTTGTTTTCTGTTTGTTTGCTTTTTTTGCCTTTAATCCAGCACGTTTCATAGGCAGCAAAGATGCCTGGTCTGATTCTCCTCTTCCTTTTCTGAATCAAACCAAGAAGGACCACAGCCCCGTGGAGGAGAGGGGCAGAAGTCTCACGCTCTGCCCCGAGGGGCAGGACGCTGGCTACACATGGCCAGGGCAGTTCCGCTCACGTCCCAGGCCCTCCAGCCTGTGGCCCACCCACTGTGGGCAGCTTTGCTCTCAACCCCATTTTACCCCCAACCTTTTTAACAGTTCATATTTTTATAGAAACGTAGTTCAGGACAAGAGGCGAAAGAAAATCAGACCTACCCTGGCACCCACTTGCTCTTGCTTCACCCATATTTGATTTCTTGAGGGTTCTCTCTAAACAGGATCTTTAAAAACACAAACAAAATATACTTTTTGATTCAAGCTAATGAGCAATCTTATGGAAGTATGATTTTTAGACATTTTTACAGCAGATTTTTATAAAGTGACTTTGGATTGGCTCTTCAGTCTAAGTGTGTGTAATTCTGGGGACCCATTGGCCTAGAGCTACTGAGCTAGCTCTGGACAGACAGAGGGAGAGGGTTACTTGAGCAGAGTCTCAGTATCGAGAGAGAAGAGACGGGGGCGCCTGGGTGGCTCAGTCAGTGAAGCGCCTGCCTTCGGCTCAGGTCATGATCTCAGGGTCCTGGGTTCGAGGCCCGCATTGGGCCCCCTGCTCAGTGGGGAGCCTGCTTCTCCCTCTGCCCCCCTCACCCCTGCTCATCCTCACTCACAGCCTCTTGCTCTCTCTTGTGCTCTGCTTCTCAAACGAATAAATAAAATCTTTTCCAAAAGAGAGAAAAGAGACTAAACCGTATGATTTATTTCAGCTTTAACGTTTATGATTTTGGAAAACATATGGGCAAGTAAGGTCTGTAGGAACAGAAAACATTGATCACATCCCTTCCATGACAGCATTTAGCATTTTTCCATAGGAGAAGCGCCTTCTTTTTTTCTCGAAGAATCGACATATCTCTGCACTTTAATGAAAAAATACGCAGTTGTCTGTGAACCACACAGAAGCATTAACTGTGAGCCGGGAGGGCCTGCTTTCAGATTCCAGCTGCCCCACTCGGGAGCTGTGTGACGTCTCGGCCAGTGTCTGGAGCTCCCTTCCTCTGATTCTTCATCGTCTACACGGGATTTGAGTGGCACCTGCCCTCAGACTGTTGTCACAGTGACCAAGTGGACAGAGCACAGCCCTGAAGTCGTACCTGGCACAGACCAGTGCTGGCCTACTCGTGGTAGACTACAATGGAGCTACTCACTTACACTTTTCTGTCGAAACACATTCAACGGAAAATCTGTGGAGAGCGATGAGCCGTCTCCTGCGAAAACCGCACGTACATACTGAGTCATTCAGCATTTGCGGGGAGGCGCAGGGCCCTGGAGACTCGTCCTGGACATGCGCCACCCCCCGGCCCGCCGAGGCTCCGTGCATCTCACACGCGGAAGCTTGTCCTTTGCTGTGGGAGCCCGGGAGCTCTGGCAGCCTCCGTGTTTCCCACCAACAGCCTGATTTTCACATCATTTAGGACTTTTACTCACTGCCACTCAGCTCATGAGGGATTGAGCCTGGACCTGAAGTTCACATGTTGGGCTTGAAATCCACAGTCGTTCCAGGACATGGTTCCGAGTACCTCCCGGGAGCTGCCCGCCGTTGGGTCCTGGTGTTCGTGCCGCTTCTCCGGTGAGCGGGACACCAGCCCCGCAGCGTCACGCGCCGGGGTCACTGACAGCCACTGGGAGCACCACAGGCAGGACAGACACGGGCCAGCCCAGGCCGATTCCGCTGCAGACCGTCACTGCCGCTTCCTCGATCCTGCATACCGCCAAATTAGTCTGGTGCTCATGAGTAATGACGATACTGTGCTCTGCCTTCGGTCAGCACGTAGTCTGTCAATGTTACATAATGTTTAAGAACTTAAGTATCAGTTAACGGGAAAGCTGATCGAATTGTAAATCCAGAACATCAGCATATGTAGATGAGGGGTGGGGCCAGTATTTTCAAACAGCGTGAAGAATTTTTATTCTTTCATCAGTTCTATAAATGTCGATGATTATCTCAGGAGAGCCCTGGAACGCACAGATCCTGATTCTTGTGCATATGCGTGTGTTTTGCAAAGTGTAGGAAACAAAGTTAAGATTCTCTTGCTGTGTATTGTGGCAGATGGGGAAGATTATGCGTGGACCGTTCATGAAGTTTGTGGCACATGCCGCCTCCTTTACCATTTTCCTGGGCCTGCTCGTCATGAACGCAGCTGACAGATTTGAAGGCACCAAACTCCGTCCCAATGAGACCAGCACAGACCATGCCAAACAGCTGTTCAGGATGAAAACCTCCTGCTTCTCATGGATGGAGATGCTCATTATATCCTGGGTTGTAGGTAAAGACGGGTGTTCCGTCCGTCGCTTGCGTGTGCGTGTGGCCGTCGCCGAGGCCGAGCCCTTCCCACGGCAGGCGGACGCACCCAGTGGGACGCAGGGCACCACACACCAGGGTTTTCTGTGTATTTCACAGCGTGGTTGTTTTGGGTTCATTAGCAGGGGCACCGTCTTCTCGCACACCCCGGGCTTCTGAAGTTTCCATGACAAACCCGAAGAAAGCGGTAGGATAGTATTGATCAAATCTGGCCAGGGAGGGAGTAACGTTGTTCATATTTTGGGAGAGCTGGGACTTCACATTTAAAAACAGTGACATGATTTCATGTAGAGATTTAGTAGGACCTGAGCTAATAGTCACTCAGATTTATTGAACAGCTATTGCGTACAGACCTGATCAAAGCACTTCCCGTGCCTCAGATCGCACAGTTGTGCAATCGGTAACATGCCACTAACATCTGTTTCGGTGTGTGCCCGAGGTCCACACCGGGTAAGTGAAGCAGAGAGAAGCCCTAACTACCGCACGGTTTGTCTTTGGAATCCATCATTCTCAGGGCTTGTCCTTAAAATAACGCAAATGAGAAGGTATTTCAAAGGATGTTTGTGAATGAAGCAATTCAGTGGTTAGGTGGTGCCTTTGTTGGTTAAGGGGGGTCCCAGGCGACTGAGACAGACAGCGGCCCTGCAGGAAGGAAGTTAAGTGTGGGGGTTTGGTAAATATGTAAATCGATGGCTGAAACCCACGTGACAAATGCCCGAGGCCTTATTAGGATGATATGAACATGCACAGATGGGGCATCTAAGTCTGAGTGAGGAGGGATGTAGGAAGGGCAGCGAAGGCCTCCCTGGACAGTACCTTCCATCTAAGACTTTGGAGATAAGGCAGTGTCAGCGGACTGAGTGGGACTAAGGACACTACAAGGCCTGGAAACATTGTGTCAGAAACTGGGGAGCTAGGAGGGCCCCTGGCACACCCGAAATGTCAGGTGGTGGGCCCCACTGGAGCGCAGGTGCACGTCCGGAAGTGCTCACCCCCACACCTCCTCACCCCTCCCTGCGCCGGAGCGCAGGTGCATGTCTGGCTGGGGGGGTCCCATGGAGCGCAGGTGCCTTCGAAGGCGGGGAGGCGGGAGGTGGGGTGGGGAGATGGCCGACAGTGGCCAGCACATCTTAGCGAGGTCACAGCAGCCGAGAGGCGGGTGAGTCCAGAGGCAGAGAGAGGACCACGGCCTCCCCGCACCAAGTCGGGTGAGGGCGGACACTCAGGCCTTGCGGAAGCTGGGGCAGCCGGGGTTCCCTGCGCGCACAGAGGGACGTGCGGGACGGCTGGGTGCTGGCTGCCCTTCTCTGAGGGGGACAGAGAGGTGGTCCTGCTTGGCACCCGGAGCAGGGAAAGCAGATGAGTAGGTCTGGGTTGTGGTTGGCTTTGAAGTGCCCGTGGGATTTTCAGGTGAAGATGTCCACGGAACACTGGAGCACACAGCACTACATCACCTTCGAGGGAGAAGGAGGGCTTGGTTTGCCACGATTTCTTTTCAAATTTAACCGACGTTTACCAGATAGCATCGAACTATGAGAAATAAATTACATTTTCACTGTGAGCATTTGACTTAAAATAAGGATGCTTACTTGTGCATTGCCTTTATGTCATTAAGCTGCCTACGTGCTGGGTTTTGTGTGTGCATTCGTATACACAGAGTACGTAACAGTGCTTGGCACATAGGGTATATTTAATAAATTTCAGATAATTATGATTATTAAACTTTTTGTGAGGAGTTCATATGTTACTTTTAGGGGCACCTGAGTGACTCAAAGTGTCCAGCTCAGGTGTTTTTATTTTTTTAAAGATTTTATTTATTTAAGAGGGAGAGAAAGAGGATGAGTGGGCATAAGCTGGGGGAGGGGCAGATGGAGAAGCAGGCTCCCCGCTGAGCAAGGACTCCGCGTATCTTACCTACCAGGTTCCCCTGAACATCTTCTAAATACATTTATAGGTATAGAATCTGGATTAAAGATTGTTTTTTGATAGGATGCCTGGGTGGCTCAGTCCATGAAGCTTCCAACGCTTGACATCAGCTCAGGTCTTGATCTCGAGGTCGTGAGTTCAAGCCCAGAGTTGGCCTCCATGCTGGGTGTGGAGACTACTTAAGAAATGAAAAAATGAAGAGTGTTGTTTGAGCTCTCTCTAGCTCTGTCCCCTTGTCTTCTGGAGATCCAATGCTATGGCCGGATATGGCCAGATGATGGAGATCCGTGGGGTCACGGGAGTTAGGATTGGATGGGTGGCCTGTGGGCTGATTTCAGAGGGTTTCGAATGTGAAGCTGAGAGCTTTCAGACCTGTTTTGTTTTATTGAAGATCTGATTGAAATTGAATTGGATCTATTTTAACCCCTTTTCAATGCAGGCATGATATGGGCTGAATGTAAAGAAATTTGGACGGAAGGCCCCAAGGAATACTTGTTTGAGTTGTGGAATATGCTTGATTTTGGTATGTTAGCGATCTTTGCGGCCTCGTTCATTGCAAGATTCATGGCATTTTGGCATGCTTCCAAAGCCCAGCGCATCATTGATGCCAATGACACTCTGAAGGACCTGACCAAAGTCACATTGGGAGACAATGTGAAATATTACAATTTGGGTGAGTTTGGAGTGCACAGTCCATGTAAGTTAATAAAAATGCAGTTTTCCGATACAAGCGAGTCAGTCGGAGTTTGGTCACTACTCAGTTCTCACAGAATTCCTGGCTTCTTCGGAAGCATCTGTGTCTGAAGGCGCATGCTCTCTTCTCCTGCCTGTGGCCTTTCTCCTGGCTGGAAACCTCAGGATCCCAAGAACGCTGTCACTTTCTCCCTCGGACCAGTTGGCACACTGCCACTGCGAATGCATCTATGTCTTTGATTGTTTTTCTTTGTATCTATTAAAGACAGCACACGTGTGAGTATCACTTGCATTTAAGGCACTAACTGTGCAACCTCAGGGGACTGGTAGCTCCTCGTAAGTCCCACGTAAGTCCCACGTCTGTTCCCCAACCAGGCTTTGAACTCCAGGGGGAACAAAACAGGAAGCTGGGAGGCCAGATCCCAATCTCTAATGCCGATCAAGTTCAGGGTGGATGAGCTGGTGCTGAGTCTCTCGGCCCCCAGAACGAGGCGTATGTGTCCTTGGTCTCCGGCGCAGCAGGTGTGGGATGCTTGAGATGCCTTCATGGAGGAGCGGACGAGATTCTCGGGAAAAGGAGGACAGAGCTGAGCCTACTGCGCTCAGTTACTCACCCTCCCGGGTAGCAACCAGAGGAGGCTCCCCCCACAACCAGGAGGAAGGAGAGTCAGGGATGGAAACAGATTTGGGGGGTGCATAGGGGGAAAGCCTCTCCTTGAAGAACCCTGAGCTGGGGCCGATAGATCCCTTCTGAAAACTTACTTCAAGTGCCCTGGTAAGAAATCACCGTTTAGCCGGTGTCTCTGTGGGTTTCTTGGCTGTATCACATAGAGGTCTCTTTATTCATATTTTCTAATATTTATTTTAATAGTTAACACTTTTTCAATATGCAGAATTTTAAAATGTGACAGCTATCTATTTATACATTGTACTCATAGACTTACTATAAAGCGGGAAATTGCTTTGACTTGTTTTCTTGTATCCCTTCCTGATTTCACTTCCCAGCAAACAAGCAAATATCATCCTATTTTTCCTCTTTCTTACACATTGTTTTGCATCTTTCTTTATAACAGTTTCTTCATCGAGTTTTGATGACCTGATAATGCCAGAAAAAATGAGAAAATGAATACTGGCTACAGTTTTATGGGAAAATAGACTTACTCAAGCGACCAGTAAAAATTACTTCTAGTAGGTTGAAGTACCCGCCAGTATTTTGCAAGCCCCAGATTATATTATAGTGGGATTATAAATTTAAGGTTAAATAGTAAACAGTACCCCTTGTGTAGTGCCAAGTGTGTTCTAAACACCAAATATTTGTTGGGTTATTGGATTTTAGGTAGATGAGAGAGGGAGGGTGGTAGTATCTCATTTTTTTAAAGATGAGAAAATAAACAAGGAGAAGTTAAACAATCTGGACCAGTTTTTACACACACACACACACACACACACACACACACACACACACACACAGAGGAATTTCTGCAGATACCGAGTCCCTAGTTTGAGCTCTTAACCATGATGCTATATTTTTACGGAGAATTGCCAGCAAATCAGGAGGATCATCTTCTTATAATTCAGAAGCTTCAATATGCTCAACCCTTAAAGATCTCATTTCCATTAGATATTTGATTGCTAATGCAATTATATTTCTTTAGCAGAAAAGAAGTTACCTAAGTAAACAACTTACAGAAACTCAGGATAACTCTTGTCTTTCTTCTTTCCTAGCCAGGATCAAGTGGGACCCCTCTGATCCTCAAATCATATCTGAAGGCCTTTATGCAATTGCTGTAGTTCTGAGTTTCTCAAGAATAGCTTATATTTTACCAGCCAACGAAAGCTTTGGACCACTGCAGATATCGCTGGGGAGAACAGTGAAGGACATCTTCAAGTTCATGGTCATATTCATCATGGTGTTTGTGGCCTTCATGATTGGAATGTTCAACCTCTACTCCTACTACATTGGTGCCAAACAAAATGAAGCTTTCACAACGTATGTGATTTCAGATGTGCTGATGGTGGGGACAGTATTTTAACTAAATGTTCGCTTAACAGGGTTCATAGATGTCCCTGGGGTGGAGGATGTTCTGGCAAAGACCTCATCTCGTTCTCTTTAGCAGAACGAGAGGATTTTTAGATGAATTGGATGAACTCGAAAACATAGCCACCTTCCTGACAAGAAGTTGTAAGGGTGAACGTCTTTAGCACCAGTGATTCTGGTAAAACACCTCACTCACCTCATTTTATTATCTGTTTCACAACAAGAAGAAACTGAAGCTCAGAAAAGTTCAATAACTTGTTGAATGTTGCAGAGCTGCTAGCCTACGGAAAAGCTGGGACCTAAGCCCTTGTCCCGGACTCCAGCCCCTGCGCTCTGACCCTGCGCTCTGACTCCTCAGAGCCGCCTGCAGCACTGGAAGGACCTCTGTTTTCCTAGCCCAGTGTGAGATCTTATCATTGAGAAGATCCAGGTTATTGGTAGTGACCAGAGTTTTGACTTAGGTTCGCCATGACCGCAAGTGTGTTTTTCTAAAGCATGCTTGCAATCAATTACTGAAGTGTTAGGTCATCTGTGTTGTAATAAGAAGCGTTGACTGAAACAGAACCTACTGTTAGCCATAGTCTGGTCAAGTACAGTTTATCAGAGAAACGAAAGCAGCTCGGCTAAGCCGAGGGGCTTCGCCTCGGTCAATAATTACACCCAAAGCATTGACATTCCTACCCAAGACTCACCAGTGATGTTGGTAATAGTGTCTTTGTTTATATTGTCATATTTTCCTTAAGACATACACTATTATTATCTAATTATTGGACATGAGTAGAAGTACAGATAAGCAGGAAACCTAATAGGCCTCCAACAAACTGTATTATTTTTATTAAATAATACGTTTAACACTTCCATTCCTAAGGCAATGGATTGCTTAAGTGTTGCTACCTGCAGTTATGAAGTTATGTTAATAGCATTTTTAAGTGCTTATGTGCCAGATTTTGAGCTGAGGGCTTCATCCCTGCAACCCTGTGAGAAATACAAGTTACTGTACCCATTGTAAAGAAAACAAGTTCAGAGAAGTAAAGAATTTTCTCATGAATATCTGCTAATTTGCAAAGACACCAAATCAACTCACTTTTATTATGGAGTCATTGTCATTTATACACTGTACTATCTCCTTTCTTTCTTTTTCCTCAGAGTGGAGGAGAGTTTTAAGACCCTGTTCTGGGCTATCTTTGGACTTTCTGAAGTGAAGTCGGTGGTCATCAACTATAATCACAAGTTCATTGAAAACATCGGTTATGTTCTCTATGGAGTCTATAATGTCACAATGGTCATTGTTTTGCTCAATATGCTAATTGCAATGATCAACAGTTCATTCCAGGAAATTGAGGTATAATTTCTGTACATCTGTATGCTCTGTGACTACACGTTTTTACTTATTCCGGGCGTCACCTCAGCAATGGTGGAGAAAGCATGTGCTCCTTTTCGTATTTAAAAAAACAAAACAAAACCAAAAACTTTAGAAATACTACGTCAGCTTGAATTTATTAAAAAAATTATTGCTTACAAATACCACTAGTCTCCAAATCTTTTTTGTAGTGATGTTCAAAATTGACCCTTTCCCGAATTCAGAGTGACAGAATAAGTTTTTATTCCAGAAATTTTGGTCAAATTTGTGATCATCTGCAGAATAAATTAATCAAATTTATGATCTCCTGCAGAACAAAAGAGTGAATAATTTTTCATGGGGCTTTTTTAGAATGTAGAACAATACATTTATATCTTTCAGGGTATTTATAAACATATGCACATTTTGAGATCTTTTGTTCTGTAATCTGGTAAAATTTCAGACAGGTTTTGGAAAGAGTGTCTGAGAGAACCTTAACATTGAAGAAAACTCTTGGCCTGGTCTTTGAGGTCTGAGAGTGTTTGCAGGCATCAAGCTACACGGTGTTAGAAGAATCTGGGTAATCTGTTTATGCCTTTCTTTGCTAAACTGTCATGTGTATTTGTACAGGATGATGCTGATGTGGAATGGAAATTTGCAAGGGCCAAACTTTGGTTTTCATACTTTGAGGAGGGAAGAACTCTACCTGTTCCTTTCAACCTGGTGCCAAGTCCAAAGTCTCTGTTTTATCTCTTACTGAGACTTAAAAAATGGATTTCTGAGATGTTCCAGGGCCGTAAGAAAGGTTTCCAGGCAGATGCGGAGATGAACAAGGTACTTTGACTTGATAATTTAAAATTATATTTTTACACGGAATGATCACTAAGACCATGGCACTACATCCCTCTAAAAAGGAATGGTCCATGATGTCATGTCCAGTCATCCCCGAATCAGCATGGTCCTTTGGCTTGTGTCTGTTCAACAGGATCACGCTGGACATTTCCTACATAAAGGAATGTGGGAACAGTCCATGAAATGTAACTATAATAACGTGTCATCTGTGGTGGGCGCCCCGTTTGTGGTTCTGGCTTCAGGCCCCCACCTCTCCTTCAGTTCACACGGGATGGTGAAGCAGCCGCAGCTGATTATGACCTGGGGGAATTTGACAGACTCTTAACTTCTACACTGAAAACTTCAGAAATCATCTACTGGCATGTAATATGGGAGACTAGGCTTGCCATTAAGTGGTTCAAGAAAGAAAGACCAAGGGGTATTAACTGGAAACAGTTATCCCGTGGGGCAGTGTGAACTCGAGAAGGCGTAAAAGACATACAGAACATAGACGAGTGGGCAGAATTTTCAGAAGTGTTTTTGGGCCCAGGCGGGATGTTGTGCGGAAGTGTGTACGGGGTAGGGACCATTGCCTACACCCAGGAGGAGCCCTGAGAGATAGCTTCACTTGGAGGAGAAGGGCCAGCGGTGGGGACAGGTGTGGCTCAGGTGTCAGAGGGTGGGGAGTGGAAAGAACTGGTTGTTGCTTCCAGAGAAGGAGGGTTGAAGGGGAGCAGGGTAAAGGTCTGTAGAACTCCCAGTTTGGGCGAGGGGGTGTACTTGGTTGTGTTGTTGTTTTTTGTTTGTTTGTTTGTCTTTTTAAAAACAGGAAGAGAGACAATGGACAAAAGTTGCAAATAGTTCCATCTTAGTACTGTGTAAAAACAAACTTATCCTAACAAGATCTATCCAACAGTGGGGGCTGTCTGGTGAGGTAGTGAGTTCCCCATCATTGTAAATAGTCAATAAAGGCTAGATGACCAATAGTAGGAGTTTCTAGAAGATCTTCTACAGTGAGTGGGCAGTTGAGCCAAATAATTGTAAAAGTTTCTTGCAATTCTAAGATTTTTCTCACTGAGAGAAAAGAGAAACATTCTAATTTCGGCTCTGTTTTGCCGCCCACCACTTGGGGTTCTCAAGTAAATAATAAGCTCTCTGAGCTTCAGTTTCTCCAGCTGTACTATGGGAATTTATATCTACACCATAGAGATAAAATCAAATAAATGTATAAAAGGGCTTTGAGAATTAAAAGCCTTCTTTAAAAATACTTATTAATATACTGTTTGTGTGAAAATTTTGGAAAACCACACCATTTACTGTATTCTTCCAGGGTCTAACGTCTAGAACTCAGTGAGCTGGTGGGAGGAATTCCTCTCCCTTTGCATTTAAGTGTGTTTACAGTGTTTACAGGTCTAATTAGAACTGCAGCCTGAGGGGCGCTGGGAGGCTCAGTCAGGTGAGCGAGCGTCTGTCTGACTCTTGCTTTCAGCTCAGGTCATGATCTCATGGTCATGAGATCGAGTCCTGGGTCAGGCTCTGCACTCAGTGGGGAGTTTGCTTGGGATTCTTTCCCCCTCTCGCTCTCCCTCTCCTCCAGCCCCATAAATATATAAATGTTAAAAAAGAAAAGAAAAGAAAAAGAACTGCAACCAGACAACTTACTGTCCAGGTGAAGTTTCTAAGTGCTTACCAATGGGAAGAGCCCAGTAAGAACACATTTCTCTTCTTGAACTTTGCTATAGAATTAGACCAGGTGGCTTTTAAACTATGGAATAAAGAATGAAATTGTTTTTGTAATTCTCAACGTAGAATTTGCAATCGTATTCATTTTACTATGTATTTTTAGTTTTATTATTTTTCTATCTATTTTTAAAAGAGAAATGAAGAAAGGAAATTTGGGATTTTGGGAAGCCACGAAGACCTTTCGAAATTACCGCTTGGCAAAAAACAGGTAAGATGACATTTGAAAATACGAAGTCAGGCATCTGACCAGGCTTATGTTTTCAGAGAAAAGGACAAATGTTCAGAAGCAATTTCAAGAAACAGGTAGTAGAGTCACGGAAGAAGTTAACTGTTTTGATAATGCCTCAAAGACTGTTATTGAGAGGCGAAACCGTCCGAGTATATATTTAAGAATTAGGTATGTATTTAAGACAGACATGCACGTATGTTTCTGGGTGCTTGTGGGTGGTGAAGTCCAGCAGTGGGGACGGAGGGAGGGCGAGGGGAGGGAGGGGAGTGAGGGGAGGGAGGGTGCAGGAACTCCTCCGGGGCTGAGGGGCGCATGCGCGGAGCCCGGGACTGCGCTGTGTCCAGCGCACCTGTGGCGCCTGGTGGAGCACGGTGCCCTGCAGGTGCGGCGCTCCTCCCGCGGGGGCAGCTTTCCCGACCGCGACGAGTGCGCGTCGCAGGGGCACATCATGCTTGTCGCCAGGGGGCGTCGCCCATGAGCTCACCAGGAGAAGGGCAGGGTATCCGCCGGGACTCGTGTTCACCATCGCGGCGGTTTAAAGCCGCAGCTGTGCGTCCCTCCGTCGTCGGACTCCTCAGACTCAGGGGCTGCGGCGCTGGTCCGGCTGGAGGCCCCCGCTTCTCCGGGGTTCGCTGTGGTCCCACGGAGGTCAGCTGCGTGCCCCTGCCTCGCCCCTGCCTCCGCTCCAGCGCCTGGGCTCGGAAGTGCGCCGGCGGCCACCCCGCGGGCACCCATGCCCAGGGCGCAAGGCCCTTTTGCTTTGTTTTCAAGCGGAGACCGTTACCTCCCCCAACAAGGTACGAGTGCTAGGACGTATTGATACAGTCTCGGTCTAGGTACTCGGAAGACGGGTGTCTCCACTCACCCCCGCCCCGCAGCAGTCATTCCCTGCTTCCCGAGCCTCAGTTTCCCCTTCCGTCAAGGAGGGAGGCCAAGTCGTGAACCCATCACGCTGGCTTGTTGGGAGGGTTCGGTGATGCTTTGTGAAGAGCAGGCACCCTTGGGCTGAAGGGATGATGCTTGCATGAGAACAAATGGTTGCACGAATATGAGAACAAGTCAAGGGAATCGGAATGCCCGTTTTCCTTTATGATAGAAACCAGTATCTCGGAAATCAAGTAACTCTACTACTTCGTAATGTCTCCAAAAATGTAGGAAATTAAAATTTATTCGAATCATCTGAAAAATGCATTTTTATATTGCTTTGTAAAAAGATTTATGTACTTGAGAGAGAGAGAGCACGTACATATGGGTGAGGAGGCTGTGGGAAGAGGGAGAGAGAGAGAGTGCGAATCCACGCAGACCCCGTGCTGAGCATGGAGCCGACACGGGGCTCAATCCCACGACCCCGAGATCACAACCAGAGCCAAAACCAAAAGTCGGACACCCAGCCGACTGAGCCGCCCTGGCGCGCCACACTTTATATATCTTTGAAGGAAGGGTTGGATCACCTGACACGTTCCAGTAGCACCTGTTTTAATCCTGCATTAAAATAAACTCTCAGAGCAACCCTGAGCCTGTGGTGTCTGATCCTGGTCATGAATCAATGAAATGTCAATTCTCACGTCATCGTTACCGTCCGGAGACCCTTCAGTGTGTGTTGCTGCTGGTGTGCAGCCGTGCAGGTGTGCTGCTCCTGTCTTCTTTCAAGGACTGTGACCAGCGGGCAGCCCCAGTCCCCTCTGCCTTCCCTCGGCAGTCGCTCGCTAGGTCGCAGGCGTTTCCAGCAGGTGCAGGACCCTGCCTGGGGCCGTCGCTGTGCTCAGCTCCTTGTCGGCTTGGCTGGCTTTGTCGGTCTTCTTGCCCCTGCTCTTTGACCGGTGAGCCAAGCCTCAGCTTCTGGAAGCTTTTTCTGCCTCTCCTGCTCCTCCTGCCCATTATCTCTCAGAGGCTGGATTCGGGATGCATCCCATCCTTCTAACTTGGTCTTGGCATTTGATTCCTAGAGGACCGAAGTAACACAACTATCTACTTTACTTTCCCTGGGCGTGTAAGCTCGTGATGAACAAAAATTGGGGCATACCTTACTCTTGCTTGATACATTAACTGTATTCCTGGGAGAATGTTTTTTTAAAGCAACCATGTGTATTTCTAATCCTTTCTGCCTGCTGTTGCTGAGACGGACTCCTGCTGGGACATGCTTGGCCATGTTAGGTACTAAGAAAAACTCTCGTGGTTCATTCATCCTCACCCACTGTGTGCAGCTTTGCTTTCTTTTCCATTAAAGTCTATGTCTGCAACAGTCAGCTTTCCGTTTCACTCGGGTCTTCTCTCTGACCACTTGAGGATTAAAGGGGTCAGGCCACACCAGCACTGTCTTCGCGGCCCTGTGGACGCTCCGCGGAGATCAGGAGGAAGAGCCACCTGACAATACTGGTATCTTTGATGATGTCCGCCAGCTCTGACGGTCACTGAGTTGGGTGCTTGCTAGCATTTGCTTCTCAGAGGTAGTCTGGAAGGGTAGCATGATTAAAGTCAATTCTCTGCTGTCCAGCAGGCCCCGTGTAAGCTGAAAGTGCCAGATTACTTCCCGAACAAGTGCTCTCTGCAAGCTCCGGGAAGGATCTCACTCAGCTGGTTGGTGTGAGCGCGGCTCGTGTGCCCCACGCGGTAGACAGACGCAGGGCACAGACGTTACTGTAGCACTTGCTGTGACTCGGCTCTGGGTTGGGTGAGATGTGGGCATTTTCTTTATTTGTTATATATCTAGGAACTGTGTCCTTTACCGTTTGACTAGGTCAGAGGTGGTCTTGTCCATCATTGGAGGAAATAATCATGTGACACAGTGGTTCTGGTTCTTCGCTGTCCCCGGGGCGGGGACCCTACTTGATTTTGGACAAATTCCCAATCCTTTTCTCTGGTACGTTGAGCTAAAATCTCTTGCAGTGAAGCTTGGGAGTGGGTATTCTAATTTAAAGACCTTATAGCATATTCTAGAGCTCATCCGGGGTGGGAATCACAGAACATTTCATTCCCTGAATGAGGGACACGTTCATAAACAGCAGTATTCCATAGAGCATCCCCAGAAAAAATCGACTAGATTAACATGCAATGTGAAAGAGGTCTGAGTCCACAGAGCAGACACGAGGTAGTCCTCCTTCTGTACAACAGTGATGGCTGTTACGCCTGTGGAGCGCCGACTGTATACCAGGCTCTGCATTCTGCACACCCTCTGTCTTTAATGACCTCCAGGAGGGAGGGATGTGATTTGCCCTGTTTTATGCATTAACATCATGAGGATATAGGGCTGAAGTGACCGGCCCAGAGTCTCAGCTCAGACCGACGACAGAGCCAGGATTCGAGTTCAGATCTGCCGATTCCAGCACGGAACCTTGAGGAAGCGCCGATCGCACGGCTGTCTCCTGTCTGTGCCCGGCTGACTGCACAGGGTGTCCGCACAGCGTGAGCTCCTCGCCTGGTGTCTGGCCGTGGACTAAATGCTAGCATCAAGCTAATTACTGGGACGTGAGCAAGAGGACGCGTGAAGAAGGCAGGAAATGTGGTATTAGAGCAGGGGCGTGTGCCTGCGGATTGGAGCAGAGCTTCCACCCACGGGCTCTCCCTCCCCACTCCTGGTGCAGGGTCTGCAGACACCCAAGTCCCTGAGGTCTCTGACCCTCCCTGCAGCCTCCTGAACCGGCCGAGCTGCACCTGCTGCAGTGGCCGGAGACGGCGTCCCGAATTACCGCGTCCCGCTGCCGGGGGGCCACGCTGCGTCCTCGCCCCGCGAGGGCGTCTCTCCTGACCGGCGAGCTCTTTCCTGCAACTGTTGGACGTGTATGTATCAAATGCCCAGTCTGTATTAGACACCGACTAGAAGTATTTGTTGTATTTGCATCCAATTTCATATTTCAGGTTTAGAGAAGAGTTAGTCACATGAAAATGATCCAAATGCATTTGTACCTATTCAGTCATCGACGTCTGACCGACCCCGGGGATTCCCGGCCGGGGGTGGTCTTGGTCCCCCACTACCAGCACCTCTGGGTGAATTCGTAACCCCTGGGGACGCTGTGGCTGTCGCAGCCCGAGAGGGGAGCTGTTCCAGGCATCTAGCGGGTAGAGCCCGGGGACGCCGGTCAGCATTCTCCAGGGCACAGGAGGCCCCGCAGCAGAGAATGATGCAGCCCAGGGGGTCAGAAAGGTTGCAGGTGGCAAGGTCTGTACTCGGCCCGTGGGGTGCATGCCCTGGGTTGGGGGGGTGCTGTGTGTTGTGCCGGGACCGTGTGGACCGTGTCCATGTGGTTATGAACACGTCAGTATCTTCACTCTGGAAAATCCGCAATCACACACGTTCTCGGATGGACAGAAGACCACTTTCTGACTTTGCTGCCTCTGGCACCTCTTCCGGGCCGGCCGGTGTAGGGCACCTGCCTCCCGCCCTCAGGTCCTTCATGTTTCAGAGGTATCCTTACCTGCAACTGAGCTGCCCCTCCGGGTGTACGACCTGGATTGTACAACTTGCCCCTTGTACGGCAAGGGGTCTAGAAAGTGAGTGAACCCGTCAGGGGCCGAGAAGCTCTTCTTCCTTTATTTCACCAACCAGTGTTTTCGAGCCCTTGCCCTCTGTCGGGCGGCGCTGCTCTCGGGACCCTGCGGTGAGGTAGACCAAATCCCTCCTTCCATTGGGGCCAAGCGGGATGTAGACAAGCCAGTGAATAAAGTAGCTTGCTCAAGATTTCTTTCTTGGGATGGGCAGGAAAAGCCTCTCCAGGGAGCTTATGTTTGAAGCTAAAATGCAAAGGGTGAGGCAGAGCAAAGCAGGCAGCCATGCAAGGGGGTTTCAGGAGCTGGGAGCAGCAAACACTGAGGGTCTCGGTGATGTTGGTACAATATTAAAAACTCCCCACACCCCCACCGAAAAAAAAGGTGGTCTCCGTAGGCCGGCAGTGCTGTGAGCTGACTGCATTGGGGACCACGCGTTCGTCTTCCAGACAATCCCAAAGAAACAATTTCACACATTCCTATTTCCACGAACACCTTTCGGTTGTACTGGTGGGCTCCAATGAAAGAAGGAATGATTTGCGATCATGAAACTGTGTGTTCGTGAATAGGTGGTAAATAAATAAATTGGAGGCATCGTACACAAAGACTGCCCCTGTCTGGATCTTGTTCCTCTGGGAACCTGTCCTCACCCTCCATGCTTTATCGTAACCAGTGGGGGGAGAATGTGAACTCGAATCTAGTCACCACATTTCGCGATGATGCCCTTATGGCATAAGTCACAGTGAAAGCCAGGAAGAGTTGTATCATCATAAAAGCAAAGGAGTAACTACATTTTAAAAAATAAATATTAAATTAAATGTTAAAAATAAATATTAAAAATGAAAACATTACTAAAAATAGAATTGAAGTTTGCATTCATTTCCTGAATTCATAAACCAGTAGGTCTTGGAGGAGCACAGGTGTTCCCTGGACCACTCCCTTCCTTGTCAGAGCAAGTGCAGAAAGTTCCAGGATGTGCCCTGCTTCTCTACAGCAGCTTGGGGCAGAGCCAGAGGTCACTCTTCAGCTTTGTGCCAAGAGCTCTTTCAGAGAACCCACGCTGCCTCTCTTTGCTTAATTTGGCCATTGGTGTAATTTTATCTTCATGTTTTATGAAGTAAAAGGATACGGATATTTTGCTGACACTTTTAGAGAGGTCGAAAGAAAAGCAAAAACAGCTCCGTGGAAAGGTATGCTGTCTACAGAATGTTTTCAGAATTGCATATTGTGTTTTCCTATTATTGTAACTTGGCTAGGTCATAATTGTTTTGTTCTTCATTGATACCCAGACTCTATCACAGGACCTACACACAGACACTCATAGACACTTAGTCAGTACGTCCTTGTTCAGTGGGTGAGTGTGTGCCGAGCTGTTTGAATTCAGCATGAGGCCATTTAAGCATTGAAGTTAAGGACTTAATTCTCAGTGAGACTTAATTCTTAGTGTGACTTAGATGTCATTGGGAAATATAAACCATGGCTGTCTTTGAAGACGGTCTTGGAGTTTCTTGTCCCCTGGAAAACAGTTGTGCCTGCAAAAACAAACAAAAAACCCCCAGTTTGGATCTGCTGTGTTTTGCTCAGGTTTCCCTACTTATTTCTTTTAAAAACCAGTTTTCTGTTTAGAAAATGCCATGAAGAGTTTCTTTAATCATTCTCTTAGCGTGGTAATATGGTCCTTCAACAACCTTTATTACAGATTGCTTTAGATCTTTGTTAATTTGCCTGTTCAAGCAAATAGATTTTTTTTGAAAAGGACTGCCCAAATGTGACACTCTGCAGATCCCCCAATTCAAATAGAATCATTCGTTATTTCCTGGTGCCTGCACAAAGTCTTAGCCTGCTGTCACCCCGGGACCCCATCCCACCTGACTGCGGGTGTGGGTGCTGCGGTCACTTGTGCTGGTCTGATGCTCCCTGATCTGTGGACTCCTGGGGTCACTGCCATTACTCTCCCCACTTGTTTGCCTCTTCCTCTCTCAGAGACGTCCCTGGGGGGAGGGCACAGCGTGACTCTCCTGACAACATGATGGACAGCCAGGAAGTCTGCGAGGCCCCTCAGGCTGCCCCGATTAGCCATCAAGAGGCCGAGCACACCTCAGGCGCCTGTGATTTATCTCGGAAGACAGACTGTCAAGCCCATTAAATTACAATGTGGATATGTAATGAATAAATTCCTATATATAACTAATAAATATCATCACATTATCGACAAGAAAGAAAGGAATTTCTATTTCTCTTCAAATTACAGCCTGGGCAGAGTAAGCAATCAAGTGTGAGGAGCTCAGAAGATTTCCAGTTAAACAGCTTCAATAACCCTCCCAGACAGTATCAGGTAAGCATGGGATGATTTTAAAGAACTAAGGCTAGTTATTTGTAATATTTTGAAATCCCAAACTATGTGATTCTTTAAGTGAAAATGACATTATGTTGTTTTCCTTAAAATCAAAATAATGCATGAATTCAACACATATACGCGAAGCACTGGAGATATGTAAGTAAAATAGATGAAGTGTTGGCATGCAAAGCTTAGAGTCGACATGTTCATTGTAAAGAGTCTACTCTCTGAAAAAACATACAGAAGAGAGTAAAATGTACCTCAGATCCCACCACTGAGATTGAAGGACTGCTTCCTGTTATTGATTTTCCGTAGGTGATTTGTATGTATAATTTTACATATACTTCCATATTATTTACATGTATAAGTAACATTATATAAATGACTTAATACTTAATGAACAACAGTTTTTCATTTGACAAAACATATATTCATACTGATTTTAATGGATTAAAAAAAAGTACTGCCACTATGAACATTCTTGTTCATGTACCTAATTACATCCTTAGAATAAGTTCTTTTTTTTTCTTAAGATTTTATTTATCTATCTGAGAAAGAGAGAGAGAGAGAGAGAGAGAGAGATCATGAGCAGGGGGAGCAGCAGGCAGAGAAAGAAGCAGGCTCCCCGCTGAGCAGGGAGACCAATGTGGGGCTCGATCCCAGGACCCTGGGATCATGACGCGAGCCAAAGGCTGTTGCTCAACTGACTGAACCACCCTAGAATAAGTTTCTGAAAGTGATATTTTACTGTCCCACCATTTAATTTGGGGTTTAGAGAGTAAGAGTTGGCGGAACCATGTGTCCACCCAGGACTTCCTGTGCTCTGTACTGAGCTCTTCATGAGACGTGCAAAGTAAATGCAACAACCCCGAGAAACGTGGTTACACTGAAGCTATAGCCATTCCTGAATAACCAGCAAGGATAAAAACCAAAACTGGTTATATTTCTCAGTAAGGGAGGTCAAAAAACATCAACAAGTGTGCATTTGCTGAATTTCCACTTCCCACGTGCAATGTTAACCACACCTTGGACCTCCCCAGCTGAAAGCCTGTGTTTTTCTGTAATGCTTTGCAAATAAAGTTCAAGCAAGGGACATCAAGGAGTAAATGTTTGCCCTAAAGCTCTTCTTTTCTCAAAAAGAGAATGACTTCTGAGTCATTTATTCCAGTGATGTAAAAATTGCTTTAGTGATCTGGTGATCATAAATGTTCCCTACCAGACAAATGACCTGAGTCTTTGCTCGCCATCACTTCTGAAGTCCTTAGGAAGGAAAGACTCAGACACGTCTTCCAAATGAGAGATTTGTCACAAACATGAAACTGAAATGGATTTCTCCTTTCTTGTTCTAGAAGATTATGAAGAGGCTCATTAAAAGATATGTACTACAAGCCCAGGTAGACAAGGAGAGTGATGAAGTGAACGAAGGTGAGTTGAACAGGGACAGGCGAGGTCGTGGGGCCTGAGGCCGAACTGCAGGAAAGCTGGGGAGAACAGGCTGGCGGGGGGGTGGGGGTGGGGTGGCGAGCCTCCAGGGGAAGAGAGGACAGGTCCGCCCAGTCATCAATGCACAGAGTATAGGGAAATGGGCCCGTTCTCCACAGTTGGGGCAGATGGCACTTGCTATATAAGTAAGTCTTGCTTCTGGGGGTGCTGGGAGGGAGGAGGAAGGGGTTGGGAAAAGCAGAAGGCTGTTGCCCCCAACTCCTGCAAACACTTGCCACCAATGCCTCCTTGTTACTTTAGGACATTTGTTACAGTTCTTTACCTATAATCTTTTCATTCACCAAAAGCTTAGGCAAGAAAATAGAAACCTGCCCCATTAGGAAGTTTTTTTCCTTTGAAATGATTCAGATAACAGATATGTGTGGAATGAGGACTGATTTCATTCTGTTCCAGTAACCCTAGTTTGTCTGCATCTGTATTTACAGTTAACTCCTTATCATTCTTATTTTTCAAAGGGGAGCTGAAGGAAATTAAACAGGACATCTCAAGCCTCCGCTATGAACTCCTTGAAGAAAAAACTCAGAATTCAGAAGACCTAGCAGAACTTATTAGAAAACTTGAGGAGAAATTATCAGTGGAACCAAATCAAGAGGAAAGCCATAGATAATGCAAAGACTTCCTTTAAAAATCATATTTATTTGTCCACTTGAAGCCATATTATTTTCCAATTTATTTTTTTAAGTACCAGTGTGAACACCTTTTAAACAAGAAAATGTCCAAAGGTAACTTGGATCATCCCATCAACCGAAGCCCTAACATTTAATATTTTTGGTGATTGAGCTTCATTGTTCAGGGTAAAGTTTTCACATGATGATGAAAATTATACCTAGTGTTTGATGCTTGTTTATATTAGCTGCTTTCTTGGGTATAACTATTGTGATGATGTGATTTCGTGTCATGTCTGCTTGGGGACACTTCCTGTGCAGCATTTCTCTTGAAGGTGGCTTCAGGTAACTTCTTGCCTGCTTTATGGGTCCCCCGATGGTGACTTCCAGCTCTGAAACCTAGGGAAGGATGATCTATGGCTATTTGGAGAATGCTGTTTAATTATCTGCTCTGCTTGGCCCCCACAGAATAGGACTGGTAATGTCTGTGCAAGATGCAATTAAATCTTTCTGGAACTTTCTGATTCATCTCACTGAAAATGTCACACTTAACAGTGAAAAAGTGCTTCCTCTACTGAGCCCTGGGAACACGGTTTAGTTTGTGTGTGTGTGCACGCCTGTGTGCCTGTGTGCACGTGTGTGTGTCTGTGTGCGCACACGTGTGCACGTGTGTGCGTGTGCTCGTGTGCGCACATGTGTGCGCACGTGTGTGTGTACACAAGTGCATGTGAAATGCTTGTTTTGTTTTCTTTTGCAGCCAATGTAGACCCTTAAACCCTCTTTATCTTAGGGTTTTTTCTTTTACTGTGACTGAAAGACTTTTGACCCAATAAGAATCCTTTACTGGAGTATCAAAGTCACAAATGACTGCAGTGATTTGGTCCAGTGACTGCAGAGTTTGGTGCCATTTTTGAGTCCATTTACAGGGGAATTCCCACCTGTATATAAAGGGAATAAAGTATAAAGGGAAAAAAGTGTT
This sequence comes from Ailurus styani, assembly GCA_002007465.1. Taxonomy (NCBI): domain Eukaryota; kingdom Metazoa; phylum Chordata; class Mammalia; order Carnivora; family Ailuridae; genus Ailurus; species Ailurus styani. The sequence continues at coordinate 60,241 of LNAC01000608.1, read as the reverse complement.
GCGGAAACTTGCAAATACTTACCTGTCACTCTCAGTATGTTCTCCTCTCCTGCCAAAATATATCGAACAGGAGTCTGCATTCGTACGCATTCATGGGTGTCGTTCTCACCGATGATTTGAGTCAACGTCTAAAACAACAGAAAGAGACATGAATGTCCATCTGTTCGACCTGATAAACCGCCAACATTCAAAGGATGCTGGGCATTGACTGGAAGTGTTGCTTTAGGTCCAATAAGAGGAGGCTTCAAACGCAAATCTTTAGCTTCATTCTAGAGAAAAAATGGTCACGAAAGTCCAGTAGCCCCAACTTTGGCTTAATTTAAATCAGAGAAGCTTTATGTAACCAGATCCAAAAATACATATGATATCTTATATTCAGTGATTTTGTATTTGTGGGTACTATTTATGGACATGTTATTTGGTCGTACAGAAAAGGTGAGCTTTCAAATGCTTTGTGACAATAGTGGAATCAGAAGTTGTAAAAGCCAACCTGGTACCGAAGGTACTGTTCGCGCGTTAACATAATCGTCCACACGAAGCTTGTGTGTTGCTCCAAGCAAGGGGCTGGCCTCATGCTGAAGGGCCCGTGGACGCACATGGGCTCGACACCAGAGACTCGAGAAAATATACTGAGGTCCCCCGCGTCTTTAGGTTGGGTCGACCTGACGAGATGTGGGTTCTGGGAAGTGTGACGGGCACGACTCTGGCTCTCCCAGTAAGAACACTGGCCTCAGGTGCTGCCTTGTGACTGCAAAATTAAGTCCTCAAGTCAAGTGCGATTCTCCCCAAAGTGCTGCCGCGCTGGCCCCGCTTCTAATTTCCTTTCGATTGGATCATGAAAACAGAAACCAACCGTAAGTTAAGGAAGGTTTTAAGCATTGCAACAAGAGCTCAGATCAAGGCATATTGTCTGTCGAAGAAGGCCACAAGCATGAGCACCCTTCGTGAGCACCAAGACCGTTGGCGGTAGGTCCCGGATCCGCGTCGCAGGCAGCCTAACCCTTAAAAATAAACCAATTCCTCTGTTGCAATGTACTGATCCGATCTGTTCTCTGCTACATTTTCCTTCTCAGATCTGGTGCTTTCTGGAGGCTGGGGAGGCCTGTGACCACGCGGGTCCTCCATGAGGGCCAAGCCACCGTCGCCCCGCCTGGCAAACCTACTCCCTCTGAACAAAACCAAGTCCCTGTGTTTGCACATCCCGGCCCAGCTTACTCTCTGCCGAAGCTGAGACATGACACTAATTCCGTCTGATTTTACCAGGCACAGCCAATGAATTACCGGAACCTGCTGTCTGCTTGAAACTTTGCCAGGGACTGAAAAGAATGTTAAATGAATGTCTGACCTCAAGGAGCTTGCAACCAAATAAAGAAATGAGCCTCAACAGAACTGTAAGAAATATTTCCTGAGCCTCCACTGTGTGCCGGGTGCATGATAGGTGCTTTCCATGAAGTACTGAATTTGAGCTAGCTCTATGCTTATAACAACTGTTTGAGGTAAGCATTTCAGATATGGGGAAATTAGAGCCTTTATTATTTTTTGAGATTTAAATCCAATTAATTAACATATAGCACATCATTAGTGTTTGATGTAGAGGTCAGTGATTCATCAGTTGTGCCTAACACCCAGTGCTCATCACATCACGTGCCCTCCTTAATGCCCATCAGGCGGTTACCCCATCCCTGACTCCCCTCCCCTCCGGCAACCAGCCTGTTTCCCGGAGTCCGGAGTCTCTCATGGTTTGTCTGCCTCTCTGATTTCTTCCCATTCAGTTTTCCCTTCCTTCACCTGTGGTCCTCCATGCTATTCCTTGTGTTCCACCTGTGAGTGAAACCGTATGATAATTGTCTTTCTCTGCTTGACTTACTTCACTCAGCATAATCCCCTCCAGTTCCATCCACGTTGATGCAAAAGTTGGGTGTTACCTAAGTTGTCCAACTTAGGTAAACAGCAAACATTTAAAGACAATCAGATCTAGAATTTAACATCCCCAAAGGTGGGTTATTTAAACAATTTTTCTCTCTAAAATAGCCCTCATTTCCAAAGATAGACAAATCAGGACTAATTTATTTGAAAAATAAGTCCGGTTTTAACACACTTGGCCTAACCATTTACATAAGCTTAGCAAGAATAGTGAGTGATCAGATCACACAGATCTTCTAGAATCTGCTTTGCTAGAACTTTTTATAAGGAATATCTAGGTTGAACTTTTAGTAGCCTCTCCAGACCAGAAGCCAAGCCAAGTATTTGCCATCAGACATGCCTGCAATACCTGTAGATTGGACCTCTTCCTGTGGTCCCCAGAGTATCCTGCGGTTCCTGCACCTGCCAGGAAGTGACCTGCTTTACTCACCTGGTGAGGCTGCTGGGAACCCTGTAAGCAAGGGATCAGGCCAACAGGTCCAAGGGGCTTGATGGCTCCAGGTTTCATAAAGCCAACATCAATTCCTTAAAGCTGTCTGGTCATATCTGAGTCTATGCATGTCATTTTCAAATATGACATTCCAGGCAAAGCCTTGGAAAATAACCCATGTTTCCAAAGGTGTCCTGTTGCAAGGAAAACAGATTCTTATAGAACTTATGCAAATGACGAGGATTGTCATGGAAGAAAGAACCCTTACTGAGACCTTTGGAATTTGAGGGTTCAGGTAGAGAGAAAAGTTGAATGCTTTGATTTGTTTACAAATGAGTATTTTTACCTTTCGGTAAGTCACAGATATCTTAAGAAAACGTTTCCTTACTCTGGAAGAGGAAACGTTAGAGAACCAGCCCTGTTTCTAGCAAGAGTCACAACACTGTTATCTTTTAGTTCATTTAGTCCCATGTTACTAATTCTTGTTCAGTTTGAATCCAGCTTTTACTTAGTTCTGGAAGTTCTTACTCATTTCAGTTCTGATCTTAAAGATATTCAATACCTGTATTGTCCTAAAAGTCCTTTATATGAACCTCCCTGAAGATGAAACTCATTTTGCAAGACAATGGGAACAATCATAAATGACAAAAACCCCTCAGAAATGGACATCGTTAATGATGTGATAGGAGAGTTTGCTGTGATACTATTAGACAAGGAAACTCGGTTATTCTGTGACATGTAACACTTCAGTAGCCAGAACCAGAAAGTAACACGCCAAGCAAGCAGGCAAGCAGACCTAATTAGTCAACAAGACTGTTCATGATTTAAATCTTGGTGAGCTTTGTTAAGACCTAAGGAAGTTTTAAAGCACAGACCTAAATATGATTAGGGGTGTTAAAGACCTGAAAAAGGCAAGACATAGAAACTTGTTTTTCTAGGCAGGTGGAGAGAAAACAACTATTTGCGTTTTCTTATCAAGAGCACACCAACACAACATCACTCGGCATCAGGGAAATACAAATCAAAACCACAGCGAGATACCACCTCACACCAGTCAGAATGGCGAAAATTAACAAGTCAGGAAATGACAGATGTTGGCAAGGATGCGGAGAAAGGGGAACCCTCCTACACTGTTGGTGGGAATGCAAGCTGGTGCAGCCACTCTGGAAAACAGTATGGAGGTTCCTCAAAAAGTTGAAAATGGAGCTACCTTATGACCCAGCAATCGCACTGCTGGGTGTTTACCCTAAAGATACAAAGGTAGTGATCCTCAGGGGCACATGCACCCGAATGTTTATAGCAGTAATGTCCACAATGGCCAAACTATGGAAAGAACCTAGATGTCCATCAACAGATGAATGGATAAAGAAGAGGTGGTATATATATACAATGGAATACTATGCAGCCATCAAAAGAAATGAAAGCTTGCCATTTGCAACGACGTGGATGGAACTAGAGGGTATTATGCTGAGCGAAATAAGTCAATCAGAGAGAGACAATTATCATATGATCTCTCTGATATGAGGAACTTGAGGGGCAGGGCGGGGGGGGTTGTGGGGTGTAGGGAGGGAAAAATAATGAAACAAGATGGGATGGGGAAGGAGACAAACCATAAGAGACTCCTAATCTCACGAAACAAACTGAGGGTTACTGGGGGTTGGGAGGGTAGGGCTAGGATGGATGGGTGATGGACATTGGGAAGGGTTTGTGCTTTGGTGAGTGCTGTGAAAGGTGTAAGCCTGATGATTCACAGACCTGTACCCCTGGGGCAAATAATAAAAAAAAAATAAAAAAAATAAAAAGAGCAGACCAACAACTGAGAATACTTTGTCTTTCTGAACAGAGAGAAAGCCGACTTTCAGTCTTATGCCAGTGTGTTTCGAATTCATTCATTTCAATCTTAGTCCATCCTGACCACAACTAGAATTCCTTTCCAAAGATTTCCCTTCACAAACCTTCTACAACTTTCCTTTGCATTCAGATTTTGTCCCAGCCATTTCTTTCCAAACGACCATCTCATTTAGAACAAAATTACCTTCTTTAAACCTTCAACAAAATGCATTCCCATTCCTTATCTTTCTTACATACCTCCTACTTTTCCACATACAGAGCTGTTTACCTTATTTCCATCAGTCGTAGTTACAGTTAGCAGAATTTTTCACTCTTTAGAAACCTTAATCTCCAGTGAAGACAAAGGAGTAATAAATTGTGAACTGTTACACCAGAATTCTTTAGATGGCAAATTTGCGAATCAGTTAAGCACAAAGACAGATTTAAATATCCTTAGTTTCTTTGCAGTAAGAGGTCAAAAGCACAAACCTATGTCCAGTAATTAATGACTTAGCACCTTATCCTATTTGGAAAAGACTTAGACGTTCCGAGGCGGAAAAAGCCCCAAAATAGCTGTCTCACTGAGATGGGGAGCTCCCAAGGACAACTTGGCACTCCCCTGCCAAGTCACTCCCGCATAGATAAAGACCTGCTGCATGCCCCGGAGCTAATCAGTGGTGAGACCTGGAAAAACCTAGATAAAGACCTGTTGTATGGCCCTGAGCCAATCAGCAGTGTGACCTTGTGAAAAATTCCTAGTTTGCCTATAAATGCCCTCCCTAATCGCAACTGGGTGCTCAGCCTTTGTGAAACTATCCCGCTGTGCCTGCCAGCACCAGCGTAATAAAGCTGTGCTTTCCCAGCTCTCTGGGTGCCTTTTGAGTCTCTCGGTCGCCTCCGAACTTCTGCAGCAGTCCAATGAATTTAATTCCATTTATCATCCAAGCAAAACTTTAAAATTTCAGGTTATCAAAGACTTTGGAAGCTATCTTAACAATTACCCATGAAAACTGTGAGACAATTAACCATCAGTTTAGTCATCTTTTTGCTAACAAATTGCAACAGAGATACACGAGCTTATTTGACTTTCAGTAAACCTTGATCGAAGAAGTTTTACATTTAGTGCTGATAACTTTAAAGACATGTCTATCTTAATTAAACCAACAAACTCAACTTAGTTCAAATACTGAGTTATGTTCCACCTGGGCCCACCCCATTTTCAGTTTTGACCTGAGACCCTGGTGAGAAATCTGGAGTGGGAGGTGTTAGGTCCAGGGGCTGTTCTTCCTGCCCCTTGACAGGGAAGAGAGGAGGAGCCATGGTGCAGGAGGCCCCGAGGAGGGTCTGGAGGCCAGTTACGCAGGCCGCCCCAAGTTGGTGCAGAAACCGGAGAAGGGGGAGACAGAAGAGACAAAGTGCTGCCCAAAGGCAGAGCAAGGGGTCCCGGCTCTAGAGCTCAGCAGCTCCAACTGAGGCGCAGACTCCGTGTTTTCTCGCCAACAAGGGGGGGTGGGTCAGGCAGGCCCCGTCGGGCCAGAGAAGACGGAATTTCCCCGAAACAAAGGGAGACTCGGCAGCTGCTCTGGAATATTCCTTTAAGTCCCCGTCCCGGGGGAGACTAACCACGGCTGGCTCCAGTTGCAGCCATCAACCCGGGAAATGAGTGAGGGCGAAGCCCCCCCATCTATCCGGAGGAACAGAGAGAGAGAAAGCCAGAGTCCCCTTTGCTAGGGACACACAGGGCTGTGGAGGGGATCACAGGAGATCCAGCAGGAGGAAACCTCACACGGGGATCTTGAGATGGGCAGCCGTCCTGGTGACGTAGGTGGCTGTCCCGTGCCCGAGACAGATGACTCTGTATCAGAACAGGAGTAGAGAGAGGGCAGCGAGCTTCTGGGTCTTATTACCATTCCGGCCAAGGTACTGACTGCCAGCCAAAAAGCAGACCTCCTCCTCCCCACAGAGCAGCCACAGGCTAGAGGATCGCAGCCTGGCCACTCGACACGAAAGTGTGCCGATGAGACCACACTCCTGGAAAAGCCCCTGCAATGGGAGTAAAGGAAGAGGAGAGAAAGCCCTCACCAATTTTGCACCGAAGCTCAGAGTCCAGACGCAAGGCCCCAGTTCGGGCGCCAAAGAATGACGTTTTAGAATGTAAGTGAGGTTCAGTGGGCGTGAGGCCCGGAGCCGAAGACCAAGAAAGAATTCGTGAGACATCTTGGGCGCAAAGGTGTGGGTTGTTCCCACGGGGACAGGACCCAGGGGCAGAAAGAGCTGCTGCAGGGCATTGTGAGGACAGACTCTGTGGTTGGGGGAGATAAGGAAAAAGGGAGGTCACCATAGAACTTTCACATGCTAAAGAGGACCGAGGAGATACCGGAGCACTTCCCACTGTCTGGTTAAGATTGTTTTTCCCCTCTAGCAAGGCATTAACATTAACGTAGTCAGGAGACTCTGGGAAGAATGTCACACATGTCCCACCCAGGAGTGGGGGTGGGCGGAGGTCGTGGGGCCTCAGTTTCTGCTGTGTCCTAGCCTTGTCTTCTTTTTTTTTTTTTCCACTGCTCAAATTTTATTTGGTATTTAAGTTGGTGTGACACTTAGTTGGGTTGCATGGTCTTTTTACATTATATGGCAATGTACACTATATTCTGACATATATGGTACACAAAATAAGATCCTTTAGAACAGTTATGCACAATACATGCAATACTGAATTTATACATTGGATCCGAGGATGAGACTGACTGGAAAAGATGGAATAGGCATGTTGGGTGAAGGAATCAGAAGTTATAGAATGCATAGGAAATACACATCTGGTTTCAAGAGAAGAGGCATGACTTCTATCTTTNACCAATTTAGGGCTAAAAAGACAGACATCATCCAGCATTGGGACACCGCTGCGGGTTTGGGGAACCATTTCTATTTATAACTTTAGGAAACTCATGTTTTTTCTTAGGTCATTTTAATATTACTTGAGTAACAGATCAGATAATGACAATATACACAACCTCCAACTAAAATCCTGTTGTAATCCAGACAGTGAATGTGGTACATTAGAAAACTTCAAAACTGCAACTCCTTTTGGATCCCCCAAAGTGTGTCTGCACTCTTCCTCAAACGGGCCTCCTCCTCAGGAGTTAGAGTCACCTTCACGACATCTGAAATTCCATTCTGTCCCAATATGCAAGGAACACTAAGGAAGACATCATCTTCTATTCCATACAGACCCTTAATCATGGTGGAAATTGGATGCACCCGCCTGAGATTCTTCATTATACTTTCTGCCAAATCTGCCACAGACAGTCCAATGGCCCAGGAAGTGTAGCCTTTCAGTTTGATCCTCATAGGCACTGTCAACCACCTGTTTGTGAACCTCTTTCCATTGTTCCTTATCTGTATCAGTGCCGAAGTCAGGGTGCAGATTCTTCAGAGAGACACCAGCAACGTTTACTCCACTCCATACAGGCCCACTGGAGTCTCCATGTTCCCCAAGGACCCACCCGTGACAGCTTAATACGTGAACTCCCAGCCTTTCCCCCATTAGGTAACAGGCTGAATCCAGACTGCAACCACTTCCAATAACACGGTTTTTGGGAAAGCCACCTATCTTCCAAGCCACATAGGTCAAGATATCCACTGGATTGGAAACAACAACCAACTCGCAGGTTGGGCTGTATTTTACGATATTAGGAATGATGAACTTAAAGATGTTCATGTTACGCTGAACTAAATTAAGACGACTCTCTCCCTCTTGCTGACATGCCCCAGCCGTGATAATAACCAGCTTGGAGTTTGCAGTCACATTACAGTCTTTGCCAGAGACGATCTTTGGTGTTCTAAGGAAAAGGCTGCCATGCTGCAGATCCATCATCTCTCCCTTCAGTTTGTCTTCCATGATATCAACAAGAGCAAGTTCATCTGCCAAGTCCTTCATTAAGATACCGATGGCACGAGCCATGCCAACAGCACCAACCCCAACAACTGTAATCTCATTCTGGGGGGTATGTTCTTCCTTAAGAAGATTCTGAATCAGCTGATCTTTGAGAGTTGCCATTTTGGACTTAGAACCAAAAGGAATCGGGAGTGCACGTCAGGTAGGCGGGCGTCAGCGGCGCGCGAAGGTGGACCCGGACTTGGCGGCAGCGGCTCCGACAGTCCTCAGCTTGCCTTCTGTTCCCTCATCACTATGATGGCTGGGAAGTAGGTAATCGTGGGCGAGGGAATAGTTTAGCCATGTCTATGAGCGTAGTCCCACTCTGTAGGAGAGGCTGAGCTGAGTGTTTTTATTTTTATTTTTTAAATTTATTTATTTTTAAAGATTTTATTTATTTATTTGACAGAGAGAGAGAGATCACAAGTAGGCAGAGAGGCAGGCAGAGAGAGAGAAGGAAGCAGCCTCCCTGCTGAGCAGAGAGCCTGATGCGGGGCTCGATCCCAGGACCCTGAGACCATGCTCTGAGCCGAAGGCAGAGGCTTTTACCCACTGAGCCACCCAGGCGCCCCGTTGAGTGTTTTTAAATACTATTTCACACCTGTCTTACAGCACACTCTGAACATAGCAGAGACTGAATCAATTTTAAGAAAGATAGTTCCTTCAGTAACTTTAATATCAGGAAAATATTAAAATGTCTCTATCCCTAGGGATCTTTGAGTATCTTACTCAGAGGTCCCCCACTCTTAATGATCATAATGGTCGGAGGCAAAAAGGCCAGCTGAATTCATTCCAGTTGACCACAGGACAAGAAAATCTGTGTCGCGAGAGGACGGTCAGAATCAGTTCACTGCACCTTTCCCATGGGGGCCGGGACACAGGCAGGAGGGGGGTGGCTTTGCCTGGACCCCAGAGCAGACCCAGGCGCCCCCGGGCTGTGCTCCGTGCCCCGCCCCCCGGCTCACCCTTGCTTTGCCGCCTGTGTGCACCAGCCTCCTGTGGTAGCAGGGATGGAATATATGCAGATGCCCTACCCCTGATGGCGTCCCTAGAAGTAGAAGACCCCCACTGTGAGCCCCCATGGTGAGCCTGGGGAGGCCCTGTGAGGCCCAGGGTTTGTCCAGGGTCACTGCCCTGCGCACCAGCAGGACCCCGGTCTGAACCCAGCTCTGTGTCCTCACAGCCGAGACACTGGTTGCACCCGGGCCTCGCGGGGGCTGTGGGTGGGCTGTGTGGACATCACAGTATGGACGGGGCATGGGGTAGAGGGTGATCATTGCTCACTTGGGGGAAGGGGACCCTCAGGGGGCTCTTGTGTGAGGAGGAAGTCACTCCAGGCAGTGGTGAACTCACTTCCCTGGCCACAGAGCCCAACATTATTTGGAACCCAGGTAACCAGGCACCCAACATTCCAGAGAGAACCCCCTGCCCAGCTCATTTCGTTGGAGGTCCTGAAATGAAGAACATGTTTGCCTGTTGCATCCCAAAGTCCAGAGGCTGCAGGCACAGGGAAGCTCACCCTGCAAACTCTTTCCCTCGCTGGGGATGTCAATGTCAGGGTTCCCCGACATCTCTGTACATCTGGCCACAAGAACAGAAAGGCGGCACCGTGTGGCCCAGAGCCAGCCCCCAGCCCCGTACGCTGTGATCCGACCTGTGCAGCCCCAGGTCCCCTTCCCGGGCATGCGTGCGTGCGTGCGTGCGTGCGTGCGTGTGTGTGTGTTTGTAAAGAAGGCTCACGTGGGGTATACCACCCCCATTCAAGAGCAGGTTGACGAGGGGTCAGATACCTGGTGCGCAGGTCCTGTTCACACTCCGGGTCAAGGCTGGCTGGGTAGGACAGGGTGTGGGGGGCTGCGAGCTTCTCCCCAGGGTTTATCCTGTGTCCTGCAGGTATGGGTCCCTGTCCCAGGTGTGGGGCTGTGCACGCACAGGTCTGTGTCTGATCTGGGATAAGCAGGGGGACTGAGCAGGAGGACAGTGAGGAGCTGGCTCTGATGTGTCCGGGCAGAACACTAGGGATGATAAACAGGGAGGAGGCGGGCAGACACCTGCTTCATCTCCCTGACACATGGAGTGACCGCAGGGGGCTCTCCGGAAGCAGGGACCGGGGACTGCCTGGGAAGGCCTCTGACACCGCCCAGGCCGCTGTCCCTGGAGGTGCTATACTAGACTATGCTCCAGGAGCTGGAGCCCACGGAGGTGGAGCCCGAGGGGGAGAAGGCCGGGGCTGTGTGTATGTGGGTGTCTGGGGATGGATCAGTGCCGGGCCCCACAGGCAGGAGACCCCGGGGGCTGGTGTGGGGCGGGGAGCGAGGACTGGGCTCAGAGCACTCGGTGGGTGTACTGCAGTCGGGGAGATGTCCCGGTGAGGGTGTCTTCCTGGCTCTACCTTCTCTGGGAGGCCCTGGGCTGAGCTCTATCTCTGCAAAGGCACGCAAACATGTTCTTTGTTTCAGGATCTCCAACGAAATGAGCTGGGCAGGGGGCTGTCTCTGGAATGTGGGTGCCTGGTTACTGGGCCTAGCTCTGAAGAGCTAAAGCCGGTCCCAACTTCATCAGCAGCTCCGCGGGGCGGGGTGCCTGGAGAGACCTCAGCAGGAGCCCAGGAGTCAGCAGGTGACCGGACACCTGCCCACAGAGAGCCTGACGCTGTCCCGGAAGGGCCGGCACCTGCTCCTGCCCCAGCCCGGGCTCCTGCTCCTCTTCCTGCGTCTGCCCCTGCCAGAGCCGCTCCCCCTTCCCCACCTCAGCCTGTGCTCCTGCTCTTGCATCTGTCCCTGCTGGCGCCCCTGCCCCTACCACCCCACCCCCTGCCCCTGCCCCTGCTCCTGCGGGGCTCCCAGCTCCACACTCATAAAAAATAGGCATGATTTATCAGTGAATCATTTATCATTCCAGACACTATTTGGAGAAACCCGTTGCTCCATGAGTATACATCTGTCAAGGCAATGGCTTTGGGAGTTTGTGGCTCTTGACACATGGATGAACCTCAGCTTCCAACCTTAGGGGTGAATTTTGTCAAGGTGCTTGGGGCCAGTGGGGGGGGGGCTTGCCCTGCTGGACACCACTGTATCATCTGGGGCTAGATGTGACATGAGCAACCCCTCTTTTTCTAGATTTTTCCAGCTTCATCTCTCTTCTTGTCAACATGTGGGTTTCCCACCAACCATATCTTTGCCCACAAACTCCGAGTTGGCCTATGACTTGGGACTGCGTGGATACCACAAAATCTCATGATAACCAGTGTCAGACGTTTCTGAGGCACTGACAAGGCCTTTGTTCCCAGAATGGGCCACATGAAGATTCCCATGAGAGTCTGGGAGTCTAGGAAAGATAAGTGGATGATTGTGGCTCTAGCTAAAGCCACTCTGGGGGATCATGTTAGAGGCCATCTCACATCTCAGTCTGGCTCTTTGGCTGATTTCCAATATGACCTAGGAGAAGCACTTCATCGGAGCTGCAGGCTCATTGTTTCTCAAATGCGGAGGACATGTTTTCAGGTTAATTAATGCATTTGAGCCTATGGCATGAACTCCTAGGAATTTCTGGGCACTCTCCAGGATGGATTCTATCTCAAGAGTTCTGACTCCCATCTCCTCCCCTCCCAGTCCTTTTGAGGTCCCACATTTCCACCAGGGCTCTGGGATGGAAATTCTCTGGGGCAACATTGGACTAGTAACTGCCTTCAGAGTGTGCCCTAATGGCATCTGAAGTGGCTGAGGGTTCATGAGCAATTCTGAACCCACGCCAAGGTTTTGTCTGTGCTATTTAACTTGCAGAATAAGAGCAGTGCCTGGATCAGGCCTTCACTGCAAGAGCTGAGTGGCCTTAGTGTTGACCTTGCCCAGGACGCTAGCCCCATGACACTCTGAGAGTGTTCTGAGCCCACAGTTAAGTCACCCACTGCTACAAGGGACTCGCCATCAGGGAAGATGGTGCCAGGTATAGTTTCACAGCAAACATGACAAAAAATATTTCCACGACAAGATAGTATATAGATCAACATGCTCTACAGAATGGCAGTGATGGGAAAAGTGAATGATGGAGTCCGAAATGGGAATGGGAGTTCCAAAAAGCAGGCTGGAGTCGTCGGAGTGTAGGGGGTGTCTTATGGAGGAAGGGACCCAGAGACTTGTCATGGGGTACAACTGTGCAGCCTCAGGGTGTGCGAACTACCCGACCTACAACACCCAGGGGCATGTGGGGCACACTCGCTCCAGAGGATCAACGGACTGCAAAGTGGCCTGAGCAGAGCCTCCGTGGTAAGTCTTCTTGGTGCCTGGGTGTGGTCGTTCTGAGCTGCTGGCGGCTGTGCATTCTCCTTTTCTTTTCCCCTGAGCTTCACGAAATTGTGTGGATTCAGTCTTTTTAGTGGACACGCTTTCTTCCTAAAAAGAAGTGGAATAGAAGTCATCCTTGTTTCCTGAGTAGCCCGGGATGTATTCAACCGTACAGCCTTTTCCCAGACTCCTGGGCCTTCACCTACTCACCAACCACAAGATGCTTGAAAACAACTTCTATTTTGAACGGGTTGAAAGAACTCATTGAGTTTTTAAGAAATTCTACAGAGTTACACTATTCAGAATTGAGAGAATAATTTGTAATCGCTGATCAAACAAGGCTTGACAGGATGAAGGAAGAATTGGGTTTGGAGTGGGTTTTGCGCCATTGTGTACTCAGTGTTGCCCCCGTGTGGGCACTGTCCGGATTGCATGTGTTCGAATGTGTTCCAGCTTAGCAGATTCAAGGGAGAATAAGACACAGGAACTTTGGTTCCTGAATTCCTTAGCTCCTCAAAACCATCCTCTAGTTGATGAGCGATATTCTCAATCGAGCATATTATAACTAGATGGCTAGGGTCGTGGTTAAGTTGCATACATTAACAATGGACAGCTGTTTTATGTCAGTCTTCCCTGCCTTGAGTGTTCCTAAAAAAATAAAATTGGAGAGGATAAAGTCACCAAAGCACTGAGCACATTACCTCTCCCAGGAAATACGTAACGAAACCTAATTATTGTTTCATCTCAGCTGAGGACCAGCTGGGAGGAGGAGCTGGTCCTACCGGAGCTGTGCAGTTAGCATCTGGGGCCAGCTACGAATCTCCCCCCGACACCCATACCCAGCTTGGCACATCCTCTGCTCTGCTAAGGGTAGCAAACAGACAGAACAGGTGCAGGTTGACTCCCTCATGTCAGACATGGCTCGGATCTGACAGGTAGAGATGTGGGCCAGCTCACACGTGACCTGTTCTTTGGCTCCTTGCTATCTGCCTCCCCATTCCTTCACCCTGGCCCTGAACCTGGAGCTCCTTTGAGAACTTGGGTTTGCAGATTTCTGTTGACACATCGAAGTGCAGATCCGTGTTGCCATGTTTCCCTATCCCTGGTTTGGAGATGAAGGGTGGAAAGGCATCCTAACCAGAAAGCAACAAAAAAGACATCTCAAGTGTGATCTGCTGCCGGCACCACAGAATTGAAAGCAATGGAAAACGATGTCCATCATGTGCCACACAATAAGCTTTAGGGACTCATCTTCCAGTGCTGAGGTGAGGGCCCAGTGTGGTGAGTTGAGTTCATGGGTCATGCTGACTGTCAGGCTTCGTGATTCTGTCCAGTGGGCCAACAAATGTGTCAGTGGTCTAAGGTGGTATGCACTTTTATTCTCTGAGCATTCTTGAAGAGACCCTATTGGCTTCATTTCCTTCTGTGTTGCAGTTGAGATTCTGCTGTACGTTTACGGTGTCCCCAACCTGGAGGACTTGGGAGACAGGCTAGTGGGGACAGAAGTCTACAGACCGCAAGTCTATAAACCTATGGTTAGAGTTAGGAATTCGAGGCACGGGAGTCCTGATATGCTGGGGGTGAGGCGAAGGCCCTGGGGCATGGAGTTGAGGACATGGGTCAGGCAGAGTGTCAGTCTGGTTTAATGTCCAGCAGGCTGCTGAATGTGGGGGCTGTCCTCAGGTGGGCATGCAGATTTCTTCTGCTCTGCATCATCTCCGTAGTTCCAAACAGCACAGTTTCCTTGTGGGTGGCTCCCAGAGTCCTCTGGAATGGCTTGGGTGTCCCCAGTCCCTGGGGCTTTGACACATGGTTGCTTTGGAATAGACCCCTCTCTGCTCCACTTGGGGTTAGGGTTGGTGTCAGGTTTAGGGTCAGACATTCTACTTGTCCTATGTAGATACTGCACCAATATTTATTCATTGAACAATATGACTTTCTTTTTCATCAGAATTATCCAGGGTTTATCAACAAACCATTTACTATTTCATTATATATTTGGAGAAATCAATTGCTCCATGAGTATACGGCAGTCAAGGCAATGGCTTTAGGAGGTCTTGGCTCTTGACCCATGGATGAAGCTCAGCTTCCAAACTTAGGGGTGAGTTTTGTCAAGGTGCTAGCGGGCATTTGGGGGCCTTGCTCTGCTGGACAGCACTGTATCATCTGGGGCCATATATGACGTGAGCAACCCCTCTTTCACTAGCTTTTTCCATATTTTTCTACCTTCTTGTAGACATACGGATTTCCCACCAACCCTATCTTCGCACACAAACTCTGAGTTGGCCTATGTGTTGGGACCCCATGGGCATCCCAACATCTTGTTTTCGCTAGTGTCAGACATTTCTGAGGCACTGATGAGAACATTGTTCCCAGAATGGGCCACATGAAGAGTCCCATGAGAGTCTGGGATTCCAGGAAAGATAAATGGATGATTCCAGCTCTAGCTAAAGCCACTGTGGGGGATCATGTTGCAGGCCATCTCTCATCTCAGTGTGGCTCTTTTGCTGATTTCCAATAGGACCTAGGAGAGTCACTTCATCGGAGCTTCAAGCTCATCGTTTTACAAATGCGGAGGACATGATTCTAGATTAATGGATTTATTCCAGACTGTGGAATGAACTCCTAGGAAGTTTGGGCATTCTTCAGGATTGATTCAATCTTAGGAGTTCTGACTTCCATCCCCTCCCGTCCTGATCCTATTGAGCTCCCGCATCTTCACAAGGGTGTTGGATGGCAATTCCCCAGGGCGACATTGGACTAGTAAGTGTATTCAGGGTGTGCCCCATGCTATCTGATGTGGTTGAGGGTCCACGAGCAATTCTGACCCCACGCCAAGATTTTATCTGTGCTATCTTCCTTGCAGAATAAGAGCAGTGCCTGGATCAGGCCTTCCCTGCAACAGCTGAGCTGGTTTAGGGAGGACCTTGTCTAGGACACAAGCCCCATGACACTGTGAGAGTGCTCTGAGTCCACCGTTAAGTCACCCAGTGCAACAGGGGATTCTCCATCAGGGCACATGGGGCCAGGTAGATTTTCACAGCAAACATGGGAAAAAATATTTCCACGACAGGATAGTACATAGTTCAACATGCTCTACAGTATTGCAGTGACAGGAATAGTGAATGATTGCGTCCTAAATAGGCATGGGAGTTCCAAAAAGCAGGCTGGAGTCATCAGAGGGTAGGGGGTGTCTTGTGGAGGAAGGGACCCGGAGACTTGTCACGGGGTACAACTGTGCAGCCTCAGGGTGTGAGAACTACCCGACCCACGAGCCCCAGGGGCATTTGGGGCACACTTGCTCCAGAGGATTAAAGGACTGCAAATTGGCC
This sequence comes from Ailurus styani, assembly GCA_002007465.1. NCBI lineage: Eukaryota > Metazoa > Chordata > Mammalia > Carnivora > Ailuridae > Ailurus > Ailurus styani. The sequence goes on along the minus strand of LNAC01000608.1, from coordinate 44,509 downwards.
TGAGCGGAGCCTCTGCAGTATGTCTTCTTGGTGTATGGGTGTGGGTCTTTCTCTGCTTCTGGTGGCTGTGCATTCTCCTTTGGTGTTCCTCTGAGCTTCACGAATTTGTGTGGATTCAGTCCTTTTTGTGGACAGAAATTCTTCTGGGTGCCAGGTGGAGGCCTCTGCTATGACTCCGGGTTCCACATCTGGTAGGGCCCCGGGGGCCAGGACTCTGGGAACAGAAGCCAGATAATCTACCTAGGGTTAGGGTTAGGGCCTTGGCGATTATGACCTCTGAACAGAAGGCACTGAGGTGAGTGCCCTGGGCATCAGAGTTGAAAGTGTGGGTCGGGCTGAGCGTCAGGCTCTGAGTTTTGTCCTTGGAAGTCGCACATGGTGGCACTGGCCTTAGGGGAGCATGGCCTGTTTGTCCTGCTCTGAGTGTCTGTCGCATCTGCAAATGGCATGACATACTTCTTGGAGGGAGGCGGACTGCTCTGTTACCTCTCCAGGGTCCCAATCTGGTAGGGCTTGTGCGGCAAGTTCTTGGGGACAGAAGCCTGAAAACCCAACCCAGAGTCAGTGTTCGGGGCTGGGGACCTATCAGGACTGAACTGAAGGGGCGGAGGAGAGTGCCTCGGGGAGCTGATTGGAGGGTGTGAATCAGGCAGAGTGTCAGGGTCTGTGTTTGTTTCCAGCAGGGCTGCCATTGGAGGAGATGGCCTCAAGGGACAGGGAAGATTTCACCCGCTTTTTAGGTGTGGCTCAGCTGGAAAGGTCATGGATTCCTTTGGGGTGGCAGGCAGAGTCCTCTGGTGTGCCTAAGGAGTCCCTCAGTGATAGGGCCGGAGGGATATGTCGCCAGAAACAGAAGGCTTAAAAACCAACCTAGAGCTTAAGGGCCGCAGGCTTTGAGAAGCAGCTCAACATGATTTCACAACCAGTTCTCACGAGCTTTCTTCACAAATGGATATCGATTTGGGCAGAAAGCTCATGAGAACTGGGCAGAAATACAAGCCAATTTTGACAGAGCAGGCTCGGCGTTTGCCGGGCGTTTGGGGAGGAGCGGGCTGAGAGGCACCACGCCATTTTCGGGCCCTGCGCCGGCCATGATTTCGCCCCAGTTCTCACGAGTTTCCTTCCGAACTCAATATCGATTTGGGCGGAAGGCTCGGGACAATCGGGTGGAAGTCCCCGCCAGCTTTGACAGAGCACGCTTGGCGTTTTCCGGATGTCTTCTCGAGGAGTGTGCCGAGAGGCACCACGCCGCTTCCGGTCCCACAGCCAGCCGAGATTACTCCCTAGGTCTCTCGGGTTTTCCACCGAAATCCATATCGATTGGGGCAGAAAGCTCGTGAGACTTGGGTGGAAATACCCGCCAATTTGGGCAGAGCAGGCTCGGTGTTTGCTGGGCGTTTTCTTGAGGAGCAGGCCGTGAGGCGTGGTGCAGTTTTCGGGCCCCAAGCCGGCCAGGATTTCTCCCCAGTTTTCCAGAGTATTCTTTTGAAATAGAGGTCAACATGAGCAGAAGGATCGGGAGAATGGGGCGGAAGGCCTCGCCGACTTGGCCCGAGAACACCTGGCGTTTTCCGGGCATCTCCTTGAGGAGCCGGCCTATGGCCATCACGCTGTGGTCGGGCCAGAGCCGGCCGTGATTTCTCCCCTCTTCGCACCAGTTTTCTCCCACCATGAATACCGCTTGGGGCAGAAAGCTCGTGAGAAGTGGGCGGAAATACCCGCCAATTTGGACAGAGCAGGCTCGGCGTTTGCCGGGCGTTTTCTGGAGGAGGTGGCAGAGAGCCGTTGCGCCGTTTTCGGGCCTCCCACCGGCCGGGATTTCTCCCCAGTTCTCCCGAGTTTTCTTCTGACATCGAGATCGACGTGGGCAGGAGTCTAGCGAGAATGGGGCGGAAGGCCCCACTGATTGGACCCGAGCACTTCCCGTGTTTCCGGGCGTCTTCTCGAGGAGTGGCTCGAGAGGCACCACGCCGTGGTCGGGCCCACAGCCAGCCGTGATTCCTCCCCAGTTCGCACCTGTTTTCTCCTGAAATCGACATTGCTTGGGGCAGAAATCTCCTGAGAATCGCGCTGAAAAACCAGCCTGTTTGGATCTGTCTCTGTCGGCTTTGGTGGTGTGTTCTTTGGAGACAAGAGGCCCCAGGCCCCGCAGCATTTTATACCCAGCCGGGCCACCATTTTGTGCGTCCTGGAGCCAGGATGGAGTTGTCCGGGTTTTGTCGCCCAATTCTCACGAGCTTTCTGCCCAAATCGATATTGATTTGGGCAGAAAGCTCGTGAGAATTGGGCGGAAATACCTGCCGATTTGGGTCGAGGAGGCTCGGCGTGTGCTGGGCATTTTATGGAGGAGAGGGCCAAAAGGCGTCGTGCCGTTTTCGGGCCCAGCGCCGCTCGGGGTTTCTCCCCAATTTTCCTGGGTTTCCTTTCGAAATCAACATCGACATGGGCGGAAGGATTGGGAGAATGGGCCGAAGGCCCCGCAGACCTGGCCCGAGCACACCTGGCATTTTCCGGGCGTCTCCTTGAGGAGCGGGCCGAGAGCCCCCACGCCGGGTTCAGGCCCACGGCCGGCCGTGATTTCTCCCCAATGAGCACATGTTTTCTCCCGCAATCGATACCTCTTGGGACAGAGAGCTCCCAGGAATCCCGCAGAGAAACCAGCCTCTTTCGACAGCTCTCTCTTGGCTTTTGGGGTGTGTTTTTTGGCGACGGGGGCCCCAGGCCACGCGCCATTTTGGACCCGTCCCAGCCGTCATTTTGTGCACCCTGGAGCAGGAATGGAGTTTTCCGTGATTTGTCGGAAAGCACCACGCTGTGTTCAGTCCCCCCGCCGGCTGGGATTTCTCCCCATTTCTCCTGAGTTTTCTTCCGTAATCAAGATTGACATGGACAGAAGGCTCGGGAGAATGGGGCAGAAGCCCTGAAGATTTGGGCCAAGCACACCTGGCATTTTCTGGTCCTCTCCTTGAGGAGCGGGCCGAGAGGCAGCACTCCGTGATTGGGCCCACAGCCAGCTGAGATTTCTCCCCAGTTCTTACCCCCTTTCTCCCGCAACTGATATCACTTGGGGGTAGAAAGCTCACAAGATCGCGCAGAAAAACCAGCCTCTTTGGACGGCTCTCCCTCGGCTTTTAGCGTGTGTTTTTTGGAGATGGGAGGACCCAGGCCACGCGCCATTTTGGACTCGGCCGACCCTCCATTTGGTATGCCCTAATGCGGGGATGGAGTTTTCCGGGATTTGTCGCCCAATTCTCATGAGCTTTCTGCCCAAATCGATATCGATTTTTGCAGAAAGCTCGTGAGACTTGGGCAGAATTACCTGCCGATTTGGACAGAGCAGGCTCGGCCTTTGCCATGCGTTTTCTGAAGAGGTGGGCTGAGAGGCATCATGCACTTTTTGGGCCCCGCGCCGGGTGGGATTTCTCTACAATTCTCCCGAGTTTTCTTCCAAAATGGAGATCGACGTGTGCAGAAGGCTGTGAGAATGGAGCGGAAGTCCCGGCCTACTGGGTCCAAGCATGCCTGGTGTTTTCCTGGCGACTTCTCGAGGAGTGTGCCGAGAGGCACCACGCCGTGTTTGGGCCCATAGTCGGACGTGATTTCTTCCCAGTTTGCACCCATTTTCTCCCACAATCAATTTCGCTTGGGGCAGAAAGGTCCCTAGAATCCGGCAGAAAGTCCAGCCTCTTTGTACCGCTCTCCCTCGGCTTTTGGGGTGTGTTTTTGGAGACGGGAGACTCCCGGCCCTGCGCCATTTTGCACATGGCCGAGCTGCCATTTTGTGGCCCTGGAGCCAGGATGGAGTTGTCCGGGATTTGTCGCCCAATTCTCATGAGTTTTCTGCCCAATTCGATATCGATTTCGGGAGAATGCTCGAGAGAATTGGCTGCAAATTCCTGTCACGTCACTTTCTTCATGAGATCCTCATTAATATGGCATGGTCTCTGTGAACCTCCCCGGAGTTCTTGGCTGCCATCTCTCAATAACTCATTCCAAGTGCTGAGCTCGCTCGTTCCTAATCTCTGAATATTTCCTCCTTTTTCCACAAATTTCCTGCCCATATCAGTAGTGACGTGGGTCAAAAACTCGTTCCAAGTAGGAGGCAAATTCTGCAAACTTGTTTCTGAAGTTGGGTCCCAAAGGAAATGACGTGAGCTGGTCCCAAATCATGCAAAGTCTCTTGTTCCACATCTTGAGAACACTCATTCCAAAAGCCTAGTGCACAAGGTCCAGGTCTTCTGTTATTTCTGTCCAATTCTCATAAGCTTTCTACCTAAATCTATATCAATTTGATTAGAAAGCTCGTGGGAACTGGGTGGAAATCTTCGAGATTGTGACAGAGCTCCCTCTGTGTTTGGATTCATTTCTTATGAGATTCAGAATGAGACCCGTGCAGTAGATCCTGAAGGATGGGGTATTTCAGCTGGCACCATGAGAGGCAGTCCTGATCTGCAGGGGGCGAGATGCTGGAAGACGTGTCTTTGGCGCTCCTGACAATAGATGCAGTGGACAGATACAGTGCCAAGTGTGGGAGGAGAGGCCATTTGGTTTTCTGCCCCTGGAGACAGTGCTGTGTTGCAGTCTTAGTCGTAGTGGAAGATGTGCCACTGCTGCTTGAGACCAGTGGTGGCAGTTGAAAGTTGCGCTGGAAGGCCCTGCAGTGCACGTTCACGCCACTGGAGGGAGTGGTGAGCTGTTGTGTGAGGGTCATTGGGAGGCATGGCAATGCTGCTTGCCACCACTGGAGGCAGTGGGGAGCTACAGTGTGAAAGATGTCAGAAGAGGAGTCAGTGCAGCCTGGTGCCCTGAGGACAGTGTGTTGTGCTGGGTGAGAGGCCCTGAGAGGTGAAACATCTAATACTGTTTCTACAAGAGACAGTGGTGATCTGTGTAGTCTCTGTCTCCCCAGGTGCAATCCCTGGAGCCGTCCACCCACTCAGCATTGTGCCGTGTGTACCCAGAGGTGGTGGTAACGGGCTGTCAGGATGGTGCAGGGGGTCTTCCCTGTGGGGGTCTGGAGCCTGGAGGAAACCAGAACCGACTAATGTTGCCTTTGGAACCAATGAGTTGAGTTTTATTTGTGGGTTTTTTTGTTGTCGTGTTTTTTTTTTTTTTTGGAAGAGTAACTTCACTTCTCCTGAAAGGAAAAAAATCATTGGTTGACTTTAGAATGAAGCTAATGACTCCTTAAAAAAAAAGCATGTGTTTCCCTTTTCCCCAGGAACTGGAGCAGGTGTGCAGGCTTTAGGTCAATGGTGCCGTCTTATCTCCACCTGACAACAATTCTCCACTCTGGCTCCATGAGACCCGAAGTTTTGAAATCAGCGTCTGAGTCAGTCATGCAGCTTGTCACAGGATGTCAGCGTTCAGAGAAAGCAGCAGGCACGTTGGGCGCAAAGTCACATCCACGTCAGCACTGGAGGTAAAGTTTCTCATGAACCCCAATCGTCCTGGGCCTTTCTCTTGTGTCTAGTGGAGCCGCCAAGTTAAACTGGAGCAGCTGTCAGCAATCTAGAGTGGAACAAGAGTTCCTCCGTTTTCCTGCAGGTAGAACATGGCAGGGGATCCCATTTTCTCTGTTCCTTTCTGACTTACGAAGGGGTTTGGAACATGACCTTCCTAGGCAATTCGCTTNATCCGTTTGGTTAGAAACGGAAGACGAGATTTACTCTGTGTTTTTAACTTAGAATGCATTCCTTCACTTCCTAGTGTTTATTCCTTTGGGCCTAGCTTGTGGTGGAGTGGCTAGCATCTAGAGTTAGGTGGCGTTTTGTGGTGAGGTCGCGACTAGGATGATGTCTTGTCCTTTGTCAAAGGGGATGATTCCTCATCGATTCATCTCTTTATCCAAAGAGGTATAGTGATGGCAGAGGGAACATTCAAAAGGATTCCAAACAGCCTTTTACGGTTTCCCAAGGAAGCTTGACGTTCAAGGTTCACTACATGAATATTATGTAGATATTTGCACATGCTGTGTTTTCTCTGTCATTTCATTGGTGGTGAAGTCAGAAGGCAAGTCTATGGGAATTGTCCTGGATAGAGGCATGCTGGAAGCCTCGAGGGGCTTGGTGCCAGGAAGCCTCGGTTGAATTTCTGGATCTGCTTGCCTGACGCTGGGTGAGTCAGGTCTTCCCACAGGTTTTCCATTTGCTCCTGAGGAAATTGCTGGCGGAGACTGTTCTGCCTCAAATGGAACACTCCTGCCCTGTTGGTGGGAATGCAGGCTGCTGAAGCCACTCTGGTAATGGGTATGGTGGTTCCTCCATAAGCGGAAAATTGAACATCCCTGGGATGCAGCAATTGCACTCCTTGGTATGTAGCCAAAGGGCACAAAAAATGCACAATCCATGGCGTCCAAGCATCTTGAGGTTGATAGCAGCATGCTCAACCATAGCAAAACTGTGGAGGGAGTCCGAATGTCCATTCACTGATGTATGGAGAAGAAGATGTGGGAGATAATTAGACAATAGAATAGGGCCCAGTTTCACAAGGAAGGAAACCTTCCCATATGCAAGGATGCGGATGGATATGCAGTGTATGAAGCGAAGCAAAATCTTTTAGTCCAACCTTAGGAGTGAGTTCCCTCAGGGCACGGGGTGGGGGGCACGTCCTGCTGAACGCCATGTCAACTGGGGCCGGATGCGACCTGAGCACCCCCTCTTCCCTAGCTTACTCCATCGTTGTCTACCATCAGGTCAACATGGGGGTTTCCCACCAACCCTATCTTTGTAGACAAACTATGAGATGGCCTATGATTGGGGACACCAGGGACATCAAAAGTTTTCTTTCTTACCCGTGTCAGAGGTTTCTGAGGCACGGACATGAACTTTGTTCCCAGGGTATGCCACATGCAGGGTCCCATGAGAGGCTGGGGGTCTAGGAAAGAGGAATGGTGACTGTGGCTCTAGCTAAACCCACTCTGGGGGATCATGTTGCAGACCATCTCACATCTCAGTCTGGCACTTTGGCTGATTTAAAATACGACTTAGGAGAGTCCCTTCATCAGAGCTATAGGCTCATCCTTTCTAAAATGAGGTGGACATGTTTTTAGATGCATGGATTCATTCCAGATTACGGAATGAACGCCTTGGAAATTTTTGACAGTCACCCGATGGATTCCACCTCAGGAGATGTGACTTCCACCCAATCCCCACCCGCTCGAATTGAGGTCGCACATTTGCACAGTGGATNAAATATACCATGGAAATTCCTCAGGGCAATGTTGGACTAGCAAGTGTCTTTAGGGGTTATCCTCATGCTGTCTGATATGTCTGTAGGACCATGAGCGATTTTGAACCCACGCCAAGGTTTTGGCCGTGCTGTCTTGCTTGCGGACGAATAACAGTGCCTGGATCAGGCCTTCTCTCCAAGAGCTGAGGCAGTGTATTGAAGACATGCCCAGGACACTAGCCCCATGACAGTGTGAGGGTGATCTGAGTCCAGTTATGTCAAGCAGTGCCAACAAGGGATTCTCTTTCAGGACAGATGATTCCAGGTATACTTTCACAGCTTACATGGGAAAAAACATTTGCACGACAGGATAGTATGTAGTTCAACATGCTCTCTATTGTGGCAGTAATGGAAAAAGTGAATCGTGAGGTCAGAAAGGGGAACAGGAGATCCAAGAAGCAAGCTGGAGAGGTCAGGGTGTAGGGGCTGTCTCGTGGAGGAAGGAACCAGAAGATATGGAACGGGGTCCAACACTGCAACACCAAGGTGTGCACTCTGCCTGACCCACGACCCACAGGGGCCTTGGGGGAACTCTCGCTCCAGAGGATCTACAGACGGCCAATTGGCCTGAGCACAGCCTCTGTGGTATGTCTTCTTGGTGCCTGGGTGTGGGTCTTTCTCTGCTTCTGGAGGCTGTGGATTTTCCTTTATTTTCCTTTGAGCCACATGATTTTGTGTGGATTCAGTCTTGTTAGTGGACAGAAATTCTTCCTGAAAAGAAGTGGACTAGAATTCACCCTTGTTTCCTGAGTCGACCTGAATCTATTCAATAGTAAGAGCCCTTTCCTAGGCCCCTGGGCCTTCATCTATTTGCCAATTCTGAGATGTTTGGAAACATCTATTTTGAAGAGGTGGAAATAATTCATTCAGTTTTTTAAAAATTCGACAAGTCCCACTGTTCTGAGTGTATAGAATGATCTGTAAACGCTGCATCAATGAGACTTGACAGGATGAAGGAAGAATTGGGTTTGGAGTGGCGTTTGTACTGGTGTTTACTCAGTGTTGCCCCCGTGTGGCCACTCTGCAGATAGCACGTGGCCAAAAGGGTTCCAGCTTAGCAGATGTGAGGGAAAAAAAGACACAAGAAGGTTTGTTCCTGAATTCCGTAGCTAATCAAGACTATCCTCTAGTTGCTGAGCGACATTCTCAATCGAGCATATCTGAACTAGATATGAGGGCTAGGGTCGGGGTCATGTTGCATACATTAACTTTGGACAGCTTTTTGTAGGTCAGTCTTTCCTGCCTCAAGTGTTTCTAAGAAAAAAAATGTGTGCGATGCAGTCACCAAAGCACTGAACATATTACCTGTCCCAGGAAATAGGTAACTAAAACTAATGATTGGTTTTTCTTAGCTGAGGACCATTTAAGATGAGGAGCTAGTGCTGCAGACACTTGGCAGATAACATCTGGGGCCTCCTGACCATCTATCCCTGACAACAACACAACACTCAGCCCATCCTCTGCTCTGCTCAAGGGTAGCCAAGAGACGGACCAGGTGCACGTGTGTCTCCCTCCTGTCAGTCNGCATAGATTGTTTCTGACAGGTAGAGAAGTGGTCCAGCTCACATACACGTGACCTGTTCTTTTGGTTTCTTACTCTCTGCCTCCCTTTTTGTCACCTGAGTCCTGAACCTTTAGCTCCTTTGAGAACTTGGGTTTGCAGATTTCTGATGACATCTTGAAGTATAGACATGTGTTTCCTTTGTCCCCTGTCCCTATTTCAGAGATGAAGGCGGGAAAAGTCATCCTACCCTGAAAGCAACGAAGAGACCTATCAAGTGTGCTTTGCCCCCAGCAGCTCAAACTTGAAAGCAATGGCAGACGATGTACTTCACATGCAACAGAAGAAGCTTTAGGGACTCACCTACCGACACTTAGGGGAGTGCTCCAGTGAGCTGAGTGGATGGCGTGAGTCGTGCTGAATGTCAGGCTTCGGGTTTGTGTCCAGCAGGCCATGGAATGTGTGGGCGGCCTCAGGTGGGCACACAGGTTTTCTATGCTCTCAGAGTTTTGTGGAGACCCAAATGGCATGGTTCCCTTTAGCATGGCAGGTGTACTCCTGCTGTATGTTTAGAATGTCTCTAATCTGGAGGGCTTGGGGACCAGGTAGGTCCCTGGGCACAGGAGTCTGAAAACCCAACCTAGGGTTAGGCTTAGGACCTAGAGGCATGGCAGGCCTGATCTGCTGGTGGTGAGGTGAAGGCCCTGGGACGCTGAGTGGAGGGCCTGGGTCAGGCAGAGTTTCCAGTGGGCCACAGATAATGAGGGGTGGCCTCAGTTGGGCATGCAGATTTCTCCTGCTCTGCATCATCCCCAGAGTTCTATGCACCATGGTTTCCTTGTGGGTGGCATGGGGAGTCCTGTGGAATGGCTCAGGTGTCCCCAGGCCCTAGGGTTTGACAAAATGTCTCTGGAGAACAGACCCTTCTGAGCCCAACCTAGGGTCAGGGTTGGTGTCAGGTGCAAGGTCAGCATTTAGGGTCAGGGGTAATGGTCAGGCCTTCAGATTATGGGGTTAGGGGTAGGGGTAGGTTTGGGTTTCCTAAGGTTCATTTATTGGCCTTTCAATGCAAGATGCCCATGCATAAATAAGTCCTTTTCTTAGANAGATTATTTTGCCGAGAGTGAGTTAAGGTGGAACCCAAATACTGACGCAGGTGAACCCAAAGTTCCCAAGCAACACTTGAGATAATATTTCTTGATGTGGATATTTTAGGGTCAAGATAATTAAAAATCGATATCCTCTGTCACTCCTCTCACAGGTGGATTCATTGGCCCTGTCTTTTCGATCTTGGCTGATAAGTGTCTTCTCAGTGGGCTTCATGAATGGGCCTGACTGAACAGCATGACTCTCTAAGCACTTACCTGAGTTCNAGTTCCTTCCTTTCATGGATCCACTGGTCTTTGCAAGCTCCCACATGGTACCAGAGCCAGACATTTGTACTAAGGAGATACTGCATCAATATTGATTCATTGAACAAGAAGGACTTTCTTTTTCTCAAAAATATCCATCATTTATCAGTGAATCATTTATCATTTCAGAATCNGTCATTTCAGAATCTACTTGGAGAAATCAATTGTTTTTTGACTACACATCTGTCAAGGCAATGGCTTCAGGAGGTCCCAGATGTTGACCCATGAATGAAGCTCAGCTTCCAATGTTAGGGGTGAGTTCTGTCCAGGCACGTGGGGGCCTTAGGGAGGCCTTCCCTGCTGAACACCACTGTATCATCTGGGTCTAGATGTGACATGAGCAACCGCTCTATCCTTAGATTTGTCCATCTTAATCTGCCTTCTTGTTTGTTTCCAGAATGGGCCACATGAAGAGTGCCATGAGAGTCTGGGAGTCCAGGAAAGATAAATGGTTGATTGTGGCTCTAGCAAAATCCACTCCGGGGGATCATGTTGCAGGACATCTCACATCTCAGCCTGGCCTTTTTGGTGATTTTCAATACGACCTAGGAGAATCACTTCATCGGAGCTTCAGGCTCATCGTTTGTAAATTGCGGAGGACATGATTTTAGATTCATTGAGTCATTCAAGACTATGGCATGAACTCCTAGGAAGTTCTGAGTAGTCTCGAGGATGAATTCTATCTCAAGAGTTCTGACTTCCATCCCCTCCCCTCCCAGTCCTTTTGAGGCCCCCCATTTCCACAAGGGCTGTTGGATGGAAATTCCCCAGGGTAACGTTGGACTACTAAGTGCCTACATGGTGTGCCCTAATGCCATCTGATGTGGCTGAGGGTCCATGAGCAATTCTGTACCCACACGAAAGTTTTGGCTGTGCTATCTTACTTGCAGAATAAGAGCAGTGCCTGGATCAGGCCTTCACTGCAACAGTTGAGATGGCTTAGTGAGGAGCTAGCCCAAGACACTAGCCCCATGACACTGCGATGGTGCTCTGAGACCACAGTGAAGTCCTCCAGGGCAGCAAGGGATTCTCCATCAGGACACATGGTGCCAGGTAGATTTTCACAGCAATCACGGCAAAAAATATTTCTCTGACAGGAGTGTATGTAGTTCAACATGAACTATAGTATGACAATGAAGGGAAAAGTGAACGATTGGTCTGAAATGGGAATGGCAGCTCCAAAAGCAGGCTGGAATGGTCAGAGGGTAGGGGGTGTGTTTTGGAGGAAGGGACCAAGAGACTTGTCCTGGGGTGCAACTGTGCAGCCTCAGGGTGTGCGATAAACCTGACCCATGACACCAGGGTCATTGGGTGCACACTCGCTCCAGAGGATCAATGGACTGCAAATTGGCCTGAGCGGAGCCTCTGTGGTAAGTCTTCTTGGTGCCTGGATGTGGGTCTTTCTCAGCTTCTGGCTGTTGTGCATTCTCCTTTTCTTTTCCTCTGAGCTTCACGAGTTTATGTGGATTCAGTCCTTTTAGTGGACACAAATTCTTCCTAAAAAGAAGCGGAATAGAAGTCATCCTTGTTTCCTGAGTTGACCTGAATCTATTCAACAGTAGAGCCTTTTCCCCAACTCCTGGGCCTTCATCTACTCACCAACCCCAAGATGATTGAAAACATCTTCTATTTTGAACAGGTTGAAAGAATTCGTTCGGTTTTTTAAAAATTCGACAAGTCCCACTGTTCTGAGTGTATAGAATGATCTGTAAACGCTGCATTAACGAGGCTTGACAGGATGAAGGAAGAATTGGATTTGGAGGGGGTTTGCACCGATGTTTGCTCAGTGTTGCTCCCTTGTGGCTACTCTTCAGAAAGCACGTGTCCAGATGTGTTCCAGCTCAGCAGATTCAAGGGAGAACAAGACCTAAGACTGTTGGTCCCTGAATTCCGTAGATCCTCAAAACCAAACTCTGGTTGATGAGCGATGTGCTAAATCAAGCATCTCTAAACTAGATATGATGCTAGGGTTTGGATAAAGGTGCACACATTATCAATGGACAGCTTTTTGCATGTCAGTCTTACCTGCCTTGAGTGTTTCTAAAAAATAAAATGGGAGAGAAGATAGTCACCAAGGCCCTGAGCACATTACCTGTCAAAGGAAATAGGTGACTAATCCTAAGTATGATTTCATCTTAGCTGAGGACCAGCTAAGACAAGGAGCTGGTCCTACAGGTACTTGGCAGGTAGCATCTGGGCCCTGCTACCCATCTCCCCCATACACAAACACACACTCAGCTCAGCACACCCTCTGTTCTGCTCTAGGGTAGGAAACAGACAGACCAGGTGCAGGGGTGACTCCCTCGTGTCAGGCATGGCTTTAATCTGACAGGTAGAGTCTTGGGCCAGCTCATATACGTGTGACCTGTTCTTTGGTTCCTTGCTTTCTGTCTCCCCTTTCTGTTACCTAGGCCTGAAGGATTCGCTCCCTTAAGAACTTGGGTTTGCAGATTTCTGTTGCCATTTCGAAGTGTAGATATGTGTTGCCTTGGTTCCCTCTCCCCGGGTCGGAGATGAAGGCTGGAAAAGTCATCCTAACCTGAAAGCAACAAAAAGACTTATCAAGTGTGGTCTGTCCCCGGCACCTCAGATTGAAAGCAATGGTAAATGACGCACTTCACGTAGCACACAATAAGCTTTATGGACACATCTGTCAGTGCTGAGGGGAGCGTCTGGGGTTCTGTGTTGAGAGCGTGGGTCATGCTGAATGTCAGGCTTTGGGTTTGTGTCCAGAGGGTCGCTGAATGTTTGGGTGCTCTAAGATGGTATGCACGTTTCTTATGTTCTGAGTGTTTTGTGGAGAACCAAATATCTTCGTTTCCATCTGCATGGCAGTTGAGGTCCTGCTATACATTTATGGTGTCCCCGATATGGAGGACTTGGGTGCCAGGTTTGTGGGGACAGAAGTCTATAAACGCAACCTAAGGTTAGGTTTAAGCCTTAGAGATCTGGCAGTCCCAATATGCTGGGGGTGAGGCAAAGGCCACGGGGTTCTGATTTGAAAGCATGGGTCAGGCCGAGTATCAGTCTTCCATTTAGTGTCCAGCCGGTCACTGAATGTGGGGTCGGCCTAAGGCGGGCATGCCGATTTCTTCTTCTCTGAATCATCTCCATAGTTCCAAATAGCATGGTTTCCTTGTGAGTGGCAGGTGGAGTCCTCTGGAATGGCTCATGTGTCCTTGTCCCTGGGGTTTTGACACCAGGTCTCTTTGGAAAACGATGTCCATCATGTGCCACACAATAAGCTTTAGGGACTCAATTTCCAGTGCTGAGGCGAGGGCCTAGTGCTATGAGTTGAGGGCGTGGGTCATGCTGAATGTCAGGCCTTGGGATTCTGTCCAGTGGGCCACAGAATGTGTTGGTGGTCTAAGGTGGTATGCACATATATTATGCTCTGAGTGTTCTTGCAGAGACCCTATTGGCTTCATTTCCTTCTGCCTGGCATTTGAGATCCTGGTGTACATTTACAGTGTGCCCAATCTGCAGGGCTTGGGAGCCAGCCATCTGGGGACAGAAGTCCACAACCCCTAAGTCTATACACCTATGGTTAGGGTTAGGAATTCAAGGCATTGGAGTCCCAATATGCTGGGGGTGAGGCATAGGACCCGGGGAGCTGAGTTGAGGGAATGGATCAGGCGGAGTGTCAGTCTTCAGTACATGGTCCAGCTGGCCGCTGAATGTGGGGGCTGGCCTCAGGTGGGCATGCAAATTTCTTCTACTCTGCATCATCTCCATAGTTCCATACAGCTTGGTTTCCTTGTGGGTGGCTTCTGGAGTCCTCTGGAATGGCTCTGTTGTCCCCAGTCCCTGGGGCTTTGACACATACCCGCTTTGGAATAGAGCCCTCTCTGCACCACCTAGGGTTAGGGTGGGTGTCATGCTTATGGCCAGGTGTTATATTTGCCCTAAGTAGATACTGCACCAATATTTGTTCATTGAACAAGTATGACTTATATTTCCATCCAAAATATCTATTAATTATGAGTGAATAATTTATCATTTCAGAAACTGTTTGGAGAAACCAAATGCTCCATGAGTATACATCTGTCAAGGCAATGGCTTTAGGAGGTCCTGGCTCTTGACTCATGGATGAGGTTCAGCCCCCAACCTTAAGGGTGAGTTTTGTCAATGCGTTTGGGGGCAATATTTGGGCTTGCCATGCTGGAAACCACTGTATCATCTGGGGCCAGATATGACATGAGCAAGACCTCTTTCGCTAGCTTTTTCCCAGCTTCGTCTACCTTTTTGTTGACTTGCGAGTTTCTCACCAATCATATCTTTGCACAGAAACTCTAAGTTGGCCTATGACTTGGGACCCCATCGACATCACAAAGTCTCATTATGACCAGTGTCAGATGTTTCTGAGGCACTGACGAGAACATTGTCCCCAGAATGGGACACATGAAGAATTCCATGAGAGTCTGGGAGTCCAGGAAAGATAAATGGATGATTGTGGCTCTAGCTAAATCCACTCCAGGGGATCATATTGCAGAATATCTCACGTCTCAGTCTGGCTCTTTTGCTGATTTCCAATATGACCTAGGGGAGTCACTTCATCGGAGCTTCAGGCTCATCCTTTCACAAATGCAGAGGACATGTTTTTAGATGAATAGAGTCCTATGAGACTATGGCATGAACTCCTAGGATATTGTGGGCACTGTCCAGGACGGATTCTATCTCAGGAGTTCTTACGTCCATTCCCTGCCATCCCGGTCCTATTGAGATCCCGCCTTTCCACAAGGGCTCTTGGATGGAAATTCCCCAGGGTGACATTGGACTAGTAAGTGCCTTCAGGGTGTGCCCTAATGCCACCTGGTGTGCCTGAGGGGCCATTTGCAATTCTGAACCCACGCCAAGATTTTGTCTGTGCTATCTGACTTGTGGAATAATAGCAGTGCATGGATCAGGCCTTCCCTGCAACAGCTGAGCCTGCTTAGTGAGGACATTGCCCAGGACACTAGCAACATGACACTGTGAGCGTGCTCTGAGTCCACAGCTAAGTTACCCAGTGCAACAAGGGATTCTCCTTCAGGGCCAATGGTGCCAGGTAGAGTGTCACAGCAAACATGATAAAAAATATTTCCTGACAAAGTAGTATGGAGTTCAACATGCTCTATAGTATGGCAGTGATGGGACAAGTGAATGATGGGGTATGGAACAAAAATGTTCATTTCAAAAAACAGGCTGGAGTCGTCAGAAGGTAGGGGGTGTCTTGTGGAGGAAGTGACCAGGAAACTTGACATGGAGTACAACTGTGCAGCTACAGGGTGTGTGATCTACCTGACACACGAATCCCAGGGGCCTTGGGGACACTGTTGCTCCAGAGGATCAACGGTCTGTCAATTGGACTTAGCAGAGCCTACATGGTATGTCTTCTTGGTGCATGGGTGTGGGTCTTTCTCAGCTTTTGGCAGCTGTGCATTCTCCTTTTGTTTTCCTCTGAGCTTCATGAATTTGTGTGGATTCAGTCCTTTCAGTGGACACAAATTCCTCCTGAAAAGGATTGGAATAGATGTCATCCTCGTTTCCTGAGTAGACCTAAATGTATTCAACAGTATAGCCTTTTCCCAGACTCCTGGGCCTTCATCTTCTCACCAACCCCATGATTTTTGAAAACATCTTCAATTTTGAACAGGTTGAAAGAATTTGTTGGGTTTTTAAATAAATTCTACAGAGTCACACTGTTTAGAATCGAGAAAATGATCTGGAATGGCTGCATGAAAAAGGCCTGACAGGATGAAGGAAGGATTGGTTGTGGAGTGGGCTTTGCACCAATGTGTACTAAGTGTAGCCCCATGCAGCTACTGTCCAGGTAGCATGTGTTCAAATGTGTTCCAGCGTAGCAGATTCAAGGGAGAATAAGACACAAGAAGGTTGGGCCCCGAATTCCTTAGCTCCTCAAAACCATCCTCTAGTTGATGAGCGATATTCTCAATCGAGCATATTATAACTAGATATGTCGGCTTGGGTCGGGATAAAGGTGAACACATTAATAATGTACAGCTGTTTGTATGTCAGTCTTCCCTGCCGCGAGTGTTTCTAAGAAATAAAATTATAAAGGATAGAGTCACCACAGCACTGAGCACATTACCTCTCCCAGGAAATAGGTAACTAAACCTAATTATTGTTTCATCTTAGCTGAGGATCAGCTTGGACAGGAGCTGGTCCTACCGGTACTGGGCAGGTAGCATCTGGGGCCAGCTACCAATTTCTCTCCAACACCCATACCCAGCTTAGCACATGCTCTGCTCTACTCAAGAGTAGCAAACCGAAGGATCAGGTGCAGGCGTGACTCCCTCGTGTCAGGCATGGCTTGGATCTGACTGGGAGTGATGTGGGCTGGCTCACATCCACGTGACCTGTTCTTTGGCTCCTGCTATCTGCCTCCCCATTCTTTCACCCTGGCCCTGAACCTGGAGCTCCTTTGAGAAGTTGGGTTTGCACATTTCTGTTGACATTTCGAAGTATAGATCTGTGTTGCCTTGTTTCCCTGTCCCTGGTTTGAGATGAAGGCTGGAAGAGTCATCCCAACCGAAAAGCAACAAAAAAACGGATCAAGTGTGGTCTGCCCCCAGCACCTCAGACTTGAAAGCAGTGGCCAACAATGTCCGACATGTGGCTCTCAGTAAGCTTTAGGACTCATCTGCCAGCACTGAGGTGATCACCCAGTGTTGTGAATTGAAGGCATGGGTCAGGCTGAGTGTCAGGCTTTGGGTTTCTGTCCAGTGGGCTGCAGAATATGTAGGTAGTCTAAAGTGTTATGCACGTTTATTATACTCTGAGTGTTCTTGCAGAGACCCTATTGGCGTCGTTTNTGGCTTCGTTTCCCTCAGCGTGTCACTTGAGATCCTGCTGTACGTTTACAGTGTGCCCAATCTGGAGGGCTTGGGAGCCAGGCTTCCAGGGATAGAAGTCTATAAACCCAACCTAGAGATAGGGTTAGGAGTTAAAGTCCTGCCATTCCCAATATGCTGGGGGTGTGGTGAAGGCTCAGGGTGCTGATTTGAAAGCATGGGTCAGGCTGAGTGTCAGTCTTCCGTTTAGTGTCCAGAGGGCCGCTGAATGTGGGGTTGGCTTAAGGTGGGCATGCAGATTTCTTCTGCTCTGCATCATCTCCATAGTTCCGAACAGCATAGTTTCCTTGTGGGTGGCAGGTGGAGTCCTCTGGAATGGCTTGTGTGTCCGCGTCCCTGGGGCATTGACACTAGGTCTCCTTGGAACAGACTCCTCTGTGCACCACCTAGGGTTAGGTTTACTGTGAGGTTTAGGGTCAGGCATTATATTTATCCTAAGTAGATACGGCTCCAATATTTATTCAGTGAACAAGTATGACTTTCTTTTTCATCAAAAATATCCATTATTTATCAGTGAATCATTTATCATTTCAGAAAATATTTGGAGATACCAATTGCTCAATGAGTATACGTCTGTGAAGGCAATGGCTTCAGGAGGTCGTGGAACGTGACACATGGATGAAGTTCAGCTTCCAACATTAGGGATGGTTTTTGTCAATGCGCTTGGGGACATTAAGGGAGCTTTCTGTGCTGGACACCACTGTATCATCTGGGGCTAGATGTGATGTGAGAAACCCCTCTTTCAGTAGCTTTTTCCAGCCTCCTCTACCTTCTTGTCGACATGCTTGTTTCCTATCAGCCATATGTTTCCACACAAATTCTAAGTTGGCCTATGATTGGGGACCTCATGGACATCACAAGGTCTGGTTTTAACCAGTGTCAGGTGTTTCTGAGGCAGTGACGAGAATTTTGTCCCAGAATGGACAATGTGAGGANCAAGGAGTCCCATGAGAATCTAGGAGTCCTGGAAGGTTAAAAAGATGATTGTGGCTTTGGCCAAATCCACTCCCATGGATCCTTTTGCAGGACATTTCACATTTCAGTCTGGCTCTTTCGCTGATTTCCAATACGACCTAGGAGAGTCACTTCATCGGAGCTTCAGGCTCAACCTTTCACAAATGTGGAGGACATGTTTTTATATTAATTGATTCTTTTGCGACTATGGCATGCACTCCTAGGAAGATCTGGGCAGTCTCCAGGATGGATTCTATCTCAGGAGTTGTGATGTCCATCCCCTGCCATCCCGGTCTTATTGAGATCCCGCCTTTCCACAAGGGCTGTTGGGTGGAAATTCCCCAGGGTGACATTGGACTAGTAAGTGCGTTCAGGGTGTGCCCTAATGCCGTCTGATGTATCCAAGGGTCCATGAGCAATTCTGAATCCATGCCAAGATTTTGCCTGTGTCATCTTACTTGTGGAATAATAGCAGCGTGTACATCAGGCCTTCACTGCAACAGCTGAGCCTGCTTAGTGGGGACCTTGTCCAGGACGCTAGCTGCATGACACTGTGAGGGATCTATGAGCCCACAGTTACATCACCCAGTGAAATAAGGGATTCTCCATCAGGGCAGATGATGCCAGGTAGGTTTTCACAGCAAAGATGACAAAAAAAAAATTCCTCGACAGAGTAGTATGTAGTTCAACAAGCTCTATAGTATGGCAGGGACAGGAAAAATGAATGGTAGTGTCAGAAAGGGGAATGTGATTTCCAAGGAGGCTGGTGTCATCAGAGGGTAAGGAGTGTCTCATGGAGGAAGGGACCTGTAGAGTTGTCACGGGTTACATCAGTGCAGCCTCAGGGTGTGCACTCCACCTGACCCATGACCCCCAGGGGCATTTAGGGCACACTTGCTCCGGAGGATCAACGGATTGCAAATTGGCCTGAGCAGAGCCTCTGTGGTATGTCTTCTTGGTGCATGGGTGTGGGTCATTCTCAGCTTCTGGGGCCCTGCGTCCTCCTTTTGTTTTCCGCTGAGCTTCACGGATTTCTGTGGATTCAGTTCCTTTAGTGGACAGAAATTCTTCCCAAAAAGAAGTGGAATAGAAGTCATCCTTGTTTCCTGAGGAGACCTGAATATATTCAACAGTAGAGCCTTTTCCCTGACTCCTGGGCTTTCATCTACTCGCCAACCCCTAAGTTTATGAAATCATGTTCTATTTTTAACAGATTGAAAGAATTCATTGGGTTTTTAAGAAATTCGAAAGAGTCACACTGTTTAGAATCGAAAAAAATATTTGTAATTGCTGATGGAACAAGGCTTGACAGGATGAAGGAAGAATTGGTTTTGGAGTGGGTTTTGCGCCAATGTGTACTCAGTGTTGTCCCCTTGTGGCTACTGTCAAGATAGTATGTGTTCAGATGTGTTCCAGCTTAACAGATTTAAGGGAGAATAAGACACAAGAAAGTTGGTTCCTGAATTCCTTAGATCCTCCAAACCATCCTCTAGTTGATGAGCGATATTCTAAATCGAGCATGTTATAGCTAGATATGATGGCTAGGTTGGGGTCAAGTCGCATTCACTAACAAGGGTCAGCTTTTTGTATGTCAGTCTTACCTGCCTCGAGTGTTTCTAAAAATTGAATTTGGAGAGAATAAAGTCACCAAAGAACTGAGCATATTACCTGTCCCGGGAAATAGGTAACTAAACCTAATTATTATTTCATCTTAGCTGAGGACCAGCTTAGATGAGGAGCTGGCCCTGCAGGTACTTGGCAGGTAGCCTCTGGAGCCAGTTACCAATTTCCCTCTGACATCCATACCCAGCTTAGCACATCCTATGCTCTGCTCAAGGGTCGCAAACAGATGGACCAGGTTGGGTTGACTGCCTCCTCTCAGGCATGGCTTTCATCTGGCAGGTAGATATGGGCCCATTCACATACACGTGATCTGTTCTTTGGCTCCTTGCTATGTGCCTCCCCATTCTTTGTCCCTGGCCCTGAACCTGGAGCTCCTTTGAGAACTTGGGTTTGCACATTTCTGTTGACATTTCCAGGTGCAGATCTGTGTTGCCTTGTTTCCCCGTCCCTGGTTTGGAGATGAAGGCTGGAAAAGTCATCCTAACAGGAAAGCAACCAAAAGACGTATCAAGTGTGGTCTGTCCCCAGCACCTCATACTTGAAAGAAATGGAAAATCATGTCCATCATTTGCCACACAATAAGCTTTAGGGACTCATTTTCCAGTGCTGAGGCGAGGGCCCAGCGTTGTGAGTTGAGGGCGTGGGTCATGCTGAGTGTCAGGCTTTGGGATTCTGTCCAGTGGGCCACAGAATGTGTTGGTGGTCTAAGGTGGTATGCATGTATATTATGCTCTGAGTGTTCTTGCAGAGACCCTATTGGCTTCATTTCCTTCTGTGTGGCAGTTGAGTTCCTGCTTAACATTTATGGTGTCCCCAGTCTGGAGGGCTTGGGAGCCAGCTATCTGGGGACAGAAGTCCACAACCCCTAAGTCTATACACCTATGGTTAGGGTTAGGAATTTGAGGGATGGGAGTCCTGATATGCTGGGGGTGATGCACAGGACCCGGGGAGCTGAGTTGAGGGCATGGATCAGGCAGAGTGTCAGTCTTTGGTACAGGCTCCAGCGGGCCGCTGAATGTGGGGCATGCAAATTTATTCTGCTCTGCATCATCTCCATAGTTCCATACACCTTGGTTTCCTTGTAGGTGGCTGCTGGAGTCCTCTGGAATGGCTCGGTTGTTCCTAGTCCCTGGGGCTTTGACAGAAGCTCACTTTGGAATAGACCCCTTTCTGAACCACCTAGTGTTAGGGTTGGTGTCAGCTTTAGGGTCAGCTGTTATATTTGTCCTAAATAGATACTGCACTAATATTTGTTCATTAAACAAGTATGACTTTCTTTTTCATCAAAAATATCCATGCTTTATCAGTGAATCATTTATCATTTCAGAATTTATATGGAGAAATCAATTGCTCCATGAGTATACAACTGTCAAGGCAATGGCTTTAGGAGGTCCTGGCTCTTGACCCATGGATGAAGCTCAGCTTCCAAACTTAGGGGCGAGTTTTCTCAAGGCGCTTGGGGTAATTAGGGGGACTTGCCCTGCTGGACAGCACTGTATCATCTGGGGCTAGATGTGACGTGAGAAACCGCTCTTTCACTAGCTTTTTCCATACTTGTCTACCTTCTTGTCAACACACGGATTTCCCACCAACCATATCTTTGCATACAAACTCTGAAATGGCCTGTGTTTTGGGACCCCACGATTGCATACAGACTCTGGAATGGCCTGTGTTTTGGGACCCCACGATTGCATACAAACTCTGAAGTGGCCTGTGTTTTGGGACCCCACGATTGCATACAAACTCTGAAGTGGCCTGTGTTTTGGGGCCCCACGATTGCATACAAACTCTGAAGTGGCCTGTGTTTTGGGGCCCCACGAGCATCCCAAAGTCTTGTTGTTACCAGTGTCAGAAGTTTCTGAGGCACTGACGAGAACTTTGTCCCCAGAATGGGCCACATGAAGAGCCCCATGAGAGTCTGAGAGTCTAGGAAAGATAAATGGATGATCGAGTGAGGCTCTAGCTAAAGCCACTCTGGGAGATCGTGTTGCAGGCCATCTCACATCTCAGTCTCGCTCTTTCACTGCTTTCCAGTACTACCAGGAGAGTCACTTCATCGGAGCGTCAGGCTCATTGTTTCTAAAATGTGGAGGACATGTTTTTAGATTAATTGATTCATTCCAGACTATAGGATGAACTCCTAGAAAGTTGGGGCATTCTTCAGGATGGATTCTATCTCAGGAGTTCAGACTTCCATTCCCTCCCCTCCCAATCCTATTGAGGTCCCGCATCTTCACAAACGTGTTAGAGGGAAATTCCCCAGGGTGACATTTGACTAGTAAGTATTCAGGGTGTGTCCCCGTGCCATCTGATGTGGCTGAGGGACCATGAGCAATTCTGAACCCACGCCAAGATTGTGGCTATGCTCTCTTACTTGCAGAATAAGAGAAGTGCCTGGATCAGGCCGTCACTGCAACAGCTGAGCCAGCTTAGTGATGACCTTGCCCCGGACACTAGCCCCATGACACTGTGAGAGTGCCCTGAGTCCACAGTTCAGTCATCCAATGCAACAAGGGACTTTCCTCAGGGCAGATGGTGCCAGGTAGATTTTCACAGCAAACATGGCAAAACATATTTCCATGAGAAGATAGTTTATAGTTCAACATGCTCTACAGTATGGCAGTGACAGGAAAAGAGAATGATCCAGACCGAAACGGGAATGGGAGTTCCAAAAATCAGGCTGGAGTCGTCAGAGGGTAGGGAGTGTCTTGTGGAGGAAGGGGCCCAGAGACTTGTCACGGGTACAACTGTGCAGCCTCAGGGTGTGTGAACTACCCGACCCACGACCCCCAGTGCCATTTGGAGCACACTCGCTCCAGAGAATCAATGGACTGCAAATTGGCCTGTGCAGAGCCTCCGTGGTATGTCTTCTTGGTGTCTTGGTGTGGGTCTTTCTCAGCTTCTGGAGGCTGTGCATTCTCCTTTTGTTTTCCTCTGAGCTTCACGAATTTGTGTGGATTCAGTCCTTTTAGTGGACAGAAATTCTCCCGAAAATGAAGTTGAATAGAAGGCATCCTTGTTACCTGAGTAGACCTGCATGTATTCAACAGTATAGCCTTTTCCCAGACTCCTGGGCCTTTATCTACTCACCAACCACATGATGTTTGAAAACATNCTTCTATTTTTTACAGTTTGAAAGAACTCGTTGGGTTTTTAAGAAATTCGACAGTCACACTGTTTAGAATCAAGAAAATGATCTGTAATTGTTGCATGAACAAGGCTTGACAGGATGAAGGAAGAACTGGGTTTGGGGTGGGGTTTGTGCGGACGTGTACTCAGTTTTATCCCCTTGTGGCCACTATCCAGATAGCATGTGTTTAAATGTGTTCCAGCTTAGCATATTCAATGGAGAAAAAGACACAAGATGGTTGGTCCCTGAATTCCTTAATTCCTCACAACCATCCTCTAGTTGATGAGTGATATTCCTAATCGAGCATATCATAACTAGATATGACAGGTAAGGTCGGGGTCAAGCGGCATAAATTATCAACGGACATCTTTTTGTGTGTCAGTCTTACCTGCCTCAAGTGTTTCTAAAAAAATAAAATTGAAGAGCCTCCAAAGCACTGAGCACATTGCCTCTCCCAGGAAATAGGTAACTAAATCTAATTATTGTTTCATCTTAGCTGAGGACAAGCTTAAATGAGGAGCTGGTCCTACCGGTACTGGGCAGGTAGCATCTGGGACCAGCTACCAATCTCACCCCGACACGCATACCCACCTTACACATCCTCTGCTCTGCTCAAGTGTAGGAAAATGAGGACCAGGTGCAGTGTGACTCCCTCGGGTCCTNGACTTGGATCTGACCGATACCTTTGTGGGCCCTATCCCACACACGTGACATGTTCTTTGATTCCTTGCTGTCTGTCTCCCCTTTTTGTCACCTGGTCCTGAGACATTCGCTCATTTGAAAACTTGGGTTTGCAGATTTCTGTTGTCATTTCAAAGCGTAGATCTGTGTTGTCTTTGTTCCCTGTCCCTGGGTCAGAGATGAAGACTGGAAAATTCATGCCAGCATAAAAGCAACCAAAAGACATAAGAAGTGTGTTCTGCCCTCAGCACCTCAGACTTGAAAGCAATGGCAAATGTTGTACTTCACGTGCTACACGGTAAGCTTTAGTGATTCATCTGCCAGCACTGAGGTGAGCGCCCCGTGTTGTGAGTTGAGAGGTTGGGTCATGCGGAGTGTCAGGCTTTGGGTTCGTGTCCACCGGGCCACTGAATATGTGGGCAGTCTAAGGTTTCTTATACTCTGAGTGTTTTTGCGGAGACTGGAATGGCTTTGTTTCCTTCTGCATGGCAGGAGATTTCCTGCTGTAAATTGACAGTATCTCCAGTCTGGAGGGCTTGGGTGCCAGGCCTCTGGGGACAGAAGTCTGTAAACTCAACCTAGGCTTAGGGTTTGGAGTTAGAGGCATGGCAGGCCTGATCTTCTTGTGGTGATTTGAAGGCTACAGAGCGCTGAGTTGAGGTCATGGGTTAGGCTGAGTGTCAGGCTTCAGGTGGTGTCCAGCAGGCCGCTGAATGTCGGGGTCAGCCTCAGGTGCACATGCAGATTTCTCCTGCTTTGTGTGCTCTCCAGAGTTCCAAATAGCCTAGTTTCCTTGNAGGTTTCCTTGCGGATCGCATGTGGAATCCAGAAGGATATCTTGGGTGTCCCAGTCGCTGGGGTTTTGACACCAGGTCTCTTTGGAACAGACCCCTCCCAGCACAACTTAAGTTCAGCACGTGGGTCAGGCTGAGTTTCAGGCTCTAGGTTTGTGTCCTTGGATGTCGCAAGTGGCAGTACCGATCTCAGTGGGCTTGGCAGATTTGTCCTGCTCTGAGGGTTCGGTGCATCTGAAAATGGCATGGTTTCCTTTTGGGTGGTATGAGGATTCCTCCGGTATGGCCCAAGGTGTCCCCATAAGGTAGCGCCTGGAGGCNCTGGGGGCCAGGCCTCTGGGCAGAGAAGTTTGAAAACCCAACCTAGGGTACAGTTAGGGCCTTGGGGCCTATGAGGACCACACTAAATGTGCCGAGCATGGCGCCTCAGGCGCTGAGTGGAGGCCACGTGTCAGGCTGAGTGTCAGGAGGCGGTATTGTATCCAGGGTGGCTCCCTGTGGTGGAGGTGGCCTCAGAGGTCATGGAAGATTTCTACTGCTCTGGTTGTTTTGGTCAGCTCCCAAGAGCACCATTTCCTTTGTGGGTTTTTTGAGCAGCGNGTTGTGGGTTTTGTGAGCAGCGTGGCCTCACGATTTCCTCTCTCAACTCTTCTCCCACCACACTCGTGCCACACACTCCCTCTAAAATAAATTAATAATATCCTTGTAAAAATGGAATCATACAGAATGTACTTTTAAAAAATTGTAAAAAATCACAACGTGGATTNTGATTTTGCCATTTTAAACATTTTCAATATAAGGTCGAGGAGTATTAAATATATTTACACTGCTGTGAAACGTGTTGAGAACACTTCATCTTGCAAATCTGAAATTCTGTACCCATTGTTACTTGTTTTTCATGTAGAAAACCTATTTATTTGTTTGTTTGTTTGTTTTATTATGTCCAGTTATCCAACATAGAGCACATCATTAGTTTTGTTGTAGTGTTCAATGATTCATTAGTTGCTTATAACACCCAGCGTTTATCATAACATGAGCCCTCTTTCATACCAATCATCCAGCAACCACATCTCCAAACCCCTCCCATCTGTAACCCTGTTTGGTGCCTGGAGTCCAGAGCCTCTCATGGTTGGTCTCCCTCTCTGATTTCTTCCCATTCCGTCTTCCCTCCCTTCCCTTATGATCCTCCAGGCTATTCTTTACATTCCTCATAGGCAGTTCGTCCCCTCTGTTTCCATCCATGTCGATTCAATTGGTAGGTATTCATCCTTTCTGAAGGCTAGTAATCTTCCATTGTATATGTGAACCACATCTTCTTTATCCATTCGTCTGTTGAAGGGCATCTTGGCTCCTTCCACAGTTTGGCTCTTGGGGACCTTGCTGCTATGACCATTGGGGTGCAGGTGTCCCTTCTTTTCACTACGTCTGTATCTTTGGGGTAAATACCCCATGGTGAAATTCCTGGAGATAGGGTAGCTCTCTTTTTAGCGTCTTGAGGATCTGTCTTGAGGAAATGTCCATACTGTCTTTCAGAGTGTCTTTCAGAGTGGCTCTAACAGATTGCACTCCCACCAACAGTGTAAGAGGCTTTTGCTTTCTGCACATCCTCGCCAACATTTGTTGTTTCCTGCCCTGTTAATTTTGGCCATTCTGACTGGTGTAAGGTGATATCTCATTGTAGTTTTTATTTGAATTTCCCTGTTGGCTTGCGANGAACTGTCTTGAGGAAATGTACATACTGTCTTTCAGAGTGTCTTTCAGAGTGGCTGTACCAGATTGCACTCCCACGAACAGTGTAAGAGGCTTTTGCTTTCTGCACAGCCTCACCAACATTTATTGTTTCCTGCCCTGTTAATTTTGGCCATTCTGACTGGTGTAAGGTGATATCTCATTGTAGTTTTTATTTGAATTTCCCTGTTGGCTTGCGATGCTGAACATTTTTTCATGTGTCTGTTAGTATGTCTTCTTTGGAGAAATGTCTGTTCATGTCTTCTGTCCATTTCTTGAATGGATTATTTGGTTTTGGGGGTGTTGAGTTTGAGAAGTTCTTTATGGATCTTGGATACCAGCCATTTATCTGGAATGTCATTTGCTAATATCTTCTCCCATTCCATGTGTTGCCTCTTAGTTCTGTGGACTGTTTCCTTTGCTGTGCAGGAGCTTTCTATATTGATGAAGTCCCAATAGTTCATTTTTGCTTTTTTTCCCTTGCATTTGGAGACTTNCTTCCCTTGCATTTGGAGATTTGTCTTGAAAGAATGTTGTGGCTGATGTCCAAGTGGTTACTCTGTTCTCCTCTAGGATTTCGATGGATTCCTGTCTCACATTGAGGTCTTTCATCCATTTTGAGTTTATCTTTGTGTATGGTGTAAGGGAATGTTTGAGTTTAAATCTTCTGCATGTGGCTGTCCAATTTTCCTAGCACCATTTATTGGAGAGACTGTTTTCCATTGGATGTTCATTCCTTGTTTGTCAAAGATGGGTTGAATGTAGAGTTGAGGGTCCATTTCTGGGGTCTCTATTCTGTTCCATTGATATATGTGTCTGTTTTTGTGACAATACAATGCTGTCACAGCCTTGTAATATAGTTTGAAGACAGGCATTGTGATGGCCCCAGCTTTGGTTTTCCTTTTCAACATTTCCCTGGCTATGTGGGGTCTTTTCTGGACCATACAAATTTTAGGGCTGTTCGTCCAGCTCTGTGAATAATGCCAGTGGTATTTAAATAGGGATGGTGTTGACAGTGTAGATTGCTCTGGGAAGCATAGACATTTTGACAGTGTGTATTCTTCCAGCCCATGAACATGGAATGTTTTTCCATCTTTTTCTCTCTTTGTCAATTTATGTCATGAGTGTTCTGTAGATTTGAGAGTTTAGATCCTTTACCTCTTTTGTTAGGTTTACTCCAAAATGTCTTATGAGTTTTGGTGCTATTGTAAATGGAATTGATTCCCTAGTTTCTCTTTCTATGTTACATTGTTAGTCTATAGAAAAGCAACTGATTTCTGTGCATTGGTTTGGTATCCTGTCACATTGCTGAATTGCTGTATGAGTTTTAGTAATATGAGCATGGAGTCTTTTGGGTTTTCCACATAGTATCATATCATCTGTGAAGAGAGTTTGACTTCTTTGCCAATTTGAATGCATTTTAATTTTTTTGTTGTTGTTGTCTGATTGCTGATGCTAGGACTTCTAGTGCTATGTTGAACAATAGTGGTGAGCGTGGGCATCCTTGTGTTCCTGATCTTAAGGAAAAAGCTCTCAGCTTTTCCCCATTGCGAATGACATTTGCTGTGGGCTTTTCATAGATGTTTTTTTATGAAATTGAGAAATGTTCCCTCTATCCCTACACTCTGAACAGTTTTAATCAGTAAAGGGTGCTGTATTTTGTCAAACATATTTTCTGCATCAATTGAGAGGATCATATGATTCTTGTGGCTATTTTTTTTTATTAACGAGCTCTATCATGCTTATTGATTTGCAAATGTTGAATCGTTCTTCTATCCCAGGAATGAATTCCACCTGGTCATGATGGATAATCCTTTTAATGTACTGTTGGATTCTAATGGCTAAGATCTTGTTGAGTATTTTGGCATCGATGTTCATCAGGGATATTGGTCTGTAGTTCTCCTTTTTCATGAGGTCATTGCTTCGTTTTGAGATCAAAGTATTTCTAGCCTCATAGAACAAGTTTGGAAATTTTCCTTCTGTTTCTATTTTTAAAAAACAGCTTCAGAGGAATGGGTTTTATTTCTTCTTTGAATGTTTGGTAGAATTCCTCTGGGAATCCATGTGGCCCTGGACTCTTGATTTTGGGAAGTTTTTGATTACTGCTTCAATGTCGTTAGTGGTTGTCTCTTTAAGATTGTCTCTTTCTTCCCATTTCTATTCAGATTCTCTCTTTCTTTGTGTTTCAGTCTTGG